>RHKH01000092.1:17568-67791 GCA_009829795.1 Lasiodiplodia gonubiensis | reverse complement strand
TATTTTTTTTTTTTTTTTTTTCATCGAATCTTCTTTGTGTTTTAGGGGGCTGGGCGATTTGGAGGCTTTAGGAACTGGGACTTGGGTATAAAAAGAGTACAGCAAAGGTTAAGTTCAGTCTCGGATTACTGTGTTTCTTTTGGGTGGCTATATTGTATTATTGAGCTATTGACTATGTGTGTTTCACCTACTGTGTCAGTCAAATTGACTGTGTGTTTGCCATTCGTCAACCTGGTCACTTTGACAATACCATGGTGTCATTTGGGCTAGGAGACTTTTACTTGGAAATGAAATCACGCTACAGCTTTTGCTCACCGCAGTCTCTGCTTCATATTTCCTCAGAGATATTCGCACAAAATCTTCCTACAGTAAGCCCCCTCTCGCTTTTCATGAGACTACTCCATATTCCGTCACCGTCTCATTTTATTTAGCGTCTTTGGGAAACTTGCACAAAATACATAACGTCAACTTGCCTTTTAATGTCATCGCCATTAGCGGAAGCGTCAACGTTAGACAACATGCAAAGCATTTTCCATCAGTTTTAATTTTTTATCTTTGATTTCTCTAGCTAGCGCTGTACACACCTTAAGTCGCGCGGCATGGCTCTACATAGAATACATAGCTCAAATCTCCCCCCTCCGAGCAATAGCTCGAAGGAACAAGTTCGGAATCGATATTGCAATCCATTTACACTCTACTCCTCTCCAAGACCTCCTCAACCTTCTCCTTGACGCCGGCCTTGCCGTTGTACTCCTTCACAAAGTGCTGCACGACAGCACGGTCGTTAGGTAGCTGTTGCGCTCTTGAGAGGATGGAAGCCTCCCGCGGCAGACCCAGCCACTTGTGCGGGTACTCCTTATAGTTAGCGGCGGGGCTGCTGTCGAGCAGTTCGAGCGTCGGCGGGGCTGCGAAGAAGCTGTCGACTTCCTGCGGGGTAACAGTATCGAAAGAGGCGGGCTCCCACTTGGGGCGCTCCTTCTGGCGACGCACCAGACGGGCGACGACTCCCTCGACGAAGTCAGGGTGAGCCATAAAGCGAGAAGCGATGGTGTGCTCGTGACGGAAGGTGTCTGCGATGCCCCAGTGCTGTGCGGCACTCATCTGTTCGAGAGTCACGAGCACCGACGTGGGTGAGCGCTGCTCCATCGTGTCGATGGTCTTGGTGGCCCATGTCTTGATCTGCTCGTTGTTGGACTGTTTGAGCGTCGTAAGGGCGTCAATGATGTCACCAATGTTCCGCTGGCTGAAGCACTCGTCGACGGCTACACGCAGGTTGCCAGAAATTTGCGGGCGGGGGCTGGGGAGGCCGGTGACGAATTCTTCGATGGTGTTGTTGATGATAACGAGACGGTCATGGAGCGGGACATAGTCTTTGAACGTCAGCTCGGCGAGGCGAGCCTCGAGCTCGGGAAGAGAAGAGGAGTGGATGTAGTGGGTTGCGATGCCGTGGTAGCTGCCGATTCGTTAGTCGGAAAGGAGACTGCAGGTAAAGGAGAACTTACAAGACATCGGCGCCCTTCAGTTGCTCGCTGGTCAGGGCAAGGTAAGTACCCATTTTGCCATCCATCTTGGGCAGGAAGAAGCTTGCGCCAACATCAGGGAAGAAGCCGATGGTGGTCTCGGGCATGGCGAAGACAGTGTTCTCGGTGGCTATCCTAAAGGGAGCGTGGATGCTCAAACCGACACCGCCGCCCATCGTGATACCGTCCATGAAGGCAACATATGGCTTGGAGTAAGTTGCAATGAGGTGGTCCAGCTTATATTCCAGGGCAAAGTAGTCGCTGGACAGCTTCTGGCCTTTCTCGCCCTGCGCGTTCTGCTGTGCGAGCGCAGCGACATCACCACCAGCACAGAAAGCACGGCCATTGCCCTTGATAATGATGACATTGGCCAGCTGCGACTGGGACCACTCCAGTAGTCTAGGTATGATCTTACGGGCCATAGAGCCGTTGAGCGAGTTGAGCTTCTTCGGCCGGTTCAGCTCTATGGTGCGCACGCCATAGATTTTGTCGAATATAACGTCATCGGGATCATCGTTCTCGAGAGGCCTGAGGGTAGAAGTGGAGTTCTGCAGGTGCGCGTTAGAAGCGGGCGGGGTTCACGGCGGTATACTACACGAACCTGCCTCGTCGAAGGCATTATTTTGGCACGCAGAGGCATGGCGAGGGAGGATGAGAGCGGCCGCGAGCTCCAGCTCGACGGTTGGGCAACGCGTCGTGAACAGGTGCGAAGAAACATTGATGCGGGTGTACTATGGTACTTGTAGATGCGGAGGTGACGACAGACTAAGCCGAGCCTCGGGTAACCGGACGGAGTAGGGCGCGCCCACGGAGGCGGTGGTCGGGCAAAGAGAATGCAGCGAGGGGAAGAGAGAGGGTAATTGGGAGCGAAGCGTCAGTCAAGAGCTCCGCAAAGACAGGTGCAGGCGCGTCGAGGTGCTGCTGTTGCTTGAATTCACGGCGTAAGAAAGCAGAAACGGCGCCCGGAACTTGCCCGCAGCTCCTCCGAAAGTCACGTGCGCCGATCCGACGCGCTAAGAAATTGTTCGAGCTTCCAGTTCGCCGCCGCGTCTGAAGAGCTGCAGCGTCCATCTCCTCCGCCATCCCCAGCCCGCGCCTAATCGCCCGCTCTCCACTCAATTGCTGTTCTCTTGGGTCCTTGGGTGCCGCCTGACGCCATGTCTGCCATTTCCCGCACTCTTCTGCGCACCTCGCGTGCTGCTCTGCGCCAGCGCTCTGGCGCCAACCCGCTCACCACCACTCTGGGCCTCAATGGCACCCAGCAGTACATGGGCCACGTGCGCAACTACGCCGCCGCGTTCGAGCGCAACAAGCCCCACGTCAACATTGGTATGGCCAATGTCTCATGCCGTTGAGCACAGTGATGCTTATTTACAACAGGTACTATTGGTCACGTCGATCACGGCAAGGTGAATTCCAATTGCGCCCCCATCGGCTCAACATAGCTGACGGCTGCAGACTACCTTGACCGCTGCCATTACCAAGCGTCAGGCCGAGAAGGGCTTTGCCAACTTCCTCGAGTACGGCGCCATTGACAAGGCTCCCGAGGAGCGCAAGCGTGGTATCACCATCTCCACCGCCCACATCGAGTACCAGACCGAGAACCGCCACTATGCCCACGTCGACTGCCCCGGTCACGCCGATTACATCAAGAACATGATTACCGGTGCTGCCAACATGGACGGTGCTATTATCGTTGTCGCCGCCTCCGACGGTCAGATGTGCGTATCCACGCCGCACCATCCCCGGCAGGACACGGAAGCTGATGTGCAACAGGCCCCAGACTCGTGAGCACCTTTTGCTTGCCCGCCAGGTCGGTGTTCAGAAGATCGTTGTTTTCGTCAACAAGGTCGATGCCGTTGATGACAAGGAGATGTTGGAGCTCGTGGAGATGGAGATGCGTGAGCTGCTCACCTCCTACCAGTTCGAAGGTGATGACACTCCCATTATCATGGGTTCCGCTCTCTGCGCTCTCGAGAACCGTGAGCCCGAGATCGGTGTGCAGGCCATTGATAAGCTGCTCGAGGCCGTCGACACTTGGATCCCCACCCCCGAGCGTGCTCTGGATAAGCCCTTCCTCATGTCTGTTGAGGACGTCTTCTCCATCGCCGGTCGTGGCACTGTCGCCTCGGGTCGTGTCGAGCGCGGTATTCTGAAGAAGGATTCCGAAATCGAGCTTGTTGGCAAGAACGCCACCCCCATCAAGACCAAGGTTACCGACATTGAGACCTTCAAGAAGTCCTGCGATGAGTCCCGTGCCGGTGACAACTCTGGCCTGCTGCTCCGTGGTGTCAAGCGTGAGGATGTCAAGCGTGGTATGGTCATTGCGGCTCCTGGCACCCAGAAGGCGCACAAGAAGTTCCTGTGCTCCCTGTACGTCCTGTCCAAGGAGGAGGGTGGCCGTCACACTGGTTTCCACAACAACTACCGCCCCCAGGTCTTCATCCGCACTGCTGGTAAGTTGAGAACACACGCGAGTGATTGAGGTACACTTTAGTTGCTAACTATGTTCTAGACGAGGCTGCTGCTCTCACTTGGCCCGAGGACGCCGCAGACCAGGACAAGATGGTCATGCCCGGCGACAACGTGGAGATGGTCTGCGAGATCCACCACCCCGCCCCGCTTGAGGCTGGTCAGCGCTTCAACGTCCGTGAGGGTGGCCGCACCGTCGCCACTGGCCTGGTGACTCGCATCATTGAGTAAACGCCCGGCTGCTCGACAAAAAAGAAAAATACCCCAGTGACGAGTCGTGACTCCACGGCCGTCATTATTGGCTCCGCCTCGCCTGCTCACTACCTGCGTCTGGAGCGTCAAATCACCGCTTTTTGTATATGATGCCCATGTTACATCTCTCCTCTCTTCGCTCCTGTTCTTACATGTACTTTACTGGGCGTCACAAGATAGTGGGCATGGTACGCATGGCGTTCTGTAGGTAGCCAAGGTTGGAAAGTAAAAATAACGTTTTAATCTAAATGGCCTGAATCATGTGTTTTCTCACTAATGAATCAATCCAATAGGTTCTAAGTATATCTGCAGGTATTCACGCAATTCTATTAACATAATCTAATATGACCAGGTTTTTGGTCGTCCGCATTATCACACTAATCCTTCTCAGTTAAATATTCACCTGCAGCATTGGAAAGCTTGATTTGTTGGCTAGCTTTGCTTTTATTTTCCCCTGAGATCCGGAAAGAGACAGGCACCATAGGTGTCTGGGTCTCTTGTTCCTCAAGACTAAAGAAATATATCGACTATCGAAAATGCATATACCGGCTTATAGGTCGAAATCTAAGCAGCCCTCGGCTTGATATAGCACTGGTACTGCTGCTTGCAGAACCATGCAGTCTCCGTGTGCCATTCCTTCTCAGGATTCACGAATTCGAAGTCAAAGTTCCTCACCAACTGCGGAATGACCTTACTGATCTCCAGTAGACTGATATGCTTGCCGATGCAAGTCCTCGAGCCATGTCCGAACTGTCAAGAAAGCAAGAAGTCAGCTCCAGATCCCAAAAAACCAGACCCGGGTCGTCATGGGATAAAACTGCAACGAAGACAATGAGGGCTGTAACAAGTTAAACGAGGAGACTCACCGCCAGGAAATAAGACTCCATCCTCGCCTTCGCCTTCTCATCCGCCTCCAACCACCTCTCGGGCCTGAAGACGGCCGCATCCGCGCCGAACACCTCCTCGTTCGCGTGCGCAACCCACGGATTCACGCCCACCTCGGTGCCGGCCGGGAGCCAGGTGCCGGGCACGATCTCGACGCCGCGGCCGGCGGCGGGCACCCGGCGCATCATGGGCTGGGCGACGGCCGGGTGCATGCGCAGCGACTCCTTGAGCACGGCCTGCAGGTAGGCGCAGCGCTGCGCCTGCGCGTACGTGATGGGGTCGGAGACGTCGCCCGCGGCTTGGGCCTCCTCGAGCTCGGCGCGCAGCGTCTGCAGCACGCGCGGGTTGCGCAGCAGGTAGTAGACGACGGCCGACAGCGTGATGGCCGTCGTGTCGGAACCCGCGGCGATGTTGGAGCCCGACGCGTTGAACGTGTCGAACGGCGTGTTGGGGCCCGTCGACTCGAGGCGCAGCAGCTTGGTCAGGAAGTCGGTCGCGGGCGCGGGTGCGGCGTCCGAATCGGCGCTGTCGTCCAGCTTGAGGTCGCCCTCGGAGGCGAACTGTTGCCTGCGCAGGGTGATTTGCCGGTTGATGTAGGCCTGGACGGGCGCGGTGGGAGGAGGCCGGCCCAGGAGGCTCGAGATGCGCGCGAGGTAGGGGTGCAGGGAGGGGGCGAAGGCGCCGAGGTGGCCGCCGTAGACCAGGGTCTTGTGGATGGCCGCGATGATGGAGGCTTGGTCGGATTCGGCGGACATCAGGCCGAAGGGGCTGCTGGTCTAGGACAGAGCGGAAGAAGAAGCATGTCAGCTATGCCATTTCATTTTCTGTTTCAGGTATATGGGCCGTTAGGGTGTTGACAGGCCGCAGTGCCGGATGATTGATGGAATAGTAGAAACGGAAGACATGTCACTTACGGTGATAGCGCCAATGACGTCGAAGGCATAATATTGTAGCCACTCGACCATCTCAACCGGACGGCGCTCACTCGCGAACTTGTTGAACTTGTCCATGAGGACGGTGGTGCAGCTGTCGATGAAGCTCTCATACGAAAGGAGAGTGGTCATCGAATACAGCGACGCAATTCTACGCCGCTGCGTCGAGTGCTCTTTGACATCGAGCTCTGCAAACAGGTTGGTCATATGCGGGTCTCTGAACGCGTAGTAGAACTCCGTTTTGGTGAACTTCGTGCCGTGGCCGTAGATAAGGCGAACAGCATCAGGGTCATCGATAGAGTATTTGTTCGGGCCGATGCGAACAACTTTGCCTACAGAACAAAATAAGGTCAGTGGAAACAAACTTGATGCGAAGAGTGAAAGTGAATACCATGCTGCTTGTGAAGAGCGATGTTCTTCTGCTCAAAATCACCACGCCAGATAGCCTGGAGCTCCCACAACCCAGTGTATTTGGCCAGCCATGGGCCAGGAACATTTCTCAATCGGCCAAATATAGAGTCATAAACCCTGTAGACACCGATTACGGTAATGTACGCAAGAGGAAAGAGGAGAAGCCAAGGTGCGGCGTGCGCAAGGTCCGCAAAATTTAGACGAGAAAGCAAGCCCATGGTGAACTCTATGCGCAGAAAAAGCTTTGCATCCAAAGTATGCCAAATTTTAGCTTTCGGGCCAGCTTCTTATATACAGCTTCCTGTATTGGATGGGTGGATACACTCCCTACAAACCGGGCTTTGGCCAAAATCCCCGAGCACCGCTGTATGTTTCACGTCGTACGAGGACTACGGGGCATCATTCAGCGCAGCTCCGACAAGATACTCTTAGGCATACATGTCGTTTTAGGAAGTTATTGCATCGATCATGTAAAGCAGACCAATAGTAGTGAAGACCGTGGCCCTCGCGCATTCTCAAATTTGTCCGAATTATCCGAATATGCCGAGCACTAGAGCATCTCAGAGAGTACCGCGGGGAAAACACTCTCCCACGGAGTCTATACGAGCTTATCCTGCAATATGCGGGAGCTCGGTTGTCGTCAGGGGCGGGGGTCCGACCACGAACAAAGTCGTGACATCACTGATTCTCTATCAGCACTGTTACATTCTGAGAGTTTGTCCTTAATCGAGCCAAACAACATGATCGTACATGCCTGAGTTAAAGTAGGATAAGACGCACTTGCATCATCTGTGAACAACTATTTTGCTAGTGTGATACACATTTGCTGGCCAACATCACTCTCCCAACGCCAGCTCATCTAATTCATGCAAAACAAGAATTGAAATTCGTTGTCCCGGCCCCCGGCTTGGACTAGTACAGCCCGACATTAGCGTAAGCGTCAATCGGATCCAAAGGGTTTGCCAATCCGAGAAATTCGATAATGTCTTGGAAGCTATCCGAGACCGTGTCAAGACCCGTCTGGTGCAGTCATTAGAGTGAATATCGCGGGCTAATGATCCGAGAAGGCTTACGAATAGGTCTTTGTCAGAAGTAGCTTCGAGCTGTGTCGTCTCAGGATGGTACGCGTGTGGCGTGGAGTGGGCCGGTGTAGCCATGGAGGAACGTCTTGCATGAGTCTACTGAAGTTAACGCAAAGAACCCAACTGGTCAACAGAAGCCTGGAACGTACCTGGCTTTGCGCTGGAGAATTTACAGAGGGAGTCTTGGGGGTTGTGATGAAGGTGCATGACTCATCCACGAGGTTGACGACATCTCGCGAGTATTCGGAAGTCTTGTGTGGCCAAGTCTTTGATTTAACAAGACCAATGGCCAAACAAAGTAGGAGATATTCACCGTGCCATTGACCGACGTACAGGAGCCTTTGGGTTAGAACTTTAAGTGCAGACTTGAGTAAGGGTTTGATGAGGGCGACGTAGCCGGTAAGCTGGCTCAAAGCGGGAATGCCTATTGATGTCAGTGTCAAGGCGGTAGCAGTGGGAGTGGAGAAGTTTACCTGGTTGTATGGGCTGATATATCTCATTGCACACAGCTAGCGCAGCTTGGAAGACATCGTCGACTTTGAGGCATACAGACAGATTTCCCTTTTCCAACAGACCCTGATGTTCGCTCAATATATCTATTGCAACCTCGGCGCATGCCTTTTTGTAATGGGGGAATTGCTGTTGCAACGGGCTCTGTAGTGCGAATGGCAAGTAGATCATCAGGAGGTACTTCCGCAGCTTCGCTCGGGAGACGTCTATCCAATGGGCGTGTCGATCTGAAGATGTTGGACTGCCGACAGACTCCTGTGGAAGTCGAGAGACTGCCATGATGTGCTGTTTTAATTTTCCTTCTTGCTCGGCAGTTCTCTGTCCCGTGGCCTCGGGGACGTTGGAGTTGAGCATGCAACATATCTCGACCCTCAGGCCAAGTGACCGAGCCATCTCTGAGTGACGGGCTACGGTAGACCTGTGCCCACCGTGCAGATGTTGCGAAGCATCTGCCAGCCGAGAATATTCGGATACAGGAATAGCGGGCACCATTCCGCTATCGACAGCAGTCAGGAGATCCAATTCGAGGACAGTGGTCCACAGGCCTCTGCATAACTCTTGCTCGGATCCCGGCCGCCACGCCTGAACATGGAGACCGGCCAGCATAGAGATTCTGACCAGCGTGCCGGCGGTGGTCCATATCTGATCTCGGGCGAAGCCGTTGTATCTCTTGGCGAGAACCAACAAGCAGCCTAACCTTACGGAATCGAGATCAGGCAGTTGAGTTCCTCTCGAGAGCAGCCAGCGCTCACTCAGATGGATATAGCGTCGGATGTTGGTCTTCCCGTTCTCAAGGATGGGGGACGGCTCTACAAGCTGGCTAGTGTATATGTTCAGAGTTGTGGCAATGATGAGAAGGAGCGTCATGAGCAGGAGAGGTGTGGGCGAGAAACGCGGGCCATCCCAAGCGGCCTCGTAGGAAGTGATGAATCTTGTCTCATCCAGGATAGGATACTCGGGCTCGAACGAGTCAAAGTAGGCAAAAACGAGGTGGTCCAGGGTCTCTTTTGGAGGAAGGCTCGCAATGACGGAAGTGAAGCCACAAGCGTCGTTCCAGAGATCACGCGAGTCCATGTTGGAGGCTCGCCAAGCTTCAATGCGCTGCTTTAGCTTGGTCATCCTCTCGGGGTGCTCAGACTTGATGCGTGCCATGAAGGCAGGCATCTCAGTGAACTGCCGACGGTCAGCCTTGGGAACGAGGAGCAGCACGGGACACAAACCTTGCACACAAGCATGGCCGGGTGAGTCAAGCCATAGCCACGATAGCTCCCAGGATAGACGAGAGCGTCCGAGTCCTCGGGGCGCATGGCAGGCGGCAGCTGCGGGATGATGGGTGGTGGAGGGTCATCTTGGGCAGGCGAGGCGGTGGCCGAGTCGTCGTCGGGTATGGAGAGGGTACTCTGGCTCACGACCTGGACGAGGATCTTCTCAAGTCTAGCCAGGCGCGACTCCAGATTTGCAGGAGTCTCGGCATTCTGAGTGGCGTCGAGGGGGCTTCGGGTGGATCGCGGAGCTTCATCGAATTGCCGAATAGACCGAGCAGGCGTGGGGCCGCTATAAGGAGAGGCTTGCGGCTCGGCTTGGGCCAAATATGCCTGCGATGAGGCTCGGGGGCGATTTTCAAGGTAGATACACGGTTGGTCCGGGCCGGTCTGCACGCAGCGGCTGCAGCGCGGTCGCTCCTTGTCGCACTTTAGCTTACGGTCGCGGCACGTGACACAGCTGAGAGCCGGTCTCCTCTTCTTCTTGGGTCGCGGATTGAGGTCGGGCGGAAAGGGAGCTGACGAGGTGGAATCCATGATTCTTGGGACTGGTTACAAGTTTGGAGCCATGATGTTTGGGAACAGCAGGACACGGCGCCGACTCACCGATCAGGCGCGGCACTGAGCGGAGGAGGCCCGCATATGACCGGTTGGCGCCGGCACGTCGAACCTGTCCCTCGGGCTACCGTCCACACGAAACTTTCCCGACGACACTCTGCGCAGCCATATCTTCTCCACGTTTAGTCTACGAAACAGTTCAGTGGCTATGAAGTCATTTTTGCAACTGAGGAAGCTGTCGCAAAATCCTGAAATTACTACTCAGAATGACTATTAGCCAAAGAGCCTTTCTAGTATCCAAGACACCGACCACTGTCCCTTTCGCGCCTCCTTTTCCTTCCGTTTCATGTCGACCAGGCTTTGCAAATTCGCAATCTCATCAGCAGCGAATGCATGAATAGTCACATCGTCAACCCTCATCTTTGTTTCCTCTGCCCGCTGATCCTCGCTTTGAATGACATATGTGACGTAATTGTAGCCAACATCTGCCCCGTTCTTTATGAGCAGTGCAAGTGCATGGCACCATGCACTGCGTTCAAGCTTTCGTTTCTTGATCACGGCGTGCTTCTCGTAGCACTTTGTGAGAAATAAGCTTCATAGGGTTTGGTACAGTCCCCTCTCGCAGCCGATGGCTAGCGTGGATTTATTTTCTGCTCATGTCATGGATGGCTGAAGCTATCGTCCGGATGTGTATGTAGAATTTTTAATTCGACATTCTCGTCCCAACGATAATTTCACATACCCACACATGTTCTATTTCTAAAAGCGGCTTAATGATATTGAGGCGTAGAGCGTGGTTCAGCAACGGTCGATTCTTCTTGGCGCCGACACGACCTGGGTTCTTTTCGAGCTTGCCTGCAACAAATAGACAAAGATTCATTCGAATAGCAAGGGCAAGACAAAAGTTTCCTCTATATTCTTGCAGCAGCCCTTCTACTGACTCCCGCTGGTTCGTCCAGTGAACATCCAAGTATTCTGTCCGCGCCATGTTGAATGGGCGTCTGAGCTGCTCAGCCGCACTGGCGTTGAAGATTACTTGATCAACAAGAGTAAAGAGGCCGTTTGACCTTCTGGAGCCGTATTTTTCGCCGAGGCCATGAGGTAGCTGAAGCGACTCCACTAATGTGAGTGAGACCTTGCAGAGTGCAACAGCAGGTTCGAAAGTTGGCTCATCCTGCGTGATCAGGTCTATGATTGCCTCGGCCATGTCTTCATATCTGAGAAAGTCTACCATGGTGAGATAAAAAAAGCCCACACTATGTTGGAGGAATGAGTCACCGTCAGGGTCAACTGGTTATGCTTGCAAAAGGTCTTTCGCGTATTTTTTCAGCCGTATTGTCATTCGCCCATGAATACCCTCCATCTCTGGATTGGTCATAGCTGGGAGTTCCGGATCTGCAATCAATAAAGTCTGAATCGCGCCACCTTGCTCGAGAAAATGCAAAGCGAGCAATGACAGTGGCTCCAACGCCACAGATGTGACCCGCAGTACTGGCACTGCTTTGTTTTTGTGTTCGATTCTCCTCCGCATGAGTTTCAAGTAATTCTTTTCAGCCCCGGAGGAAACTGGGCCAACTCTTCATACAAATCGTCCATAGTGCCATTGATGCGAGTCTCGGAATGGAGCTGGTCAACGACGAGAACAGCCTCTCACATCCTGCAGGATATCTACTACGTAATTCCCGGAATTTCGCGTTTTCGCTCATTCTCTCATTGATGAGTCTCTCGATGTCTATTTCTGTCAAGCCGTGATGATGGAATTCTTATTGATTGAGCTTAAACTGCTTTTTAATTTGTTCTAAATGCAGTTGAAGATACACAGATTGATCTTGGGTGGTGTTCTGAGCTCATCGATCAACTCAAGAAGATGCTCAAGTCTTACGGACGGATCACTTGCGTTGAACTCGTCCAAGCCACCCATTAAAAGGAAAATCTTCACTGTCTCAACTTGCTGGTCCGCAAGCCTCGTAAAAGCCTTCAGGAGTTCATCAAGATATCACGCCTCCCCAAGAAGAGCGCCACCAATTCTGTCCTCATCCCATCGAGAAGGGAAAGCGGTGGGGATCAAAGCTGGAGCCTGCTTCAATATGATGAACAACAGTGAGCGAAGTATCCCTTGTATAGTTGCTCAATCTCGTTTGCCTTTGCTTTAGTTAGAAGTGTCCGGCCGAAAGCTTGCCACTTCGGATGATTGGTGCCTTGCGGGATCTCCAAGTCCGTAAAGATCCTCCGAAGAGAAACCGTGATGTTGTAACAGTTCTGAGCCAGGACTGTGAACGGTCCTTGGCCTTTGGGGCTCTCATCAACTATTGCGCCGGTCAAGTTCTGCATATCGGCTGTGATTATTTCGAGACTCGTGTTCTCTTTCGTCACGCCATCTGGAGAGCTGTAGAGCTGACACCGTGGATGTGAGCTTTATGGCCATACTCTACGAACTGGGCAATTTTTGCCGCGAGATCCAAAGCCGTTAGAGGATCCATTATAGCACTGTCGGGTTCCGGATCACAAAAAAGAGAGGACAAATTCCCAGCAAAGCTGAGAGAGAGCCCTGGCAATTCAATGAGAGGCAAGGCAGGGATAAAAATTCGTGTAATCTCATTTACACATGCGCTTGTTTGCTGGCATCACGGGCGGCTCGAGAGAAATCCTGTGCAACGAATCACATACACTTGAGACTGGGACCTATACAAAAGAGTAGGCACCAGATAGTTCAAATTTCCAAGACAGTGCGATGGGACTATAATCAGATTTTTAGTAATCGGATTAAACGGCCGCCGGCAGGGGTAAAAATACCAATCACGTACTCTATCACTTATATATCATCATCTCCATAGCCTCGTCGTAACCTTCCTCGAGAGCCTTTCGGAAGCTCCTGGAATCATATGGTTTGATTGCTTTCCCAATGACAGGACCATCTTATGGCCATGTTCGGTACCACTTCGCGTGTATTGGATCTCCTTCTCCAGTGAGAGCCGCTGTAAGCTGATGTTTCGTCAATCAATTATTAATCTGTAGGCGCCACACCGCTCTCAATCCGGCAAGGAACTCCAAATCCCAATGCGTCGGGTGCTTCGGTTCTGTAGTATAGTGGCTAGCACTCGGGATTCTGAACCATCAGGACATTCCCGCAACCAGGCATACAGAACCAGCAATCAGCAGGCCTTTGCCTCGTGGTAGCGCACGTCCGGTGGGCTGCTCGTTGATTGTATTAGAGAGGTAACTTGCAAACGGAAATTCAACAAGTAGCACCAACAGCTTGTGCACATGGTTCTATAGTGTAGTGGCTAGCACTCAGGATTCTGAATTATCAGAACATTCCTGCAACCCCAGTTCGATCCTGGGTAGGACCTATTATCTTTTTGTCGTTTGTATAGACGCTTGGCCGGGTGTTGGTGGCTGTATATCTTGTGGGTGCTCAGATTGGGACCGAATAGGGAAAGATCCACACCACGTATGCAACTTGGGACCAAAGTAATAATACAAGGAAGCTCCAGCTTTTTCTGGTTCCCCTGCACGTCTTCTTCTTTTACTTCCTGCTATTTAGTTGTGGGGCTGGGTATATGATTTTTTTTTTTTTGTGCACGGACCCTTCGAGAGCAAATTTTGGCCGAGGTGACCGCGCCGATGAGGGAGCTTCAGATTCGATCCCGAGTAGGACCTATTGCCTTTCTTTTGGCCTTTTACTCGTCGTTTTGTTCCGCGGGATCAAGCCGGTAAGACTGTTGTGGACGGAATCTACAATGTTGAGATTTTAAGCGGGCGCGACGCTGCAGGACGGCAAATCGAACTATTCAGAGGGTATGATCTGCGTAAGCTTGTAAGTATGCTTTGCGGCCTAATGTTATATGTTGCTGACTGAAAACGCAGAGATGTGATGTTTGCCTTGATGTTTTGTCTGTTTCCAGAAAGCGTATAAAGAAAGGGTAACATGCTTGGACCCGGACGAGCTTATCATACGCCAGACCTACAGCATGTATTCGATACTTTCGCCGGGGCTCTGTCAGCAATCAAAGCGCCTGCCGCATAGAGCAAGATATTATCAGCAAGACCCGCGGGAACATTCCATGATCGATTCATGTGTCTTCAGCAGGAATACTGGAGTCTTGCCTATTTGTAATCTCCTGTCTGCCATTCAGTGACTTCTTGAGGCGCGGCACGGAAGCAGCGGCTTCCGAGGCTGACAAAGAACCGGTGTTCGATAAACGCGACAGGTGTCAATCACGGACCACGTGCTGGCCTGAGTTTGCCAAGGCCTCCGCGCTAAATCCCTGAGAATCGTTACTTGCTGCCAAATCAACTACCCAACTGACTCTACCAGCTGCTGTGCTTTCAAAGACATCTTTCACATTGCTTGCGTCAGCCAGTGTAGAACGGCCATCATGAAACCCTTCAAATACACTCGCGGTCTACCTCACAATATCAACACCACTACTACACATCTCCCCTCGAGATAGCCAAGAAACAACAAAGAAAAATGTCCACTCACAACATCGTCGTCCTCGGCGGCTCCTTCGCAGGCCTTGGCATCTCCCACAACCTTCTCCGCCATGTCATCCCCCAGCTGCCGGATTCGTCCAACTACAAGCTCATCCTTGTCAACCCCTCCGACCACTTCTATTTCAAGCCCGCTTCTCCGCGAATGACTTCACGAGAGGATCTCATCCCGTTCGATAAGATTATGGTCCCAATCAGCAATGGTTTCTCCGGCTACAAGCAGTTCGAACTAGTCCAGGCCTACGCACGTGCCATCAGCCCAGAAACCCGGGAGATCACCATCGAGCACGTCGAGGCCGAGAAGGGGTCCACCAAGATCCACTACGATACGCTGATCATCGCCACTGGTGCCTCTTCCAAGTCTGCACTTTGGAGCCCTGCTGTGCCCAAAGAGGAAACTCAGGCCGCCCTTGGCAAGTTCCGAGACAAGCTCAAGACCGCACAAAGGATCATCATTGCCGGCGGTGGCGCCGTCGGTGTCGAGACAGCCGGAGAACTCGGCTTCGACCACGGGAAGAAGAAGGACGTCATCCTTTACTCGGGCACCACCGGCCTGCTCTCCCGCGTCCGCTCCGATGTTGGCCAACGGGCCGAGAAGTACCTCAACGATATGGGTGTCACCGTCGTCCACAACACCAAGATCCTCTCCAGTGGCCCCGGCCCGGACGGAAAGGAGGCTCTGCACCTCAGTGACGGCTCTCAGACCACCGCCGACCTCTTCATCGACGCCCGAGGCTCCAGCCTCAACAACAGTTTCCTGCCCAGCTCATGGTTGAATGAGCGTGGCGCCGTCGCCGTCGACGACACACAGAGAGTCAAAGCTGCCGGAGCTGGCGACCGTGTCTACGCTGTTGGCGACATCGCCTCGTATTCCTCGGGTGGCATCATTGACATTCAGTCCGCCATTCCACCGCTCACTGCCGTCATCGAGTACGATCTGACCGACGGAAAGTCCAAGGCACAGCCTACGTACACCGGGCAGAAAGCTCAGACTATGCTTGTGCCTGTCGGTAGGAAGAAGGCGGTCGGTGTCATCTTCAACTACTGGGTGCCCAGCTGCATGGGTTACATGATCAAGGGCAAGACTTTCTTTGCTGATCAGGGTGTTGGTACCGTCATGGGAGAGAAGTGGACCAAGAAGAAGGCTTACTAGAAGCACTGCTGTTTTTCATGTTTTACGTCTAAGCGTTTTCGACCGATATCCCGCCCCGAGTCGGCACTTTCCCTTCTTGCTTTTCTTTACCATATCATTTAACTTGAGTTTCATGGTTCTTAGAATGTGCCACTGCTGCTAGATGGTTCCATAATAGATCAGTACAAAGAGAGTCCCAACAACAACCAGTGGTCCATCTATTTTTACGCATTCGTCCTTTGTTCTCTTCTAACCATCTCTTGGCACCGACAATTTACAAAAAGCAAAGATCTTTCCAGCCGATGCAGCGTTCCTCGCGCTCGTTTTGCCAACTACTCCTCTCTTTCTAGCAGACTCTCCTTTCTTCCCAGGCGGGCCCTGATCGGTACATATTAACGCATTTTCTTATCTTCACTGACCTCAAACTCTAGCCATAGCATGAAAGCGAGCACAAGAATTCCGACTCGTCATTCATCCATGACATCAAGAACGATTGAACCCATGAAGACCACCACCACCATCCACCAACCCATCGCCCAGTGGCGCTGCTGCCTCTGCGCGCACTCCGAACACAACACCATCACGCGCGACGTCCGCCAGCCCGCGGTGGCCCACACCACCACCGCCGCCGCCACAGTACTGCCGCCCTTCGACACCGCCCGCTGCGCCCTCTGCTCGCAGCCGCCGTGCGGCGCCTGCCTCGTCTCGCGCCCCGCCCCGCGCTGGGACGCCGCATCGCGCACCTACGCCTCGCCGTCGTGCCTGCTCGAGTGGAACCCGGCACCGCGCGACGCCTGGGGCTTCGTCTGCATGCACTGCGGCACCCCGAAGCTCGTGTCGCGCGCGAGGCGGCTGGCGCACGCCGCTGCGAGGAACGTCTTTGCGCAGTGGGGCGGCAGTGGTGATGGTGAGATGGAGTTTTTGCCGTTTGAGCGGAGGCGCAAGCGGTGTGTGGGGGAGATGCTGGGGCTGTTTGCGCGGTGCGGGAACGAGGCGTGCGGGCAGCCCATGTGCGATGAGAGTCTGGAGTTTTACGTGCCGGTGGATGGGCAGGGGGGAGAGGAGGTGGTGGGTCGGTGGGAGATGGCGGACTGGATCTGCTCGGCGGCGGAGGGGACGGCGAGGTGGGTGAGTGCGGCGAACTTGAAGGGGGTCGCGAAGGGTGCTCTGGGTTTTGGGCTTATGTATTACTTTTTGCCCAAGTGGCTGTAAGCGGAGCCGAGACGATGGTAAGTGGTGATGAGGGAAACTGGCTTGCAGCTCTGGCTGGAGGGGACAGCATTGTTCTGTTGGTGTATCACTGGTATCACTAAATGTACACATTAGATATAACTTAAAATCCATACCCTCAGTGCCCGCCCAGAGCGATTCCTGTGACATCACCAAGCTCAGGAATCAAGACTTCCTTCTTCCCTTCATCACCTTCTAATTTTACGCGGTATACGCCGCCTGACAAGTCAGTGACATACGCAACTTGGCTCTTCTCATCCAGCACAAGTCCAATTGTCTCATGGAACCGAATAGCCAAAATCTGCCTCTCGCGCTGCTCACCAGCCTCCAGCGGCCCCACGTACGCCCTGTTCAGCGTGTTCCCCTTGGGCGGGTCGCCCCTGTCCGTCCAGTACAACAACTGCTTCTCCACATCCAGCTCCAGATCGATCGGCTCGGGCAGCCCGTCGAACAAGCACTCCATGTCACCCCTCGCCGCCAGATCTTCGCCGCGCAACGTCGACGTGCCGTCCAGCGGGGCGCGGAAGATGCGGCCGACGCCGCCCTTGGACGGGCCCTTCTGCGTCCAGTAGACGGCACCGTTGCGTTCGTCGACGGCGATGCCGACGCACCAACGCGACTTGTCGGCGCGATCTTCAGGTGTGGAGCCCGTTTGCACGAGCGTCTCGACGCCGGTGCCGTCCAGGTTGGCGCGCATCACGCGCATGCCTTCGCGGTCGCACCAGTACAGCTTTTGCGACTGTGGTGCGAGAACTAGCTGCTTGGGCGTGAAGGTCGTGCCGGGCGGGAGGATGGTGGTGATGTTACCGCCCGTGGCCAGGTCGCAGCGCTGGATGGAGCCGTCGTTGGTGGTGAAGCCGGCGGTGCCCTGGGAAAAGATGTGGTCAGAACGTGTTTTGGGTAGAGAAGATTTGGGATCTTCTATTCTCCTTTCATTCTTTTTTGAGAGTCTTACCATATTCGTCCAGTAAATGTGGCCCCGGGCATGGTCGATGGTGATGCCATCCGGAAGCTCACGTAAGTCTTTCACGAGAATTTGCTGATCGGTTCCATCGGTACGGCAAGAGATAATACGGCCTTGCCGCGATGACCAGTGACTGAGATCACAGTCGAGGATGTATAGTCTTTGTTCTTGGGAGGAAGAGGACATTTTGGGTAATGACTTAACGTTTGGTAGCACTGATTTAGATGAGAGGCCCGGCGATTTCGAAGACATATTTAAGCGCCCCTTCAGGAGGCTAGCCACGCCACCAGACAACGTCACGATCAAGGTGTCCACAGAAAATGGTGTGTGCATGCGTAGGGCAGAGAGATCTCCGTTATCAGATCTCCGGCTCTCGACCGAGGCCCTGGTCGCCTTATAACGGACCGATCTCCGTTTCAAAACTTTTTTCTTCCTCCTTCACCCTCACACCAGTTCGCCTTACGCACAGTGATGCCATGATCGACGATCAAGGCGACACTCCGCAACGGCGCTCCGCACAGTCCCCGTGCTGTGGCTCCACTCGGCTCTAAGCTTTTTCGTCGTCGGCCGAAAGACATTCCTGTTACGGCCAGTCCATCTTATCACGACCGTGCAAACATGCCGAAGCCCGGAGATCTCAACCCAACACCTGTCGGTCTCCACAGATCTAGAACGGCCGTGTGCACACGTGGGTACCCTGGACCCTTTTCCCCCGTCTCGGGGTTCTTCGAAAAACCTACGGACGCCCCGTCGAACCCACGGCACCTGGTAGACCTATTTGCCGAACGACCTGGATTCAGGCCCACTAAAGCCTGTACCAAGGAGCCTACCTTCAGAACAGTCTCACGTTACGGCAAGTCGAACCCACGGCCAAGTTGAGTATGGTTTGCACAAGTTACAGTCAAATTTTCTTGCAGTATATGTCAAAAAGGAAATCAGTAACGCATTTCTATTTTCTAAGTCTATTCGTCTAATTATATCGCAAATGTGAATTCAATTTCCTCATCGGGTCTTCAACCACTCTTCTCCCCCTTCTTGGCCTCCGCATAGCCGTCCCACCCCTTCCGCGTCCGCAACAGCTCCACAATTTCCTCATCCCTCTGCCTCGACAGATCCTCATACCTCCTTCCATCCACCGCCGCCATGGTCCCGTCCACCCACTTCTTCCTCAACTCCTCGTCGACGACGGGGTCGCTCGGCGCCCACCAGCTGGTCAAGGGCTTGAGCAGATGCTGGCTCAGATGCTCGATGCCGCCAGGCCCGCCGCCGAGGTGCAGCAGGGCGCTGGGGCCCATGACGCCCCAGCGCAGGCCGGGCCCGTAGGCGACGGCGTCGTCGATATCCGCGACGCTGCACACGCCTTCCTGGGTCAGGTGCAGGATCTCGCGCACCAGCGCCGCCTGCAGCCGGTTGGCGATGTGGCCGGGCACCTCGCGGCGGACGTGCACCGCCTTCTTGCCCAGCGCCGTGTAGAAGGCCATGGCGCGCTCGACCGCCGCCGCCGACGTCTGCGATCCGCCGACCACCTCGACCAGCGGGATCAGGTGCGGCGGGTTGAACGGGTGCCCCACGACGCACCGCTCCGGGTGCGCCGAGGCAGCCAGGCCGGACTGGATGGACGAGCAGGTCAGGCCCGAGGACGAGGTCGCGATGACGACGTCCGGCCGGATGTGCGCCGCCATGTCGCTGAAGAGCTGCTGCTTGAACTCGAGCCGCTCCGGCCCGTTCTCCTGCACGAAGTCGGCGTCGCGCAGCGCCGTCGCGAGGTCGGACGTGAAGTGGATGCGCGAAAGCACGGCGGAGGCGTCGTCGTCGTCGTCGTCGGTGCCGTTCTTGAGCTGGCCTAACCGCGAGAGCGTGGGCACGGCGGAGGCGACGAGCTCGCGCACGAAGGTTTCGGCTTCGGCCCTGATATCGAAGGCCGAGACTTGCAGGCCGTGGCCCGCGAAGAGGGCGGCCCAGGACGCACCTATGGCACCGCAGCCGATGATGGCGACTTTCTTGATTTCGGAGGCTTCTGCCATGGTAGAGGATGTATTTGGAGTCTGAACAGGAAAAGAGTTTTGATTTGATTTGAAGAAAGTGGAGATTCCAAGAATTTCAATGCTTCAAGGCTCGAGAAAGGGTATCTTGGGGATGAACGACAACACTGACCATTTCACACGCGTCTCTTATACGCAGTACGACGTATGTACTCAGGCAAGAGGACCCGGGAGCATTTGCATCACCAGGTGGCCTGTGCGGTGTCCAGGAGAGCCGAGAATGGACCGTTATCACTTGGCGATCTATGGATCGACTTATGCACGACCGTTGCGCAGATAATTCGGGCGCTGGGATCGTCTGCGGGCGCCTCGGCACTATCGGCCGACGTTCAACGACTCCATTCTGTGACGTGAGCTTGCACCTTGGGGATGTGTCAGGGCGGACAAGTTGCCGG
Source organism: Lasiodiplodia gonubiensis (assembly GCA_009829795.1). Taxonomy (NCBI): domain Eukaryota; kingdom Fungi; phylum Ascomycota; class Dothideomycetes; order Botryosphaeriales; family Botryosphaeriaceae; genus Lasiodiplodia; species Lasiodiplodia gonubiensis. Next base: position 47,650 of record RHKH01000092.1, on the reverse strand, counting down.
ACGCCTCAAGGGGCACTTCGATATAAGAATGGCGTCTTTTGCGGCTCAGGACGGCACTCTTCGCAACCTCAACCCTCTCGCCACTTCCTCTCTTTTCCCTCCCTCTTCATCACATCACCAAGATGTCTCATCCTACCGTTCCCGGTGTCTACGGCCCGGGCAGCCATACCGACACCAAGTTCACTCCTGTTCCTGAGGACACACAGAGAATCTTCAACCACCTCGTTTCTCAGACTCCCGGATTCACCAAGGACCCCGAGTTGCTCTCGAAAGTCAAGTTCGTCGGCGATGACTACCCAACCCTTCCTGGTCCCATCAAGGCCGTCTCAGTAGCGGCGGCTCTGCACGCGATGAGCGGTGTGCTCGCAGACGAGATCCTGGCGCTCAGGGGGGCGCCGTCCAAGGAGCGCCAGATCACGGTCGACACGACGCACACGGCATTCTGGTTTGCGGCGATTGCGACGTGCTTTCTCGACGGCGAGGACGTGGTGTCGCTGGTCAAGGGCAAGAAGCTGCGTGGAGTGGTGCCCGACTTCGAGCAGGGCTGGATCGACACGCCCATGAAGTACCGGTCGACGGCCATCTACCCGACCAAGGAGAAGGACGCGTGGTACTCGTTCCACGGCTCGCTGGCGGCGGTGCCGCTGCTGGAGTCGCTCGGCATCGACCCCAATGCCGACTGCAAGACGCCAGCCGAGGCGTGGGAGCACATTGCGCAGACGCTCCGCACCAAGACGCCGGCGGAGCTCGAGTTCAACAACCTGCTGAACGGCTTCTGCGGCAGCCTCTGCTTCACGCCCGAGGCGTGGAACAACAGCGAGATGGGCAAGTCGCTGGCGCGGCACCCGGTGGTCAACGTCAAGCAGCAGACGCAAGCAGCGCCCACGCCGGCCGTGGCCTTCCCGCCGCTCGACCCGCAAGACAGGCGGCCCCTTGCTGGAGTCAGGGTGGTGGAGATGACGCGCATCATCGCGGGCCCGCAGATCGGAGCGGTGCTGAGCTCGTACGGGGCCGAGGTGATCCGCATCAACCCGCCGCACCTGATCGACGTCAACGTGCTGCAGCTGACGCTCAACGTGGGCAAGCGCACCATCGCCATCGACCTGCGCAAGGCCGAGGACGCGGCGTACCTGCGGTCGCTGATCGGCGAGGCTGACGTCTTCATCCAGGGCTTCCGGCAGAGCCGGCTGGAGAAATGGGGGCTGGGGCTCAACTCGCTGCTGCAGATGGCGGCATCGCGGCAGAAGGGGCTGGTGTACGTGTCGGAGAACTGCTACGGGCCCGACGGCTACTACGCCGAGCGGCCCGGGTGGCAGCAGATCGCCGACGCGGCCGCGGGCTCGGCCTACGTGCAGGGCCGCGCGCTGGGGCTCGCCGACGGCGAGTGCGTGCTGCCGTCGCTGCCCATCTCGGACATGACGACGGGCATCATCGGCGCCGTGGGCGCCATGCAGGCGCTGCGCGACCGCGCCGTCAAGGGCGGCAGCTACTACGTCCACGCCGCCCTGACCACCGTCAACACCTTCGCTTTGACTCCTGAGGTCGGTCTCTACCAGCCCGAGACGGTCCGCGAGTGCGCCCGCCGCTTCCAGTGGGGCCCCATGCGCTCGTCCGACCACGTCTTCGACCTGCTGTTCACCGTCTGGGACGGCTGGTCCCGCGTCTTCGCCGACCGCCTGCGCGAGGACAATGACCAGCTGTTCAAGCGCTTCGACCGCTCCGAGTTCGCTGGCCGCCGCATCGCCTTCCTCAAGCCCGTCGTCAGCTTTGGCAGCGACGACGCCTCGAACCCTGAGTGGCGCACCCCCAGTGTGCCGTACTGCCTGGAGGATAAGGCCAATGTTGCATTCAGGTAGAGGGAGGTTATTTAAACGAAAACTTGTCCATTCATGTAAATATCTATACCAAATGTCAATAATGTCGTTGTCATGATAATTCGGATTGACTCTACTCTCGATGCACGCATCAGCGGCGCAGTTCTGCGTCAATCGATGTCGTGCGGTGAGCAAACAATAAGTGGGGGGGCACGAGTTGCGGGGATTTTCGACCCACTGATAAAACTAGCCTAATTAGGAAGGTCACATGGCCGTACCTGGCCTGAGCATGACAAGAGACTCGACGGCACCGAAATACAGCATACGAGATCGATGGCCTGCAGCCGATCTGCATATTGCCAACTTCCTCAAGAAGTACAGTCGCCACTAGGGTACCTTTCACTTATGTCTTGCCCAAGGTTGACCCTGCGCAATACATGGTTAACTCAGGGCCGTTTCCAAGTTTAATTACGGTTATATAGTTCTTATAAGTAATTCGGAGAAAAATATAGTAGTTTTTAACGTAATTTAGATAAAAAGAAACGCTTATTCGATACACTTTTGTGTCGAGAAAGCAGCCTTAATGCATATACCGCATCCTGCTGCGTCCCAGCTTAACCTTCTACGTCCCGTGGCAGGCCGCTGCGCCGTGAAGCAGCCCGCTGTGTCCTGGAGCAGCCTGCTGCGTCCTACAGCGTCCTGGCACAGCCTGGGGCGTAAAGCATCTGGAGCCCAGTTGCCGACACATCCGGGATCCGGATGTGTTGGTAACCCATCTAACTAGTGTAGCACGTGACCCACACGTATGTCTTCCCTGCGTGGGCACGGTAGGTAGATGTAAATCGAACGTCTCTGCACAAGCTATCCCTACACCGCTGCTATCGAAACCCTTTAATTCTTTTTCTCAATTAATTAAAGTAATAATTAAACTTCTTATTTGGTTACTCTTAAGTCTCCAGTTCCGTGAAAATCTTTTATAAAAAGGTTCTTCGCTACCGGTTCTAACTACACAACCACTAAACTACCCGGCACTCTTAGGTAATGTATAAAAACTATAGTATACCTAAATACCGCGGCCGTAATATAGGCAAACCAGATAAACCCTTAGATTAGCCAAGGTTAGTTATGAATAAAACGAGTTTTTCTGTATTTTACGTATTTTATTGTGTGACGCTCATATTGTTGGGCGTCACATAAATCTATATGGGTTGTTGGCACCCTAGTGCGCAGAGCGGGTACCTGAGTGGAGAAAGGGCGCACAGATAATCAGCAGTCTGTACACCCTTGCACCGCCTTTGCTATAAAACAGCGGACCCATATCTGCAGGGACAACCTGTCAGGCGCCTCTTGTCTCTGCAATGGCTGCGCTCAGGAACTTCGCCGTGGCTTCGGCCATGGCCGTTGCCCTTGTCAATGCCAACCCTGTGCTTTACAGACGACAAAACGGGACGTTTAGCTCCCCATGCGCTTGCGTATCTGCGCTTGCTGCCTCTCAGACGGCCGCCTGTCCCAAGGCCAGGCCGACCGTTCCCGCAGCTTTGGCCTACGAGTGCATCAACAGCGTCCCCATTAACCAGACGGCTGCCCTGAATTTGATCAAGACTTCCCGCCCCTACTGGGAGTGGCAGAGCACTCTGGCTTATCTCAAGGATCCACCGGCTGAGTACGTGGAGAAGATCCAGGACCCCATTGATGTCTTCGCAGAGCTGGATGACCTGGAGGCCAAAGTCGCCGACGGAACCATCACTAAGGAGTATGAGGTGGGTTGCAGCCTTGATGCATCACGTGAGTATACGACTGACATATCGATCCCAGTTCGGATATACTCTCTACAGGATCCTGCAGCGCACACACGATGGCCACTTCGTCTACGTCCCCGACTCGGTCGGCGGCATCTTCCACTTCGGCCGGCCAACCCCCTTGGTCTCCGTCTCGGACGACGGCATCAGCGCGCCCAAGCCATACGTCTACCCGGACGTGCTTGCGTCGGTGCTGCACAACTCGACCTTCACGCCGTCAGCCATCAGCCAGATCGACGGCGAGCCGGCGACGGCGTGGCTGGAGAAGTGGTCTCAGTACGGCTCGCTGCAGGACCGCGACGCGCTGTACAACAACGTCTTCTACGAGCTGGCCGTCGTGGCGCTGAGCAGCAGCGGCACCGCAATGGGTACCTTCACCGGCGGCGGCCGCGGGCGCTGGGTCTACCCGGGCGCGAACACGACGCTGACGTTCGAGAACGGCACCGAGCACACGATGCAGAACTTCGCCAGGGTGCTCGTCGCCTTCGACGGCGTCGACAGCGGCGAGGCGCTGTACAAAACCTTCTTCACCACGCCCCAGGACAGTTCCTTCCACAACGGCGAGCCTGCCGCAGCTTCCAGTTCCGCCGCAGCCACCAGTTCGACCTCCACCTCGACAACAACGCCCGCTCCCGGCTACCCGTCTCCAGTCATCCGCATGGCGACTAACGACATCGGCGGGTACTACATCGACGACGACCCGGCCTACGCCGACGTGGCCGTGCTGGGCGTGGCGACGTTCATCGGCGACGACGCGGGGTCGCCGGAGTTCCAGCAAACGGCGCGTCAGTTCCTGGCCGAGGCGCGCGCGGCCGGCAAGACGAAGCTGGTCATCGATGTCAGCGCCAACGGCGGCGGCACCATCCTGCTCGGCTACGACCTGTTCAAGCAGCTCTTTCCCCTAATCGACGCCTTCGCCACCGCCGACCGCGTCCGGGCCACCGACGCGCTGGACCTGCTGGGCAGGAAGTTTTCTGATCTTGCCGCGGGCGTGCCGCGCACGTTGGACGGAACCGAGGCGAACGACACGCTGGCCGAGCTCGAGGCCTATGTGGTGAGCGCGTATTTGAATTTCAGGACGGACATGAAGCCTGATGGGAAGCCGTTTGAGGACTGGGCGGACAGGTTCGGGCCCGTGCCGGAGAAGGGGGATGAGTATACCGAGTTGTCGAGGTGGAACTTGAGCGACGTGCTGACGCCGATCCAGTCTGGGGGTATCTGGGTGACGGGATACGGCGAGGGCGTGAAGAACGCAACACAGCCGTTCAAGGCCGAGGATATCGTCGTCATGACGGATGGATACTGGTAAGTCATTGCTTCGCCTTTCCCTTCGTCAGGGGAGGTCGGGACTGAATACTCCAGCGCCTCAACCTGCACCACCTTCTCCCGCCTCATGCAAGACCTGGCCGGCGTCAAATACGTCGCCATGGGCGGCCGCTCTCCCTCTTCTTCTTCCTCCTCGCCCCCCATCACCCAAGCCATCGGCGGCGTCAAGGGCACCAACGACTTGCCCTGGGACTACATCCAGTACACCGTCGGCCTCACCTACCAATACGCCAACGCCACGGAGCAGGGCTACTACAACACGACCGCCCTCGCCGACTACAACGACCGGCTGCCCTTCCTGCGCGTCGCCGCCGGCACCCCCTACAACGTCAACTTCCGCGACGGCATCAAAAAGAACGACTTCACCGCCCGCACCCCCGTCCACTTCGTCTACGAACCCGCCGACTGCCGCATCTACTGGACCAAGGAGATGACGGTCGACGTCACGGCCGCGTGGAAGGCCGTCGCCGACTCGGCGTGGGGAAGTGGCGGCGCGAGCAAGTGCGTAGCCGGAGGTTTGGGTAACGCGACGGACGGGGCTGAGCAGAGGATGCGGTTGTCGTCATCGTCGTCGTCGTCGATGTTGTCTCAGGTGAGGAAGAAGGGGCTGGTTAAGAGCGATTATCCGCTGGATTTGTGGACGAATTTGGACGGTTTGGATTTGAAGATGGATGGTTATATGATGCCATGATTGTTCTCTCTCTCCCTCCCTTTACTCTGACAACTTTGAGCTTGCTGCTTTCTTGACATACTTGGGCCCCTAAATGAATAAGTGTTCACGATAGAAGAGATGTGAATGACCCACGACCTCAAGTATGAAAACATCTTAAATTCGATTCTCAATACGACTTTCCAAGTCTTTTCACATGTACCTTTCTGCAGAGTAACCGATGACTTGGCCGCAGTTCGGGTAAGAACAATGCTGCATTCATCGGTACCACGAAGAAGGGCGGGGAAAGAACCTAAACAGGGGCGTGCCCGATGCAGCCGTCGCGCAGCAAAACATGGCGAATGGCCAGCATAGCGGTGTCGCACTGGATGGCTACGATGTAGCCATAAGCCTGCTGAGCCTTGGTTCCACCACGGGGACACATGGCGCGGGGATGGGCTGGTCATGAAAGCAATTAGTGCAATTGGCCACCCTGAGCAGTGATCGCGAGGAACTGCCTCTTTTCCTAAACGCGCGTCATGAAGAGCCCAGTTGCGAGATTGGCTCACTTACCATCGGAGCAAACGATAACTGCATGACATTCGAGGCACGGCTTGATTGGGGCGTAGATATGCGGCAGTCAGTGTTGACGAGGGACGGTCGGAGAAAAGGTCTCAGCTGCCTGGCGTTCCAACACTAAGGGAACCAACGTAGCATTCTGGTCCCTTGTCGTGCGGAATCCATTCGGCTTGCTAGTAGTTCTCCTGCGATCGGCAATAAAATCCATCACTTAAAGTGGCGAAAGGCCTGTCTAAAGTAGTTTCCCCGCCTTTCCGCGTGTGTGTGTGCTAAATATAGAAGTGCGGCAGAGGCGGAATATGCATGCAAGGCCGACCAATTGCGTCAATCTGCGCCACGTGGAGAGACAATCCCGCGATGTGGGGTGGCTCCACGGAAGCTGAAACCTTGAATCCGCACAGCAGCAAGAACCCGATTTATGTTTCAAGACATGGTGAAACGTAGGGATGAGAGAACCAGAAGGAGACTGAAGCTCGCATGCCGAACGGGACGCATCTGACAGGGGAGGAACTGCCGAGTCTCGCCGGCAGGATCAGTCGACAAGGTAAAAAGCCCAGGGTGCAGGTCGGCGTTCACGACCTCCCGTCTTACGTTTTGAATGGTTTTTGCAATGACACTTCGCCCTAATGCCGCGACCGGATGGCTGACCGCACTGCCAAGGATCAGCCCCAGCCTTCGCTGCAAGCCACCTACCACACCTAGTTTATAGCTTGAGGGGATATCGCCCACTAGAACGAGTGCACTGAACTGTCGCCTGATCTCGCTGTCGCCGATAGCATGCTGCGTTGCAGCAGCACTCATGCAACGTGTTTCAGCTTAACGCAAATTATGACGCAGTTCCAGGTGCTGTATACAAATTTTGGGCCATTCGATGCAATTGGAATCCTTCACAAACCGTGTTTCCAGAGAATTTCGGTGTCGTCTGCTGGAGTCGCACATGATAAATACAATACATGCATCACGAATGATTGTTTGCCAGTGATAGCATGTGGTACGGGAAGCGGTTTCTTTTGCTTATGATGTTGCCGATACATGTGCGCTTCCATTTCTCGGGACCGGGGTGTAAGCTGCCTTCTGGCGGGGCGTAGACAAGGCGGTGGCAGCGCAGGATCTGGACAACCTTAATTCCCAGGCTCAGCGTAGAGCCTCAGCTTGCCGGTGGACGCGCGTTTGCTTATAACTCTTATCAATCCTCCCGCCTTTGAAGGCGCGTTTGGACTTCAATACATTCGCTCTACTTACAGGAACTTGAAGAAGTGCTTCGGTCAGTTTCCAGAAGCCATGATTTTCCAGTCGCTGATCATGCTGCTTTTGGCATGCTTTCTCGCTGCCACAGCCAGCGCGCAGTCAACGTCTATGTCGGCCTCAGCTGCATCTTCTTCAGCATCTGGTTCAGCGTCCGATTCGGCCTCTGCTTCCGCTTCCGCTCCAGCCTCCGGCTCAGCATCTGCCTCAGCATCCGATGATGATACTTCCATGTTGACTAGTACCGAATCCATGGTCAGCATGACTTTATCTTGGACCTCGCCCAACGGGACTGCATCTGCCAATCCTTCCTCTAGCCGCAATGCCTCCGCAACCAGCACTGGAAAATACCCTGTCACGACGGATAACTCATGCGGCGCTTCTTCCGGCCGCATGTGTCTCCTCACCGGCGTCAACCCTTGCTGCAGGTACGTTAAGTTACTGTCAGCTTTGCTTACGCGCCCATGATTCCCGTCCTGTTGTTCTGTCTCTCAAAAGACTATCCGAATGTCCCACTAACACTTCTCGGCCAGCTCGAATGGCTTCTGCGGCGGGACCGACGAGTACTGCGGATCCGGGTGCCAGAAAGGCTACGGCAGCTGCACGGCGCCGAACGCGTCGTTGGGCATGCCCGAGTGCAGCTGGTCGGGCGAAGGCACGTCGCCGCGCTGCGACGGGCGGTGCGGCTCGGCCTTCAACAACTCGGTGTGCAGCACGACGGCCGGGCCGAACGACTTCGCGGCCTTTGGCGTCTTCGAATACGGTTCATGCTGCAGGTGAGTGGTTGCGCACACTGACTGACTTGTCTGTTTTTAATCAGTGTGAGATTGACTCGTTTTGTAGCTCTGGCGGCTTCTGCGGCAATTCGGATGCGCACTGCGGGCGGACGTGTCAGAGCGGATGCAATGGAACCAATTCGGAGACGAGCTCGGCGGCCGCGACTGTTACGGTGACGACGTCGGCGACGGGAACCTCTTCGACGGGTATGGCAAGCCGAGTGGCTGTCGCATCGTCGGGCGGGACGGTGGCGTTGGCGCTTTCTTTCCTGTGTGCACTGTTGGCCATCTAATGAAATCTCCTTGATAGTCCTACTTAATTAATTTACCATCACTATAATATCTATATAATTTCAGTTCTATCTGTTTGAAGTGATGTTTACGCCCATCGACGATCACCCGCACCTCCTCAAACAAGCTTTGTTTCATCTCGCTCAAAAGGGGTAATCGTGTTTGCAGTTTAAAAGTACCTACAAGAAAAGGCCATCTCCCACTCCCATCACCTTCTCTCATTCCTATTTTCATCGTCATCATCGTCGTCGTGATCGTGATCCCTGTACCTCTCCTCCTCCCTTATCGGCGGTGGATACGTCGGACTCAACCTACTCACGTCCGAGTAGCCTCCCATGGTGCCCGCGCCTGGCCCGTAGCCGCCGTACGCGCTCCGCGGCGTGCTCGGCAGCGAACTGACGCCCGACTCGGACCCCGCATATTCGTCACCACCACCACCTCCTTCCCCGCGAGGGAAACTCGGCGACCTCGGCGACGAGCGCGGACTCCCGTTGTTGTTATTGTTCCCCCGCCCGACCTGCGAATATGGATGCAACCCTTGGATCGCCAGCCCCGTCGGCCCGTTGTTCCCACCTCCCCCTCCCGCCGACGCCCTCCTCGCCGCCCTCCGCTCGACGAACGAACTCCAGCTGCTCCCCCGACTGTGCGCCGTCTTCTTCGACGACGACGGCGAGTCCATCGATCCCGTCGCGGGCGTGCCCGTGAAAGCGGTGCCGGGCGACGAGCCCTCGAGCTCGTGCATGACGATGGCGTCGCCGGCGGGCAGCTCGGCGTGCAGCTGGTGGGCGTCTCCGCTGCCCAGCTCCGACGGCGTCTGCTGCTCGCGCGGCGACTTGCGCGGGAAGCCGTCGAGTTCCATGGCGTAGGGGTTGGGCGAGCCCGGGTTGGTGAGCGACGAATATCGCGGCGGTTTGCCGCTGCCTCCTACGGCGCCTGATCCCCCGCCGCCGCCCATCTCCGAGATGGGCCGGCCGTCGGCCTCGTTGATGGTGTTGTTGCCGGCGCCCGCTGCGGCCTTTTTCTTGCGCTGCTGCCGCCGCCGCCAGAGGAGGGCGCCGACGACGAAGAGGAGGACGACGACGGCGCCGACGACGCCGCCGACAATGCCGGCCGTGGATGTCGACGACGAAGAAGAGGCGGTCGAGGTCGAGCTGGCGGTCGACGATGGGCCGCCGGTCGGGCTGTAGGCGCTGGCTTGGGCGGCATTGTCGGGGAGGGTTGCGGCGCTCAGGTCTGCCTGAAGGCATCCGGCGTTGCCTTCGGCCTGGCAGGCATTTGACTTGCAGCAGCCGAGGAAGGGCGGGTCGGTGGCGGTGCAGGTGTAGAACTGGCTGCCGGTTTGGCACACGGCGTCCGAGAAGTTGCCGTAGTAGTCGGTGTTGAAGCTGGCGGCGCGCAGGTTGCCGTCGGCGCAGCCCACGCTGTTGCACGGGTCCCGAGTGCAGCAGCCCACGAACTTGGATCCTCCGCCGCACGAATACCACGTGCCCCCGCTGGGGCAGGACGGTTCGAAGATCTGCCGGGGTTGGAGGAGAGGCATCAATGTATGGTGTCCGGTACTGCTGGGTTGGAATTCAGTGTCGATGACGGTGGGAGCATCTGGCGCAATGTGGCAAAGGTGATGGGGTATAGAGAAGGAAAAGAAAGAGTGAATACGATTAGGATTATGGCATTAGTTGGCGTCGGGGCTTGGGAGTAGCTGAACCGGAAGGAAGCAGCTGTTCTACGCGGGCGCAGCAGGGCCCGATGTGTAAGAGCCCCGCTCCCCTTTGTACCATGATCGTGCGGGGATGCAGACGCACGACGGTAGCAGTGTGGCAGTGGGCGAAGCACGAGGCCGCAAGGCGGTGATCGCCGTGCGATAGCTCGGTTGGCTTTGATTGGGGGCCGTCCCGCAGCCAAGGTAAAGGCGCGGAAAGCTGCAGCCCGCGTGGCCTCCCTCAGAACTGTTTCTTCCTTGCGTTTCAGCACCCGTTTCGCCTCGTCCGCGTCGTCGTGCGCGGAATCGCCGGCTGCGTCGCCTTTCTACCCACGCGTCGCCAACAAGTCCCCGCAACATTCCTGCGAAGGATTCGCTCCCAAATGCCTGCCACGCGTGTTGGGTGGCGCTGCTAATAATACGCACCAGGTAAACGAAGTCTGGGCGACGTTCGCCTTTGCTACCACCGTATACACGCCACCTTCGCTTTCGCTGGAGTGAGTAAGCTGACATGCCCTAACCAAAAGCAACCCAACCTGTGGTGTTTCCCGTCGAATATTCGCCCGCCAAGCACCTATTCCTCTCGGCAGGTGATGATTGTCGAGGACCGCATATACGATTTGCCCCGATTCGTTCACTTGGCCGTGGCTGCATCTTGGTGCTGACATATACTTGTATCTTCGCCACTTCGAGCCTGATGGGCATCAAGATCAGGCGGGAACATCAAACTCGTACCTGTAAGATGATGAAGAAAATCGCCCTTCGATGCAGGTTTCGCCGGTCTGGACCCTTTCCCTCTGACGATGCGGCTCTGACGCACTCCCTTCAGCCCTTACATTCCCCGACTCATCAAAAACCGACCGTCTTTCCTCACCACGTTGCATGGCCCAGCGCCGACAATACGGCTCCCTCGATCAAATCCGCACACCTGGTTCTTGGCTCCCCGAGTCTGGGCCACCAGCTGCGGCTGTAGGGCTCAGCCACAAGCCAAGAACTACTACTTTGGGTCCCGCCGCTTTCCCCCGAAACATTCTTGAACAACGGCGCCACACGGGAAGCCAGCTTGATAATCGCCACAGTACAGTCATCCACCGCAGCTTGTTTCTCGATGCGGTCGGCATGTAATAGGATCCTCAGACGTCGCTAGTCGTTTTACTTTTGCCCTCTCAAACCATTTCTTACTGAAGCGTCTCTTCCCAAATGTGAATTGAGGCTGCTTAACAGAGTTCAAACAGCGTACCGGACCATATCAACTGCTGCGGACATGCGGTGGGACAGCGGCGTGCTGATCAGCCGTCGCGGCGCACGCTTTGTAGCTGACTCTGGACGTCTGGGCCCTCTCCCCGGTTACGACCTTGGAGCACCGTGGCGTATCATCAATTGTTTACCAGCTAATGCAAACAGAAAAGCAATCATCCCTGCCAAGATCCCGAACCCGGAATGCGGCGACTTCACAAAGCTTGGTCGTCGTCGTACGAGTCTATCACAGAGTTGAACGCTAGTAATTTAGATACTTGAATGCATACTTAGGCTTGCTGATGTTTTGCTCCGCACTCTAATAGATATTTGGGGCGGATGGTTAGTGTAGGGGATATCATCGAAACGTGGGAAGTTGCTCAAAAAGCAATGCTTCATGGATCCATTCACTTGACTGACCCTCTTGAAGAACATACTTTACGCTAACCGCAGGCGGCGAAGTGAGCAAGTCTGTGGAGTTTGAAAAGAGGCAAAATGGATCCTACGGCCTTAGAACCCTAGGGAACTACTTCCTCGAGTCTACAATGTTCAGTTAAGATGTCCTTTGTGTGAGCCAATCGCAAGTTTCTATGCCCTGTGATCAAGATGTTGCCACATTTTGTCAGCAAAACACACAGTCACCAATGCACACCAATCAGTATAGAGAATGAATGTTTTTGTCGTTCAAGCTATTCTATAGTGTCTACTATGTATAGTAAAGAAAATGAGGGTAGTGTTTAAAAGGGTATGTATGTACAGTGAAGAAATAACAAAGGAGAGTGAATGAGTGTTCGTTCTGAAAGACTATTTACAAAGAAGAGAGAAGAGAAAGAGTGTTTGTTTTTAAATCTTCTTTTTCGGAGCACTGCTCAAGAAATCCAAACCTGCCACCCGAAAAGTCCATTCAGTCTCGAGATTGAGTGGCCATCTAAGCAGACGTGGTGGGGGCGGGGGTGGCGGAGGTCTTCTTGGAGACCTTGCCGGGCTTGGTCTTGATGGTGACCTTGGCGGTGCTGGTGGCCTGGGAGCTAGCGGCCTGAGAGCTGGCGGCCTCGGTGGTGGCGGCCGCAGAGCTGGGGCTGGCCGGGTTCTGCGTGGCCAGCTTGGTGTTGGGGACCGACGCGAGGGTGGTCGGAACGGCGACGATGTTGGTGGCAACAAAAGAGACGACGGAGTTAACGGCGCTAGCGGCGGTGCTGATAACAGCCTGGGCATCTAGGGTGGATGAGGGCACAATGCTCTTCAGGCCTAGAGGGCCGAGCATGGCCGGGGGAGGGGCAAGGACCTGGGCCTCGCGCTTCTCGACGGGGGCGGCGAAGCTGACGGCACCGAGGGCGATGGCAGCCATGACGATCTTGGAGGCGAACATTTTGGTTGATTGTTTGGTGTTGGTGAAGAGAATGATTGAACTGTCTTCTTGGTTTGTTGATGTTGGTAAGACTCGAAAAGAGTGGAGTCTGTCAGGAGTGTTTGTTTGGTTCCAAAGGAAGGACGACCGAAGTCAAAGGAAGGACGACCGAAGTCTGTAAGGGATTGTTGTTGAATGAAGGTAGTTGTCTGATGCTGTTTTCGATGGGCGTGGTCGTCACCTTATATGCATTTCTCAGGGTCATTATTTCTTCCCACGATGCCCTTCGACTTCCCGCAAGGCTCCGCCTATCGTTCATCTGGACTTCCGCCTCGTGTCCGAGTGACCCCGGTAGCCCGGTCTCGGGCACGCGGTGGAGCGCTAGCATTCCAAACAACGACATTATAGGGAGTAGATTCGGTCGGATTCTCTGGTACAGATTTGAGTTTCAAGACTGCGCTTCCGTTTCCGGAATAATCGCGCGATTTCTCTTGCCAAGCACAAAATTCGTTCGCTGGAGCTCGGGAGCCGAATTCTCCGCTTCTAATGGCAGCTCTGGTGAATCACAACTACAGTGCTTAATACTAACGGTGGTTTGGTGATTGATATGTTTCGCATGTCTACACTCGAAAGGTTTTCACATGAAAAGAATTAACTAGCCAATTTGTTAATTGTTATGCTTTGCGTATCTCCAGCCCAAGGTCTGGTTGGCATTTTACAGATTATGTGGCTGACACTGTTGGTCGTGATGACAGTTTCAAGCTCCCGTGGGAACCATTCTCATCAGTAGCTGGGCACATGGCGCAGAAGATTTGTTGCTGCGCACATGGATTGGACGTTAGACTATCTGGATTCCGGAAAAGGTTAGTATGCAGGCTTCTGGACGTTTCAGCAATGGTGTGAACCGTCGATACGATCAAGTCGCAGCATCTTGCCAGGGGCTCGACCAGTCTCAAGGACAAAATCGTCGATCTCGATCTGCGGGAAGATATCGGTCATTAGCCACCTCCCCAAGTAACGATGAATCAAGCAGCGTTCGATCTGCGTGGTATTTATCTGCCTAGGAAATCTCTGCATGTTTTCTGCTCAGCCTTTCGTCGCAGCCAAACAGACTTTAGCGTTCGCAAAATGTAATTCGCTGGAGCGACATTCATCTCACTAGCGAAGGAATTTGAATCCACAAAGCCACAGGGGGCTTGTTGTGTCTCAACAGAACACATCTTCTGCCTCCAGATTCGCCCCCGTCAATATGAGATGAGTGAAAGCGAGCGTTTCGACGAACAGAGTTGCATCCGTAAATGGAGAGAAAGCTCAGGGTAGGAAGACGGGTGTAAGCTCCTTGAACACGCCACATCCGCGGCGTAGCTCTATGTTGGCATCGCGTGAACTCTCCACACCGCCCGCCGGAAGGGCCGCTTCCGGTCAATGGTCCAGTATTTGACCTGCTCGCTCAATCCGGACAAGCGGAGGGGCAAGCAGAGCCACCGGTTGATTGTTCTGGCTCATAATAGATCTCGTCTCCAAGTCGTAGGACTCTTTGTTAGTTCGCCGTTGTTCCACTGTTTCAAGATGTAGAGAATCATTAGCCTCGGGCTCGAAATCGGAAGTTATCTAGTCCGCAGTAGCTCACAACCAAATAATGGGGGACCAGCCCACGTTTTGCTGGAGAACACGCGATGAAGTGTAATCATTGGAACTGTGTTACGAAGAAAACCCCATACCTGGACTCGACCACGGGCCTGCACCAACTCCCCGAGTAGTCTTGCCCAATAGGTCAGACAGTGCAGATAAACAGTTCGTTCTGTCGTGCGAATTTTCGGAGGCCCATCCGTAACAAGGGATCTCCCAAAAATTCCCCGCTTGGTATGGTTCCCGTGGCACAAGCACCTTGACCGAGCCTGGAGCCGGGGGGATCTAAGTCACGCGGTCCACAACTCTCGGCAGTGGCAGTGCTGTACCGAGCCAGCCGTCTAGAGATTCTAAGAATCAACCTGAGTTGCAGTATAAGAGTTGGTCTGGCATTCTCTACTCCTCGAGTATAGCCAGCGCTCTTCGGTCTGCAACATCCAAGACCACCTCATTTCTCTCATCCTCGTCCCATTCGATACCATGTCGCTCTTCAAGTCCGCTTCAATCTGCGCCGCCATCCTTAGCCTTGCTGTGGCGACTCCCATTGACAAGCCTGGCAAGACGTTCACTTGCAAGCAAGTAAAGAAAGGATCCGTGGCCAGGAATGGACCGGCTGAAATGCTCAAGACATTTCACAAACTCGGCAAGGATGCTCCGGCCGAGGTCGTTGCTTCGGCAAGAACCGGTTCTGCTGTTGCTGTGCCGGCGGACGAATTTGACAGCGAGTACCTGACGCCTGTCACCATCGGCAACACCACGATGCACCTTCAACTGGACACTGGATCTTCCGATCTCTGGGTCTATTCCTCTTTCCTGCCGGAAAGCATTAATGCTGGTCATCCCGTCTATGACCCGACTCTCTCCGGTACCAAGATGGACGGTTACAGCTGGTTTGTCATTACACTCTCTCATCGCCCTGACGCTCGTGTGCTAATGAAACCGCTAGGAACATCACCTATGGTGATGACAGCGGTGCTTCTGGCCCTGTCTACGCCGACAAAGTTGTTGTTGGTGGCGTGACGGCTACTTCCCAGGCGGTTGAGGCGGCCACGTCCGTTTCCGGAATGTTTGTCAAAGACCCGACCGAGGATGGAACCCTCGGTTTGGGGTTCGGCTCGAGAAACTTAGTCCAGCCAGAAGCTCAAAAAACATTTTTTGAAAGTATCGCCGATGACCTGGCCGACAAACTATTCGCAGTCGCATTGAAGCGAGGCGAGCCTGGAAGTACGTCTTTAACCCCGCTTTCCCACGAGTTATACTGATGATCCAATCTCAAAGCATTCGATTTCGGCTTTCGAAACAAGAGCAAATACACCGGTCATATCGCGTATGTCGACGTTGACAGCTCGGACGGGCGGTGGCAATTCGTCTCTACCGGCTATGCCGTTGGCAAGGGGCCAGTCAATTCGACGTCCATCGACGCCATTGCCGACACCGGCTCTTCCATACTCGCCCTCCCCACGGCGGTCGCAAAGACTTACTACAACGCGGTCAACGGCTCTTTCTACTCCGCTGAAGACGGCGGCTTCATCGTCCCGTGCGACGCCGATCTGCCCGACTTCACGCTCATCATCGGTGGTCGGCCGCGTACTGTTCCCGGAGGATATATGAACTATGCCCCTGTAAACGAAACCTTCTGTTATGGCGGCTTGCAGAAGAACACGGGACTGCCGTTCTCCGTCATTGGCGATGTCTTCCTCAAAGTAAGTAATCTTATATCACAGCGTATTCGACACGGCAAAAAGCTAATTTCCCCGTAGTCTCAGTATGTGGTTTTCGACAAGTGCACCAGGATTCCTCGCATTGGCTTCGCCCAGCAAGCTTAAATAATCTTTACGCTAAAAAGAGCGTGGAAAAAACTTATGAGGGAACCTATAATGTAAATAAATACTTTGTATAACAACCAATTTGATTGAAATCAAAGACGGGCACTTTGAGCAACCCACTTGGTCAGGTTCATATTCATTTCGGTGCACTCAATATGTATACCAGTGTATGTATTAAATTGCATATTACACGTACATTGAAGAATCCTTGCAGTAGATTGCACTCCAGCAACAAGGATACCATTTGAGAAGACCTCCCATCCAACTTTGGTACTGAAATCGTGACCGAGGAGTAAAATTCCGGGATGTTGCGCGGTATTGCTATGCGCTAGCTGGTTGTTTCTGCCAATTCACAACACGGGTGAAACTGGGGGTTTCCCACCCGTGAGCCTTGAGAGGAGGGTAAACATTCCTAAAGGCTGTTCTCCTGCTTCAGGATTTCTCCGATGTATTCTTTCACCAGGCCTGCCACGGTCTCACTATCCTTTTGAGCTGCCAAAGAGTCAGTCTTGACGTACTCGACGGTAGCCGTGTGGAAAAGGAATATAGCGGGGAAGGACTAGAGAATGAACGAAGAGGGCTACAGGGGTGCCGGTGGTAACGCCGCTAGGGACAATCTCTACGGTGGAGCGGCTTATGAGAGAGGCTATCTTACTCGTGAAAAAATGGTTGGGTAGCTGGGATTTGTTGATCCCGGCAACCGGGTCCAGCCTTCCGTGACCTCGGCCCACTTCGGGCTCTCCATCGTTCTGGCCAAATAGCATGTACGTAGGCGAGGTCGGGGCAGAGTTGGAGCTGTAGATGGCGTCGTCCCAGCGGCCGGTCTTTTGGCCTTCCATCTGACTTCGCCATAGAGTGCTTTGTATAAAAAGAAAAGAGTCAGTAAATCTGTAAAGTGCGTTATTAAGCTTCAGGGTGACGGTAAACCATTGAAATCCCGCTCATAAAAGGCCAATCGTACATACATGAGTTTATCGTCGTAGAAAGTTGGCGGAGCAAGCGGAAGTGTATACATACAGTGCTTGATAAATGCCCCACTGGCTCCCTATCATCTCTTTAGTCGCCTTGGCAGCATCGCCAGATAGACCGGTGGTACTGCGCAGCAACGTTTCCAGGACAGCAGATGGAACGAGAAATAAGAGGAGCTTGACCGAATGATGGACAAGTAGTGCTGATTTCGACAATAACGTAAGCTATTTCATTATGCATCAGTGACGGATAATGAGTGGCAAGATGCCTTCGAGGTCCAATAAGACACAGTCAGGCCTGTAGAGCCTCATGATGGACCAGTATCTACTTTGAGGAGGAAAAGTGCACTGCTCATTAAGATACTGCCAGAGAGCAAAGAAGAAAAAGGAAAATATGGTATGGAAGACTCACCAGTGTCTGAGACACAGTTCCACCAATCGTCTTCATCGCTACCGAGGGGAATAGGCACACCGTCCCAGCCACGGTGAAGCCGTACTCTTTCTTGTGTGATGTATCCTGCTGCAACCGCTTGAGCAGCTCCAGCACAACATACGCGCCAGCACAGTGACCGACCATGGTGACCTTGACCGGCGTGCTGCCTTTTGGATCCGATGACAATGTAGAAACACGATCAAGCAACACAGCTTCCATGTGGTCGACCCCATTGGCCATGGAGGAGACGGAGGGCAACTCGTCGGCAGCGGCTCCCGCTCCTGAGAGGCTATCAGCCAGGATCTCAAAGGTAGCGCGCTTGGTAGTAGAGCCATCGTTAAGGGCTGTGTGGAGACTGGAGAGAAATGGCCGATAGTACGCCGCCGGGCCGGGATTTCCGGGAACGAAGAAGATGAGGTACTGCTGGGCGCCGGAGCTTCCGCCGGAGGGGGGAGCAGGTAGACTGATGGTCTGCTGCAGTGACGACGACATGATGGACTGAACAAGGGCGGTTCAGCGATCAGAGCAGAGTATAGATGATATGGATGGCACTGGTGTCAGTTGAGAGGCCCGGTCCCGTGGTTATAAGGCTCCTTCAGTAGCGCATGGGCACTCTCTCCTCGCCACATTCGCCGCCTCATCATGAGACACGTACCCTCTCCTTTCTTTCGAGTCTCGAATGCTGCATGCAAGTCAGATTGGAAACAAAGCAACATGCAGAGGCGCGGCTTGGGGGATGAAAGGATAATTGTAACACATAAGGAGACCAAATGCAATGGCCATGCTGTCAATCAGGTCTATTTCTTGCTTGTCAGCCATTCATGTCTGCTCGTTGTCTCGCGCGGAAGCACATGGCCTTTTTGGAGCAAAGAAACTGCACTAGGTGCTCTATACGAGATGCAACCTGGGAACTATATGTGCGATCGACGCGGGTACGGCGGCGCGATTGAAGTGGGGCCTTTGTGACAGAGGCTTGCTAGATGGATGGTTTAGTGCTCTCGAGTGGCTCTACGAGACGACGATCTCGGCTAGACGTTGTGCGGGATTGAAATGGTGAGAGCATGGCAATACTAAGATGGTGAGTTCTGAGAATAGCGCAGTCTGATCGGAGATCTGGTGGAGACACAGCAGGGTGCGCGAGTCAAACGCCAAAGATGTCGATTGGAGGAGATAAGCGGTAGAAGAGAAAAAAGGGAAGGGTGAGTGGAGGGCTTGTGAGGCATAGCTGACAGAAGGGACCAATGTCCGCCTTCATGGCTTGGCTTTTCTCACTTGCGGTATCTCCGAGCGCTTCCCCATGCTTTTGCGTTCTGCCAGGCGGCTAATTGCATGATATGGAAGATGCAATTGGCCTGGCCTGCTCGTGCGGTCCCGCAAAAAAACGACAGCCGCAGTGTTACTGTTGATCCGCCGGCACGCTGGCTTCACGAACCGACGTGGACGGAACCAAGTCCGGCGATTCGTCGAGGATTGCCATCACTTGCATCAGCAAATCCCATTCCATGGGTTTGCAGGCAGTCGGTCGACCAAAACGAGTACCACCTTCTTGGGCCGTTCTAGCGGGTGGCTTGATGTAGGCGAGCGGAAAAGTTATCGGAACGTGACCCGGGGTCGTGGAAAAAAGCGTGGCGCTTGTTAGCCAATCTATCAAGATGGAGGAATGCGGCGAAGCCCACGCCGCAGAAATCTTGAGATTGATTACCTGAATACCAGAGACTAGAAGTCGGTGGGCTGCATTTGCCACCAGATTCAGCGATCAGCTGCAGCAGACAGTCGTCCGATCGGCAATTTGGATGCGTGTTGTCAGAAGATCGGCGGAGCGTAGACGCGATGCGAAATGTCGAGGCGAGCAAGAACCGCAGCCCTGGCAGGAGCACCCACGCGACGTGTTCTCGACCCCTCATCGGCTCCGCACAGGAAAAGGAAGGAGCGCAATTGGCTGCAAAATGATTTCCGCCCAAGCTTGAAAAGTCCGGTTGAGACGCCGGAAATAAAGCTCAATCGATCCATCTTCTATTCCACTTTCCAACCAGAGCAAGCGGGCCACTGAAAGGCCGCCGGATACGAGAAACGAATCGATCATGTAAATGGGATATTCAGAGTTCTCTTTACACGCCCCCTGAAGCTGGCAATCTGAAGTCAAAACGGAAAAGACAAGGACATACAGAGACAACGACCAACCTGCTCGCTTTCAAACCGGCCAATTCCTCAATCCCAATCGCCAGCACCCAAGTCGACGGGCCTGCCCACCCGCATGTCCTCCATGATGTCCTCAATGTTCCACGGCTCGTAGTGGTAGCCCGGCGGGTAGTTTGGCGGCACGCCGTCGATGTACTCACTCAGGGGCACGCCTTTCCTGACGGCGTCGACGACCTTGTCGAAGTGGCTGTGCGCGTACAGCTCCGGATCGTGGCTCCAGACCCAGCGGGGGAGCTTGGGCGCGGCGCGGCGCGGATCCAGCTTGACCTTGGACCAGTCCGTGTCCTGCAGCAGCTCGGCGTTGCTGAAGCCCAGCTTCTGCGCGCAGGCGTTGCGCACGAAGCGCATGCGCACATGCGCGCGCACGGCATCGGGGACGCTCTCATGCTTGGGCGCAGCATCGACGCCCAGCCGCAGGCACGACGCCAGCGAGACGGCGTCCTCGATGGCCTGAGTCGCACCGTTGCCTGAGGCGGGCAGGAAGCTGTGCGCCGCGTCGCCGATCTGCACGACGCGCGCCAGCGGCGACAGCCACGACGGCTGCGGGTTGCGCCAGAGAAGCTCGAAGTTGATAATGGTCTTGCTGGGCGTGAGCGCCACCAGCTCGCGGAAGATGGGCGCCCACTTGGCCGCGCCCGGCACCTTGTCCATGCCCTCGAGCACCTCGTCTGGTTCGACCGTGTTGCTCCAGGACTCTGATTCGCTGCCCGTTACCTGGAGATAAACATTAGCATTGATAATTTCGTTCCCGTTTCTTTTGCCGAGATGCGGGAAGGGTATGCAAGTGTAGACGCACGTCATGGTTCATGATCCAGATGATGGTGTCCGGGCGGGTCAGGGTAAGAGCGTATGTTCCAGGCCTACGGGTCGCACCATCAGTCAGCATGCATGTCTCAAGGAAGTGTGCCCAGGCTACCGGACCGGCGCCACAGCACATCAGCGGAGACCGCTCCGGCAAGTACTGGCGCCGCCACGTGTTGAAGCACGTGCAAGGGAGTGTAGCTTACCCCAACCACGTCCTCACGATAGGCTCCTTGCCCGTTTCGCCATCGATCATCTTGAAGAACCCTTGGACCTCTTTGTTTTTCTTCAGATGCTCGATCGGAAAGGCCGCTCGCCACATGGCCCGGCCGGATGAGATGGCCTTGACCTGACCGCCCACAATCTTCTGGCTTTTGCTGCCCACGCCGTCCGCTGCAACCACCACGTGCGCCTCGAACCTCTCGCCCTGGTCCGTCACCACACCGGCCCGGCCCGTTGCGTCGTCTTCCCAGTACTCGACGACGCGCTTGCCGAACTGGACCTTCACGCCAAGCTGCTCGACCTGGTGCACAAACATCTTGTACACCAGCGGCCGCATCTGGAACGTGCCTGGCGGCGTCTTCGGGTCGAGCCCTTGGGCTTTGAGCCGCTCGGCTACTTTGAGCGGCGCGATCATCTGCTCGCCTGAGTGCTTGAACGTTTCGATCCACGCATCATGCAGAGAGATGGCGTCGTACTCAGCCGCCAGCTCAGGCCAGTGCTTGAAGAATTTGGTGGCCGACAGGCCCATGAAGTACATGTCACCTACGATCAACTGTCAGCACCGTTTCGTAGAATCTGAATGGGGGAGAGACGTGAACAAACACGTGATTCGACATGATGTGATGGTTTGTGACGAGTCATGTGTGATCTTAGACTATCAATGTCTAATTTTGTCTTTGCTTACCAGCCGTATTGATGGAAGCGTTACGCTCCAGCACTTGCACATTGTGGCCTTTTCGGATCAGTTCGATCGAGGCAGCCAGGCCTGCAAGGCCGGTGCCCACGACGAGCACGTCGAGCCCAGATGGCGGATACGATCCCACAGGTTTGGACTCCATGTTCTTGATGAACGAGAAGCGTCTGCGGTCACGGAGGATTTATGAAGCGGAGAAGATCTTGGCGCCTAGACTCGGTAAGGACACACCATGTGCCGTTTGAGTTTGCTGACAGTTGGCGGTTTGGGCGCGCGCCGTTGGCTTCCGAACAGGAATCAATCCGCGAGACGCGAGCAATAGCAATTTCTCTGCGTTGCTGTTGTTGCTTGATGTTGCCAGAGGAGAAGTGGACAAGTGAAGGAGTGCTGCAAGTCTCGAGGAAGTGAACAAGTGAAGGTTTCATTCTTTACGGCCCGTATAAAGGATGGTCGCGGAAGCTCGGGCGAGACCGAGGGTCGGCCGGAGGAGGAACCCTCCTGGCATCGGAGAAGTGTTAGCCAGACCAGCGATTGGACGTAAAGCCGTTTGGTAGAGCCGTTTGCGTCTGCCTTTCGCTCAAGGAGATGCCCAGCCGGCTCTCCACCCCAACTTCCCATCTGCCGGTAGTGGAAAGCTTGTTGCGTTTGCCCAGAGATTGTATGTGGGGAGGTCAAACTGGTGCTGGGCGGTCATGGCGTCGCCTCTATGACGCTACGAACCAGGGTCGTGGAAAGTGGTCCAGGATGCGCGCTAGGGATCCAATCTGCACGGGAGCCAAGCCCGTTCGGGAAAAAGCATGGGCGCTGTGTTTTGATGGAATAGTATAGTGTACGGCTGGCTTAAGACTAAAACGGTAAACCAGCTTCTGCCATGGGCCTATCATGGAGTTGAATTTCAACCCCGAGCTTCACGCTTGCACTTTGCGGAAGCCGTGCAACTATTTCCCCCTGTATATGCACTCACTCTGTGGAACCGGATTGATGCCCATCCTCCATGACAGTTACCTGTCACAATGTACCCCGAGACGAGCCGCCGATATGCGCCTTCGTGACGTGCTATACCACCCGTGGACTCCTACGACGCTCCTGCATCCCTCCTGAAAAGCGGCAGTGCAGGTTAAGGCTCCCACTGTAAGTGGCTCACGCTGCATTCTCCGACGCTTGAGCAATACTCCCTTAGCATTGGTGCGGAGAGTCCGGAATTCCTCCTGCTGTGATGACGGAGCAAACATAGCTTTACCCGAGAAGAATTTGGATGCTTTTGACGATCATCGTGCTAGTCTTGCGGCGGGACGGCATTGAAGGTTGGGGACGTCAGGGAGACCCACTGGAGATCGCCGACGTCCCGCATGAGGTCGCTCCCATCAGGTGAGCGGGCTGTTGGCAGTGGCGATCTACCGGGATGCAACGCGTACCTCCTCTCGGACTTGGAGAAAGGCTCGTACGAAGTTTGCCTGGGCGAGACCTTTGCAGTAGGTCGTTATCAGGCTCGCCGGCCGTAGATGCGTTGGCGTAATTTCTGGAGACATGGTAGTTAATGAATACATCCTCTCCCCGGATCGAACTCTTCGTTCTAACGTTCCGCTTCACCCTGCGTGAGAAGTCGTCAGTTTTGTCTTCCCTTCCGCGAAATCATGCAGCTCTTTACATACGTGGTGCTTGCTGTCGCCTTAGCAAGCGTCACCATACTCAAGTTCATCCAAACTTTCAGAGAGAAGAACGACCCCTCAGGCCTGCCTGGTCCAACCCTCTTCCCTTTTATTGGCCGCATCCATGACCTACCCATCCAATACATGTGGCTCAAGTTCAAAGAATGGGCAGACAAGCACGGCAAGGGCGGCCTGTACAGAACTGAGATGCTGGGAGCCAAGTTCATTGTCGTCTCAGATGAGAAGATCGCCGAAGATCTTCTGGTCAAGCGGGCCAAGTACAACTCGGACCGGCCCATGATCCGTTCCCTCTTCGATTCCAAGAGCACACACGGATCCATGGAGTACCTTCCTCTGATGGGCAAGAACCGTGAGTTGACTGATAAAGGTTGATGTTGATCCTTTGATGCAAGCTGACCGTTGGCCACAGAGTACTGGGCTCGCCAACGCCGCTTTACGCATGCCTACCTCACCGAAGCGACCAATGCCCAATACTACGGCATCATGAACTTCGAGGCGAAGCGGTGGCTCTACCGCCTCATCAAAGACCAAGATGACTTCGCCTTCTCGCTCGAGGACATGGCATCCAAGGTCATGTGCCAGCTGACCTGGGATGACACTTCCGATAGTGCCGCCTTGACCAAGAGCGCGTGGGGGCTGCTCACACAGATGTCGCCGGCAGGCCCAATTACCAATCTCATCACCCCCTTGTGGCACCTGCCATGGATCCTCAACCCGTGGAAGAGGGAGGAGCGCAAACGCCACGACGAGCAACAAGCTTGGTGGATGCAGAAGCTGCTGACGGTACGCGAGAAGATGGCCAGGGGTCAGATGCGTCCTTGCTGGACTAGATCGTACCTCGAAAGTGAGAAGAAGTCCAACATCTCCGGCGATTACGAGGCATCGTCCGTCATTGGCATGATGGCGCTAGTTGGCATCTTTACCGTCGCCGGTCCCTTATACTACTTCCTCGTGTCCATGGTCTACCACCCGGAGTGGCAGGCCGAGGTGCAGAAGGAGGTCGACGAAGTATGCGAAGGCCGCCTGCCCACACTCGACGACATGCCCCGGCTACCCATTCTTCGTGCTTGCATCAAGGAGACCATGAGATGGAAGCCCAACGTCCCCACTGGTAGGTTGTGTAGTGTTGCGCTTGCTCTGATGAGTGGCTGCTGATGAGCTATTGATAGGCGTGGCACACGAGACTGAGCAAGATGATGAGTACAACGGTTTCTTCATTCCCAAGGGAACCCGCATCCTTCCGTTGGATTGGTGAGTTGTTTTCATCCCCGAACACGCCATGGTGCCGCAGAACGTGATACTGACAAGACAAATAGGGCCTTCTTGCGCAACCCGATCAAGTACCCTGACCCGGAGAACTTTAGGCCAGAACGCTGGCTGCAGCCAGGCTGGCCGACGTACCAGGAGCCCTTGACACAATTCCCCACACTGAAGGGCATGACATCCTTTGGTTGGGGCCAGCGCCAGTGTCTGGGCCAATCGGTAACGCAGGACGAATTGGTGGTTGCGTGTGGCGCCCTCGCTTGGTGTTTCAATCTCAAGCACAAGGTCGACCCCAAGACAGGCCACAAGATCCACATCCCACTCGACAAGTCCAACTCACTGCTCATCGTCAAACCCGACCCCTTTCAGATGGCATTCGAACCTCGCAGCGAAGAACGCAAGCAGCAAGCCATTCGGCTCTGGCGTGAAGCTGAGGTCAAAGATCAGCAACAGCGTGCTGACTACCTCAGGGTGGCAGAGATGCGTATGGCTGCAGAGGCCCAGCTGGATGAGAAGCTGGAGAAACAGCCGCTTGTGCAGGTGTTAGAGGTGTAGAACGCTTCTTGCAGTCGGTGGCAGCAGAATGTTTTGTTTCCACTTCTATTCGGTGATAGCTCTGTTTCACTGTTCCCGCTGAGAGATGTTCCGTTTAGCGAGTCCGATTGTTGTGTCAAATGTACATGCCGCGTAGATAGTTTAAAGACCCTAATGCTAGTACGGGAAGGAATAGACGAGTCAGTGGTTAAGATCTAGCAATCTAAGCATGATCTTGGACAATGATGCTTATTCGCACACTAGTCAGCCACGACTACACAATACGCTAAGGTTGCAGGAGGCTAGACGTTGGTGGTACACATATGCTTACAGGGGTGCGGTCCGGCTCGGCGGCATGAGATGGCTGTGCCTGCAGATCAGGGCGGGCTGTCCAGGGTTCTAGGCGTCAGCGAAGGAAGACGTGAAGGCGGTGCAGGTGTGGTATAGCGTTATCGCCAAGTTTGGCTAGCGGATAGCGGATGAGCCGGAGGTTGTTTGAATAGTGGTTGACGACACGACTTGGCTTTACCTTCAATTATCGGCTCCCCAAGTCTCGTCCGGCTCAGGGTCTGAGTGCTGACTTTTCCGTTACGGCGCTTACGGGTTCGGGACGGATGTGAGATGTAGGAGCCTTCGGGAGCGCAGGGCGTTGGAGAGTGACAGGGGATATTTCCCGGGCCGCGCTCATATACAAGGAGCGCATGAGCGTCAGCGAAGAACCATTGCGGTGTTGCCAGTTGACTGTTTGGTGTGAAAGCAAACAATCGTCATCGATCCACCCCATCCTGCGCCATGTCTCCCACCATCCCTCAGGCCGTCGTCGGTACCACGATCAGCTTCTCCTACATTCTCCTGGGTAAATTGCTCTCTACGTACTGCAGGGGCTTGGTTGACATGAACAGGGAATGCCATCACGCAGTCCTGGATGGGCGTGCCGGCACTGCTGGTTGACTTCCCGCACCCTTCGTCGCCGGAGCACGCGGCGAGGGCTCAGCAGCTAGGGCGGCAGTGGCCAACGTTCTGGGCCGTGGGTAACAAGTTCTTCCGGCCCATCAGCACGCTGGGAATTTTTGGCTACGCGTACACAGCGTGGGCAGCGTCGCAGGGCAGTGGCGGGCTGCGCGGAGACTGGAGGCTGTTCGCCGTAAGCGCTGTGTGCCACCTGGTGACGGTGGTGCACTCGGCGATCAACATGCAGCCCATCAACGACAAATTGGACGGGCTTTCCGACCCGAAGAGCGGGCGGTCGGACGCGTCGCAGGCCGAAGCATATGCGCGCACGTGGATCCGGAGGAACTCGTTGCGGATCGCGATGCCGCTGATGGCGGGCACGGTTGCGTTGTTCCAGGCGCTGAGCGGGTGAAAGATTTGGAGGTGTTTGGGTGCTGACGGGCGCGCCTCCCCTCACGGACATGTGGGGCTGCTGTTGACGCGATCTTGTCCACTGTTCACCAACATCGCAATCGCTTTTCGATACTTTCCCTGTTCCTTGGTTCTCTGCCCGAGCTTAGTCACGTATCTATAAGGCCCATCTCGGCCTCAATTGCACCATATTGCTTCTGATGAACCAGCCAACCGGCTGCACGCGTTACGTCGTACCACGATATCCATTGCAAGTCTCGGATTCCAATGACATCAGCATTCTTGATCCCGTCAGTCGTCGAAGCCCTTGGGCGCCATCCTGGCCCGCATCTCTAACGCCTTCGCGCTGTCAACAAACTCCTCCACAGCAACCACCCTAGTGCCGTCTTCGGAAAGCGCGATGAGCATGACGCATTCATTCCTCCACTCACCCTTGCCACCCTTGAGAGTGCCTTGCATCCGCGCCGAAACCACCACCATATTGCGCTCGCTGTCCTCGAACACGGCCTTGGGCACCATGGCGAAGCTTTCGAAGACGGAGAAAATGCCCGCCGCGTGCTGCTCGAATGCCGCCTTGTCACGTATCGGCATGCCCAGCGACTCGGGCAGCACCTGATGCTTGAAATCATCCGCCAGGGGTGCCGTGAGCGTTGGAACCGAGAGGCTACCGTAGCCGTCGAGGAGGGCGTGAGCAGTCTGGAGCCGCTGTGATTGCATGGTGAGTGAAAACGTAGTGGTTCGTTGAGGAGGATTTTAGTTTCCCAAAGGGTAAGTGAGTCTCTTGGTGTACTCCCGTCATGACTGCAGCTTTTCCATCCCTCTATTTACATTACGCTGGAACTCAACATCGGACTTTCGGAAAGCCATCGTGGCCTTCGGATTCAGATGGCGGCCCTGCATCTATTGACGGACGGATGACGGAAGTCTTACGGAGACCCGACGCTTGGTCGGCGAGTCATCAGTCCGCATTTTCCATCCTCCGGCAAACTATTTTGAGCTCTACCATTGCCCCGCGTTTCCAAACAAGTTTCTTTCAGCACAAAGTCAGATAGAATATCCCTTAATAGTCCTTGCAAAGCCTCTCGTACTCGGAAAACAGTACGACCACCAGACTCTCTCACCATTTGCCACCACCCCACCATGTCGAAAGTGCTGCTCATCACCGGCGCCACGGGCAAGCAAGGCGGTGCCGTCATTGACGCTCTCATTGACCAGAAAGTCGACTGCATCATCCTTGCCGTGACGCGCGATGCCTCGTCTGCCGGGGCCAAGAGGCTTGCCAGTAAAGCCTCCAACATCAAGCTAGTCCAAGGTAACCTGGACGACTCGCCGGCCCTTTTCACCGCTGCCACTGAAGCGGCCGCGCCGTTGCCCATCTGGGGTGTGTACAGCGTGCAGATCTCCATGGGGAAGGGCGTAACCAAAGACAGCGAGATTGCGCAGGGTATGGCACTGATCGATGAGGCCATCAAGCACAAGGTCGGGCACTTCATCTACTCCAGTGTCGAGCGCGGCGGCGATGAGGCCTCGTGGGAAGCACCGACGCCTGTGCCCCACTTCCAAAGCAAGCAGCGCATTGAACAGCACCTGCGCGACGCCACGGCGCTGGGAACACCCGGGGATAGCATGGCGTGGACAGTGCTACGCCCTGTTGCCTTCATGGACAACCTTGCGCCAGGGATGCCGACGAAGGTCTTCCTGACGGCCCTGCGCGATGCGCTGCAGGGGAAGCGCACCCAGTGGGTCGCCGTCCACGACATCGGTGTCTTTGCTGCCCTGGCATTCGCCAATCCCGACGAGTGGAGGAACGTTGCTATGGGCCTCGCCGGCGATGAGCTATCCCTTGACGAAATGAGCGAGCGTTTCCAGCGCACCACGGGCTACCCTGTGCCCTCTACGTACTGGTTCTTCGGCAGCGCGTTAATGTACGTGATTGGCGAGTTGAACACCATGATTACGTGGTTCGCGACAGATGGATACAAGGCGGACGTCACCAAGTGCAGGCAGAAGAACTCTAAGATGATGGATTTGGAGACCTGGTTGCGGACGAAGAGCGAATTCCAGACGAAGGACGAGTAGATGTGAGCCTTGGTTCGGCTTTGGCGTCGATGGCCGTTCCGTCAGAATGTGTCAACAGATCACTCACATCTCAATTATCAGTGGATTCGAGACCATGCCACGATCTTCTACAAATAGAGTTCTTTACTCTGATGAAGTCTTCTAGCAGTAGTTTGACCGAGGTGCTTCTCGGGAGTCCCATGTGAATTCATTTGCCGAATTGTTCATCCTACCCCCCTGGGGCTTCGGCATCGCTATCTGAAACGCGGCGCTCACTATGTCATTTTCACCCGTCCAGAAATACTAATTTTTAGCAGAAGATCACGGTGAGAACAGGCCAAACAGTGCTATTGCCGCGGACGAAGCGAGTTCGTACGAGGTACGGATAAGTATGGAGTACGAGCGTGATGGTACACGCAGTTACCGGAGATAAGCCGTTACATCACGCTCGATTATTTCCGATTGTAGTAATTGAATCAGGGATTCTGCCCGTAATGACTCGCAGCATGGGGCTCTCGAACACATTTAGAAGCAACGATCTACACTTTGGTACTGAACTGCTCCTAATTTTGGCCCCGCTTTCCTCAGATGTGAAAATCATCAGTAGCCATTAATAGCTCACAGCTATAACGCCTACCTGCTTACCCGCGTTCCGATTGATTGTCATGCTCGAGGCCTTTGCCTATAACTATTCCTAGGAATTTGATCAAGATCCCTCTTGTTGACTTCAAGAGTACGCTATTTGAAGCTCCTCAACTTTTCATTTTGCGATCGTAAATGAGTGATGTTTCAGCGAAGCTGAGGTTTACACGCACAAGCTGAAAGTTTGCAGATCTCCCGCGGCTGGGCGGATCTACAACGTGGCCCTTCATTAACCCATGTCGAATAGGAGAGTTTCACAGACCGTTATCTCACAACAACAGCACAACAACACATCATCAACTTAGTTCTACAAAGACCCACCTCCGCAGTAAGACCCAGGGTGAATGAGAAGGAGATCATTTTCACAGCCACACGGTTCTGAGGCCCCCGAGTCCCGACGCTAGAAATCGAGCTACTCGATGCTCGTGATGATCGTTGCGCTGGCTCAGGAGCCATGGAAGTATAGTCCATGTCATGATTTGGGTTGCGGTGGATGTGTATTTAAAAGGCGCTTCTCCGCTGCAAAATGAAGCAAGAACATCTACCTCATCACATTATCAGCAAGATGGCTTCGAAGACTCCAATCAGTTCCGACTACCCGTCCAACAGCTTGCCCAACATACCAGCAGAGATTGTTCTCATAAACGTCGTCTGGTTCTTTGTTTTCATCCTTGTTCTCGTCGAGTTTCTTCGCAAAAGATTTTATGAGCCAAGAGTGACCGATATCAAAAAGCCAAATGGATCGGAGAATTAAGTTAATTCTCCCGCGAAGCCAAAAAGCGACTAGTTTCAAGGGCACTGAAGCTTTGGGTATGTTATTTTTCCTTCTTTCCGTAGGGCGCTCCAGACTTTGTCAGCAGTCATCGATGGTTGAGGCTGATATTCCTTAAAAGGTTTGATTCAATCAGAATTGAGTGTTCAACGCACGGAATATGCAATTTATCCTCCTGGGTTTCGCGAATACTTCCATCCCATCAGTCCGCTTCCACGGCTCCTTTACGATATCAACGAGTTAAATG
>RHKH01000092.1:0-17426 GCA_009829795.1 Lasiodiplodia gonubiensis | reverse complement strand
CTCCCTTTTTTTTTTTTTTTTTTTTTATGTATTACAGAAACCCTCGCGATATCGAATACATTCTTTTGGAAGAAAACAATTCAAAGGACGGCCTTTTGATAATGACCCAAATTAGTTAATAGATTCTTCGATATGGTGGTTATCACACATTTGTTGCGTCATCAAACATGACCAACCAAGATATGATTTCATTTGTAAAGTCGTTGACGGGAAATCCGCCTCAGGTTTAGGCTGCCCTCCCGTTCGGGTTAAGCGTCTAGCTTATGTCACCCGGCGCTTATAAACACCTCCCGCCTCCCCCTCCAACCTTCCCTCCCTCTTCTAATTATTCTCTCCCCATCCATCTTTGTTCCCCTTCTTCCTCCCTGCTCCGCCCCCATGCCATCCACGCTGTAAAAATGCCTCACCGCACCCCGCACGGTTTCACCGCTTTGTTGCAGCCGATAGCTGAGCTGAACGGGCTATGCCTTCCTCCTACGACGTAGTCGTACTACCCTTCCCCGTACGTTCCCCTCAAGACCTTTGCTTCGGCCCTCTTTTTTCCAGAGGTATTCTTTGAGGGTTTTCCTTTTCTTAGCATGCGGATTCTTTTTTCCCTATCTGTTTTTCTTCCCTTTGTCGTCTATGTGTGCATGCGTCCTGATGCCTTATCGCAGTATTGACCGCTATCGATAGATACGAAGACTCGGCTCAGTCGCCAGTATCGAGTATTGTAGGACTATCGGGCACACCGCTGCTGCGGCATTATTAAGGCTGTGTAGTAAGTGCCGCCATGCTCGGTCCCGCGTCGTCGACACATCTCCAATCAAAAAAATGCCTCGTTAGACTGCTAATACGATAGTTTTTCGCTCCTAACCTTGGCGCCCACGTTGGTCGTTTCCTATTTGCCGCCTCGTAATTAAGGACTGCCAGCAACATAGTGTAGGCGTTACTAACGTGCGTCGGCTACTCTGAGATCCCACCATTCTATTAATCATGCTGAAGGGGCGCAGCGTTTATCGAATCAGGATAATCCCTTATTGGATCTTTGGCCATCTGGATGACTCCGTCTCCCCTTAGCATCTGCGTGGTGGTTTGCCACTCGTTGGCCCGCTGTGCGGGGACTGATCGCTGTATGATTAGCGTGCACACCATTTCTTCTGTTGATACGAGGTCTACGTTAAGCAGCCATGGCCGGTAATGGAGTCGGCAGATACTATCCAGGGGACCATTGGACGAGGACTGAATTTTAGGGTAGCTGGCGTAGGTCTTAGAGGGGAACGGCGCAGTTTATAGCCAAGAGGACTATGTGGGGAAACTAGGCAGGCCTTTTCATGTGATAGAAATTGACCTGATGAGTCACGGAGGCTGCGTTGCAGCTGAACCTTGACTGGCGGATGTGGGTGGCTAGGCAGAGGGGCATTCTGGGTATAAGAACAAGAGCGTTTCTCCCCTTCTCTGACCATCTTTCCGCAACATCTCTCTGCAAGAGCCTCATCTCAAACACTCTTTATCAAGCATTTTTCTTCTGCAGTGTTCTGCACAACTATAGACTCCATCGTCTTCTACCAACCTCCGAGCCCCAAGTGGCCATCTCGCAGCACATTGGACAAATCCATTCCCGAGCCGATCGATGACAAGGATCGTCCCCCCCCTCTGGTCTAGGAGAGGACAAATGACGGTGGACGTCAGGTTACCTTACAAACGAGCGCGAGAGCAGCGATCGAGGATCACGTCAGTGCACACGTGTACAGCTCACGCTCTGGAAATCTTCAACAAAGTAATCAACCCTATAGCATAGCTAAATTAGGTATAGAAAACCTCTCTATCGAACCTCAAGCAGGTCCAGAGCTTATTTAGTCGACCAGATGCCGGCGCAATCAAACTATCGTCCCACCCAAAGCTCTTGACCCAATCTCTCAGGACGAAGGAACTTGCCGCCCTACAGCTCTGGGTATAGAGGACCAGGCTACTTACAAAGGAATTATCTCCGGTGCGCAAAACGACAAGCAGCACTGCTTCGGAGACCAGCGCTCTTCAAGCAGAGTAGAGACGATAGGACTTGACCGTGGCCGCGACTGGACTTATAGTCGTGGCTACGACATTTTCACGGAGTATGAGAAGATCTTTGCTACTTCTCGAAAGTATAGAGGTACCGAAGATAAAGGGTAAGGGCTATCGAAGCGTTAGGTAAACGATGTTGTACCTGGAGCACTTTCTAGGACTAGGAGCGGTACCTTCTCTTCTGGAAGCATAGGTGGTAACGTTCCGGTCATTGTAGAGGATGGCTCGGGATATAAATCTGGTCCGTTGATTCCAAGATACAATGATGTATGACTAGCTAATATGTGATACCTTCATCGTCTATGCCTCTACCGACTCGACGGCCGGCGAAGCGACCTTTTGCATCGCCGCCGGCAACCCAGCACAGGAGGCGTACTAAACGCATTCGCACCTCGGACCCGGCAGTGCTATTCACCATCGATTTCAACAGAGAGATTCGAAGTCGAAACCTGGTGCCAACCTCGCTGAGCGATGATGACAGCAGTTACGACAATGACGACGAGTCAGTCGGCCTAGTGGCTACTCTACAACAACGAGGTCCACCTCCGGTAGTTCTAGAAGATAGACAGTATCTTGTTGAACGTCTCGGTTGCATGGAAGAAGAAGGGTGAAGTACCTCGTTCAGTGGAAAGGGTACGGGCCAGAGCACAACAGTTGGGTTTGCCAGAGGGATATTCATCCCGAGCTTGTCAGAGCGTTTCACGCGTCTACCTTTCGACAGGTTGCTACGCGACTGTTGGAGGTCGGCAGGGACTGTTCAAAGAAGGGAAAGTGCAAAATACAAGGCGAGCCTTTCAACTTCCTGCTGAAGCTTACTCATCAGCGCCCCATCACAACCATCGTACTTTTCTATCTTTTCATCCTGCTCCTTTAGTCATCGCGCTTTCCGAACGCTACAAAGGGCGCAGTGAATCTACGGGCAGCCAGATCGAGGAACTCTGTCGAAAAATCGCCAAGCTTTCGGCAGTCTGAATGTAACGGCGGCCTCTTCTATGAAGTCGCCAGGTAGGAAGTGGGTGAGCCGAAAGGTTTACCTTGAGGACAAGAGTGTGATGGCTGAAAGACTAGGAAGTGAATTGGGGTTGTCACGAAGGGACGAATGCGTAATGCGCGATAGGCTCGTTACTTCAATCGGCAGGTGTTAGACTGAACGAGTGAGTTGACCACGAGGTTGTGCAGCTCACTGGTGAAACACTAGGGTCCTCGTACCATTACTCGTTTGAGTTTAAGACAATAGCTTGTGACAAACATCAGCCGACGATCCCCCTTTCGACCGGAGCACAGCCTCTCGGCCGACACACGTTTCAGAATGTGAGAAAATTGTGCCACGCCCGCCATCGTCGCTCCAGAGCCATGCCTGCGAATCTTGTTAGTCGGACTGTAATCGCGACAAAATTCCGTCCGCCAGGTTACTCCAAAGCAGATTGCGCACTTCTCGCATCTCTGCCGCCAGACCCGCTCCCGACCTTTACCATCGAATCGAATCCAGACATCGCCGGCATAGGGGTATGAATGCACGCATGCAAAGACACACGTGCCGCACATAAGGCTGACTTCACCTCCAGGTAATACTTGCCTTTTTGATCACCGCCTACGCCACTCTTATTTTCACCATCGGTGCATACTGGATCGGCCTGGTGCCAGAGGAGCTGCTTAATGCCGTCGACAAGAAGATTTTCGGCGCCAGATCACAGCGACGCCCGGGATGGAGCGAGGCGTTCAAGGAAGGCATTCGTGCCTTCAGCGACCAGCAAATCGTAACCGGCATCGCCATCCTTGCCTCCGCCTTCGCCACGGTCGAGACCATCTCGGTCTACCATTGGCGCACCGTCGTGTATCTTGCGTGGATGTCGTCCAACGTGCATCTCACTACGCTGACCGTCCTGCGCCGCCAACTCCAGGGCAACGGCGCCGCCCGCGCCATGAGGCTAACCGGGATGATCGTGTTGATGGTGCTCCTCGTATTCGCCATGATACCAACAGCATCCAATAGCTTTGGCGATGCCGTGACGAACATCCCGTATGAGGGGAAATGGGTAATTCTTGAGCGCTACACATTCACTCCCGCGGACCCGGCAGCTTGCTTTTGGCATCGTCAGTTCATCGCTGGCATCAGCAAGGATGCGGTGCTATCTTACGTCATGCTCATCGGCAGCTGTTTGTGGAAGATGCTGAGCCTGTTCAGCAGCACCCACAAGGTCGCAAAAGAGATTCTGCGCGACAGGCCGGCCCGAGTGATTCCACGCCTGATCAGGAAGGTGGTGCTCTGGCGGAATAGCAATAACCGGTTCATGTACTGGCTGACTGCTTGGCCGTATTCTGTTGTTGTCGGCTTGTACGTTCTGTACATTGCAGTGTTCGACTTCCTGAATTCATTTGCCGCCTCAGTGGTCATCCTGACAATATCCCTTACGTGGGGCACCATCAATCTCATCCTGCCGCGGGAGTACCTGTTCACATACATCGAGATGGATGAGAACGACTGGGGTTTCGGACAGTACCTCCCAATACTTCTCCTCCTCCTCCCAGTCATGTCCGTGGCCGAAGAATTCTCCGGTACGTCATCAATTCCACCCACGCTCAGCTTCCCAACGACTGACACATCCAGTCCGCAAAGGCAAGCCCGAGCCCGAATCCCTATACCACCTCGCCCGCATCCCCACCACCGGCAGCGCCACCGGCTCCGACACCTACGCGCTCCTCGGCCACCACCGCACCTGGACCTCCGCCGGCCCGCCCTCTCGCGCCGACACGCAAGCCAGCAGCAGCAGCAGCCTGCTCGCCTCGCCCTTGGCCCCGACCCCGATCCTCTCCGCTCCGCCACCGCCACCAACCCGCGAAATCCACATCCGCAACCTCGACGCCGCGGCCGCCGCACCGGCGCCCAAACCCCCAACTCTCGCAACCACGTCCATCCGCCCCGACCGCTCCACCACGACGCTCTGCTCGCAGCAGGAGCCCGCGCGTGACCACGACGCGGTGCTGTACGCGTCGCGCTTCTTCCGGTCGCTGGTGTGGCTGGCGGTCGCCAGCATCGTGCTGGTCGCGGCGTGGGTGTTCTTCCTGCAGTGGGGCAGCATGGCCAACGGGTACGTTGCGGGACAGGTGCTGGACGGCATGGACGGGGGGGTGTCGGTCGCGGCGATGTTGATGGGCGGCTGGGTCGCGGTCGGAGCGGCGATGAGTCGGGTGGGGAGGGGGTTTGTGTTGTAAATTGGGCTTTTTTTTTTGGAGTTTTGCGCGGGTTTTTCGTTCGTTGGTTTGATAATCGTGTGGGATCTCCAAGTGGGCTGGTGTTTTTCGGTCTTGTGCTAGTGGACTGTTCGTTAGGATGACGTTAATGAAAGCTTGAGAAATAGCTTGAATCAATTTGGTCCTCAATGGCTCGTGATTTCGTAGGGGTAGCAGGGATGGTGTTGGGTCAGCCACAGTAAGCGCTACTGCACGGGAACTACGCAAATCTGGCAGGTGAGAGATACAAGCATGTCGGCAGAGCTCCACAACCGCTTCTGACTGGGCAATGATGTAAACACAACATGATCAGGAGCCGAGAAGGATCCAAGCCTCGTGGATTTACATCTGGACCGGAGCCTTACAAGTTCTGCCCCGCCATGAGGCTATATGAACGTCGGTCGACCCCAAGGGGCCGTACGAGCCGTGCTTTAGTACTCAAAAATGCGTTCATTCAACTTAATACTTGCCGGCTTCACGCTCGCACAAGCCATATCCATCTGGGACCCGACAGGCCCATACCACGTCGGCTACACGCAACACGTCTTCAACCACACGACCCTCAATGACCCCACCTCGCCAGGAACCTTCATGCTCCTCACAATCTACTACCCTACTCTCCAAGTCCCCAACTCAACCGTCCCTTACCTGGACGCCATCTCCGCCGCCATCTTCGAATCCACCATCGGCCTCACGCCCGACTCGCTCTCGCAACTGACGACGCGCCTCCAATTCCAAGCCCCCACCCTCCTCGGCCACTCGCCCGCCTTCGCCAACGGCACCTCGCCCTACCCGACGCTCTTCTTCACGCCGGGCGCCGGCCTGCCCGCGTCGGCCTACACGGCGTACCTCAGCGAGCTCGCGTCGCACGGCCACGCCGTCGTCGCCGTCGACCACCCGGGCGAGGCGCCGTACTTGCCGCTGCCCTACGGCGGCGGCGGCGTCTACGGCTACCCGGACTGGAGCGCGTACCCGACGACGACAGCCGAGGCGCTGGCCTTGCTCGCCTTCCGCGTCTCCGACGTGCTGGCCGCCGCGAGCGAGCCCTTCTTCCCCAGCCTCGTGCGCCAGTTCGGCGCGCCCTTCAACGTCACCCACTTCGGCGTGTTCGGGCACAGCGCCGGCGGCGCGGCGGCCGCCTGGGTGATGGCTGCGGAGGAGGGAGGAGGGTCGAGGTTTGGGGCTGGCGGAGCGAATCTGGATGGCACATTCTTGCAGCTGGTCGATTCGGCGAGCGGGCAGGACGATCAGAACGTGGTGGCGCCGGATGTGGGAAGCGTGGGTCCGTTTCTGGAGGTCGGAAGCGAGGCGCATTTCGAGGGGAATGCGAGCGCGGATCCGACGTGGGCGCATTTCAACTGCGCGCAGACAGGGTGGTTGCGGGATGTGCAGGTGAATGGGACAAGGCATTTGGATTTTAGCGATATTCCGTTGTGGATAGATCTGCTGGACCAGAGGGGCGTGTTGAATCGCACGTGGGTGGGGCCGATTGATGCAGTGAGGGCGACGACGCTGACGACTTCGCTGCTGAGAGAGCTGTTTGCGGGGAAGGGTTTGGATGGAGTGGACTTCTGGGTGGGAGAGGCACCGGAACTTGGTTTGTTGTTTGAGCACGATCTTTAAAGCAGTGCGAGGAGAGTTGCGCTGTATTTCTCGTGGTGACGCCCATAAAGGTCATATGCAATTTTAGGCGCAAACAAGCGCTGCCAGGAATTGAGCAACTACAAGTCGCCGTCTTTTCTGGCTGTTCCACGGGCGTCCTCGTGAAGAATGAATTCTTGGGAATGCATAATGAAATGTGAGGATGGAACGTGGTTGTGCAGCAGTACTACCTATCCTTCACGATTTAGTTGGCTACTTTACTTCTATTAAACATGACGAAATCTTGCAAGAGTTGCGGAAGACTGTATTACCAATCAGTGAATCTTCCAAGTAGACAAAAATCAAGTTTTTGGTCCCTTTTTAGGAGCTTACTCCTGCATAAATTTCATCAGCCAAATTCCCCGGGTGAATAGCAGGGGCTGAGTGCAGTTGATAGAGACAATTGAGCTGGATTTAGACGTATACGGCTGACAGTACCTTAAGTTGCCGCTAGCGCTGGCGCCGCTGGAGGCGCTCAAGGCAAATCGAATTGCTGAGTTGCTGTTAGCGCTGGTTATCGATACTTGCAATTACCCTTGCTTCTAGCGTCGCGTGCCTACCAGCAAAATCCTGGTCTTCATGCGGGGAAGTCTGCTGATACCCTTACAAATCACTAAATTTCCTAAAGAGAGAGCAGAAAGTAAAGGAGTATGAAGGATCAGAAAGTCCTGTGTAGGAACAACCTTGCAAACATCCAATGTGGGGCGGAGGGAATCAATTTCAAAAAAGGATATTCCCGTACAACCAGCAAGGAGATCCTGTCAATTGTGAAAAAACACTCATCTGCAACTGCGTTGAAGCATCTACAACTAAAATTACTAAAAATCAAGCCATGCAAAAGTTTCTGTACTCAGCCCAACAACGCCTTCCCATGCCCCAGCCCCGGAAAACAAATGCAGCCTTCCCACACGCACAAGCGCAGATACGTTGAATTCTCTCGAGAAACTCCCAGTGATGCGCATCACTTGCTTCCGAATCAAAATTTTACTTTGAAATCCCATCCCACTGCCATTCCATATGCGGCGACGAAAAAGGCCAGACCAGCTCCAAACACTGCGGCACAAAACAAAATCAAGCCGGCATAATTCGGCGCTGCTCCCCCTCCAGTCTCGAGGATTGCGCCGGCAAGGGGAATGCCAATGAGCGTTCCAAAGCTAACGATGAAATACGTCGTTCCATAGTGCTTCCCATAATCCTCCGTGCGGCAGATCTGCGCGACGCAGACAGGGGTGACGCCGACAATGCTGCCGGACGCGAAGCCGAAAGCCGCCGCGAAGGCTGCAAGCAACGCGGCGCTGCGGCCGGCGGCCAGCCACAGCAGCGTGATGACCGTGCACGCCGCGGCCGTGACCAGCATGACGCGGAAGCGGCCCCAGGCATCGGCGAGCCAGCCCGACAGCGCTCGGCCGACGATGGACGCGGCGTTGAGCGCGATGAGGAAGCCGTACGCGCGGTCGGCCACGAACCCCGCGTCTAGAGCGTACGACGTGACGTACGTGACGGGGACGAAGAGGGCCAGCTCGAGGAAGAAGATGGCGGCCGTCGTGGCCGCGTAGACGGGCTCGCGCACCAGTGCGAGGACGTCGATCGAGGCGCCGGACTTGGTGTTGAAGGGGAGCCGGGTGCGGATGGTGGCGACGGCCGTGCCGCAGAGCA
Source organism: Lasiodiplodia gonubiensis (assembly GCA_009829795.1). Lineage (NCBI taxonomy): Eukaryota > Fungi > Ascomycota > Dothideomycetes > Botryosphaeriales > Botryosphaeriaceae > Lasiodiplodia > Lasiodiplodia gonubiensis. The sequence goes on along the minus strand of RHKH01000092.1, from coordinate 8,855 downwards.
GTGCGCACACGATGCCGATGACCTGGAGCGAGCGGTCGAAGCCAATCTTGCCTTCGAGTCGTAGGATAATAATCGGAAAGAGGATGCCACCGATGCCACCGGCTGTTAGGGCGAGGCTGGTTGCCAGCGCTCGGCGCTGCATAAACCAGTGTCCAATGCTGACGATAGCCGGTGTGAAAATGAGGCAACAGGAAATTCCACCCAGGATGCCCCAATCCAACATGTATTGCCAGTACTCTGTGGCCTTGTGAGCTTCATGCTTTGGAGCTGGCTTTATCAAGGACGGACAGACCTTTACATATGCTGAACAGAAATACTGAGATGACCAGACCGACGCAGCCGGGTATTAACGTGTATTTCAGACCGTATGTATCAAATACCGGACCTAAGCGACGTATTAGCAAGATCTGATGCTTGTGACCGAAAAGCCATGCTTACCAATCTGGACGCTCCCGAAATAGACCAAGAAAGTGAAAGTGCTGAAGATCCAGCCAATCTCAGCGTACGAATGACCCGAAAGCTGATGAGACGAAAGCCAAGCGTGAATGACACCCATAGAGTTAAGCATGCCAAAGGCCGCGACCATGGCACACCAACTGCCAAACACGACGCTCCATGCGCGAAAACCACCCTCAGGGAAGTCATCAGGTTCAGCGTGGAGCTGTTGCGTGACCACATGTTCGTCATGGTCGGGTGTCTGGGCTGTATTGAGCAGAGGCGTAGTCTCATCAGCCCAACGCGACGTCAAAGGGCTGTATCTACCGTCTTCGCTATCGCTCATGGTAGAGAGGTGGGTCTTTGTTCTTCAAAGAGATAAAAAAAGGTAATCTGATTAATCGAAACAGAAAACAAGTGTTCACCGTACGCCGATTGTCGTACGTCGATAAATTGTACTCTGGACGATGTTTCTGCTTGAGGACCGAAAACGCGCTTTTATGGATGCATATGGTATTTTTCTTATCGCATCGAAATGCGGGTTCCGGTCGAGGGGATAAAGTGAACGGTGGTCGTGATGTGCCCAGGCTCTACCAGAAGCTTCGAGCTTGCGGGGACAGGGGTGGTCCCTGCGCCGATTATTCTAGCCGGAGCCTATCAGTAGCCTCGGCCAGAACCATTCTGTGGAGACGATGTCTACCAACAAGAGGCAAGAGCAACCTCGGGCGTTGAGAAAGGCTCGGATGCCAACCGCGTAAAATTGCCTTCAAGCATGACACCGCTACGGGAGGCTTGATGGATGGCGAGGTGACGCGCCGGGATCCGCGCGATAGCCGACATTTGACCCCACTGACACTGACACTGACCCTGGCATGGGGCCCGCAACTCTAACCCCGGCGTGTCGATCCCGACGGATATCAGCGCCTATCTTGCGAGCGCGCATAGTTGGTGAAGAACGCCTTGGCACTTCCGTAACCCCATGTCATTTGGGGGCAACTCGGTTGAGCAAGACATTACCAAGCAACTGTATGCACTTGTTCATGTTGTCTCCGGGGTTCTGATGAAGCGCGGTGAGGACGGCCGACTCAACCATTGGCCATTCCGTCATCAGAATGTCGATCATCTTCGTCAACTGCACAGGGCCCAAGCCAGACTCGGGTTGAGGTTTGATTTCCTGGAAAGGAAGGGCTGGAACAGATCTCCGAGACGGACGCAAGCGGTGATGGCGGCGGCGTGCTAATGGTCCGCTCTGGCTGCGGGAGCGGTGAAGATGAAGCCGCTCTTCGACCCGATCACAGCCAGCTTCCATATCGCTTTGAATTTCGCGGAGGGGCGTCCCCATCATTCTGGCCGGCCTCTGTTGCTTCTGCGGTTTCTGCGGCTTCTGCTGTCCCTGGGCTTGTTCGAGCATGATGTCCAACATATCAAGAATGATAAAGAGTGGGCTGGTGGAAGGCGTGTCGGTGGTCTTGGGCCGAGAGTCGGGGTCTCGCAAGAAGTGAAGTCGGTGGTCCATGTCGGGAGACGGTGGGGGTGGAGATGGGCGGGAAATGGATTGATCAAAGCAGCCGGCTACTGTTTCATCACTCTCAACCGAAGCGGAGTCGGAATCGTCCAGATAGTCGCTTTCAAAGGCTTCCCACAGGGGCTCAGCAGTTGTTTTATGTGGTGAATGAATCTCCGTGAGCAGGGCGTGGTAGGCTGTCGACAGGTCTGGGGTGATTTGCTCCATGATGAGATGTTATGAGAGGACAAGAATGGAAACGCGTGGTAAGGCTGACAGGTGCACGAGGTGAGGCGGGGGGTCTTGACGTTTTTGTGGGAAGATCTGAGCATGCCAGGATCCGTGCCTCGGCGTGCGCACGGCGGGATTAGATGGTGGCGCGGCGTGAATAGGCCGGGTCGTGGACTAAAGGGGGCTCTTGCAGCTCGTCGGTCCAGTGGGTTTGCAGCATTCTGACGGTACGGCAGGCGTGTTTGAGACGCTCGGCAGAGGTAAATGTGGGTGAGACAAACCAGACGGAAAAGAGCGAGACGCAGCGGAAAGCTTCAGCAACCCGAAATAGACAAACGAGATGGCGCGGAGAGTCCGTGAGTTGGTTGACGAGGCGCGGGTGGAGGCGCAGATCATCTCCGGATGAGCCGGGTCAGATGTCGGAGGGAATAGGAACTATGGGGCTTAAATTGCAGGGCGCATTATAGGCAAAGAAGTTGCAAAATGGTTGGCTCGTCAGACGTGGATGCCCCCTGTGCCACGCTGCTGCGCCGTTGCAGTGGCGCCAATCAAAACGGCGTTAAGGAAGCCGAGAACGCGGCCGCTGTCACCGTCATCCACAAGCCACGCGACGAGAGGAGCGATAGACCTAGCGTGCGCCACAGGGGGATCACTACCGCTAGAAACTCCTACAACTGCACCGGCGAGGCTCAGGAGTCGTGATCGGCCAGGCAAGCCAAGGGCTGACGAGACTGTCTCGCGGCGCCAGGTTGTTGCGCAAGACACAATCAGGGTGAAACGCAGGGTGCGGTTAATGATAAGCCGGTCCCAGAAGTTCCCCAGATGCGTTTGCTGGTGTGACGACGGGAACAACGGGAGAGCAAATTGGCTGCCGTAACACAGACTTGGCAGTGATGCAATGCATCGCGGCTGAAGAATGGCGGCTGATCATTGGGCATCAGCAGACAGGTCTCAGCCGTGCATTGAGACGACGAGCAGCAAAGCCGGCTGCAGTTGGAGGTCGGCGTGTCGCGGGTGTCAGTGCGCTGCCAGCGACCGAATCCGTCAACCCCGCAGTCGCATGTGCTGAACCCAGCGAAAAGTCCAACCTCAGTCCGGCAGCAACAGCGTTTACGCTTCAGTGGCGATGGAGTGTATCTCGAACAGCCGTCAGTTGGAATGTGGCGATAAGCAGAGTTATATACTGCCCGGGGCCGCGAGGCCATTGTCGAAGAGATTCCCACAATCTGCAAAATGTGTCGGCCAGAGCGCGCCAGCGCCCACCATCATCTTCCATGCCGTGCCGCAGCACAGGACGCGGCCGTATCCGGAGAGCCTCTTCCCTCATCCAGTTTTCGATTACGCTTTGCGTCACCCACAGGACGGAAGCTGAGGCGTTTGGAGCAAGGTACGACGCTGTCCAGGGCAAACGCGTCGCCGGGTTGACGTCGGTCGCCGGCTTTGTGCGCATGGAGGAAGAGATGGGCGACGGCGCAGAGACGGTGCGAGGGGTGAGCCAGCCGCAGGACGCAGGAGAGCAGGTGGAGAGGATGGTTGAGCGAGAATTGAGAGTGGAGGAGGAGACGTCGTGCCCGCAAGCGGAAGGCGAAGCGACTCCCCAACCACCATCGCCATCTGCTCCACCATCCTCTCCCTCCCGCCGTCGCCAAGCCTCCGCGTCGCCTCTAGTATCTCGCCCAACCACGGCGCCTTCAGCCGCAACGTCTCGCTGCTCGCGGTATCTGCTGTTGCAAACAGCTTCACCTCGCCGCCATGAACGCCTACAAGAAGCGCTGGCTGCCATGGCGAAGGGGCTTCTTTCCTCACCAACTCGTTCGTTTTGCAACATTCGCTTGCCATGAAGTCTTGTGTGCCTGTCGCCACATCTCTCAATCTCCTCCTAACCCTAGCCGCCGCAAAGGCGCAGGGCGGCGCCGAGACTGATAATGTCACACCCTCAAGCGTGGAACTCGTCACAGGTCCAGACCCCTGGACCAGCAGTGCAACTGTTTCGTCAAGCTACAGCTCATCCATCAATTTCGATACCTCCAGCGACGTCTTGACTCCGTCTGGCTCGTACAGCTCCAGCGACGTTCCGACCCCGTCCGGTTCTTATAGTTCCAGCGATGTTCCGACACCGTCCAATTCATACAGCTCCAGCGCCATCTTGACTCCAACCGATTCATACAGCTCCAGCCCTGGCGTCCTGACTCCATCCGACTCTTACAGCTCCAGTGTTTTGACCCCACCCGGGTCTTATAGCTCTAGCGACAGTGGCAGCATTAGCATTTCGACGCCCGGCAACAATGTTTTGACGCCCTCCACTCCCAACGACAGCGGCAACGTCTTGACGCCGTACAGCTCTCTCATTCCTAGTGCAAACGGCAGTGCTAGCGCTTTGACGCGTTCTGGAAACTACGATGTTTCGACTCCATCTGGAAGCAACGGTGTTCTGACGCCATCTGGAAGCAATGGTGTTCTGACGCCATCTGGAAGCAATGGGGTTCTGACACCATCTGGAAGCAACGGTGTTTTGACGCCACCTGGAAGCAACAGCATTTTGACGCCGACTGGCAGCGGCAGCATTTTGACACCACCTGGAAGCAACGGCGTTTTGACGCCCACTGGCAGCAACGGCGTTCTGACGCCGTACGGTAGCGGCAGCGTTTTGACTCCCACTGGTTCTGCCAGCCCTGGTGGCAGCGCTACAGACTCAGGAGCATTAGTAACGACCCTAATCGCCATTGTCTCGACGGACATCACCATCACCAAGTGCGCGGTAGCTACGGCCACTGCCTGCCCAACCAAGCGCCGCACCACCTACGTCACCATCACTACTTGGCTCTATACCACTGTCTGTCCTCTTTCCGACGTTCCCAGCGTCCTCTCTGAATTGAGGACGAAACCGCCAGCGTACCCGGGGCCAACACCCACCGCGCCTGCTACATTACCAGATGAGAGCGAGGTCGCTACACCCGAAACCCCCGGCCAGGGTTCCGCTATCAACACTCCTCCAGGAACTCCTGGCCAGGGGTCTCGCGTCAACGTCAACACTCCTGCAGGTACCCCCGAATACGCGTCTATCGTCAACACTCCCCCAGGAACCCCCGAATACGCGCCTCTCGTCAACGCTTCAGGAACCCCCGGTCAAGGGTCTCGCGTCTACACTCCAGGAACTCCAGAGCAGGGACCCATTGTCACGCCAGGATTTCCCCAGCAGGGATCCATTATCAACATCCCTCCTTCCGTGTCCGCATTCATCGGTACTCCTCTCATATTCAGCATCCCTTCTGTGTCAGCGGGTGTCGGTACTCCTGTGGTATTTAACCCCCCTGCTCAAGGGTCTGAGCCTGGTCGGATACTCTATACCCCTCAAGTGTCCGCGGGTGTTGGTTCTCCTCTGGCGTTCAACGCCCCTCCTTCTGTGTCCGCTTTTGTCGGCTCTCCTCTAATGTTCAGCGCCCCTCCTCCTGTCTCCGCCATTGTCGGCACTCCGCCATCCGCCAACCCTGGTGTTATCGTCCCATGCGGTGATGGAAGCGACAACAACTGTGTCGTAACTAGTCCTGCTGGAGAAACTACGGTCATCACTGTCACATGCACCCAAATCAGCTGCAAGGACATTATTCCCAGCGTAACTCCAGAGAGTAACCCTCCAAGCAGTACTCCTCAAGTCATCTCACCGCCTGTTATTGCCGGATGCTCTGGTGGAATTGGCAGATGTCTCTTAACAACCCCCCCTGGCCAAACTACACCTGAGGTCGTCCCATGCGGCGAGCCAGATTGCAGCGATGTCAGTGGCAATCCTCGTCAGGGCGGTTCTTCGCAGGTCGGCATTCCGTCTATCGTAGTCCCTTGCCCTGATGGGATCGGATCCTGCCGTCAATTTAATCCTGGACAATCTCCACCCGGACAGTCTCTGCCCGGACAGTCGCCACCAGGGCAGTCTCCACCATTTTTTGTCAAATGTGGGAAACCTGACTGTAGCGATGTTCCTTCGGTATATCCACCAGGTGGTTTCACTCCTGGTGGTTCTTCTCCCGGTGGTTCTTCTCCCGGTGGTTCTTCTCCCGGTGGCTCTTCTCCGGGTGGCTCTTCTCCGGGTGGTTCTGCTCCGGGTGGCTCTTCTCCGGGTGGTTCTGCTCCGGGTGGCTACTCTCCGGGTGGTTCTTCTCAGCCCGGTGTTCCGTCTATTGTCGTCCCTTGCCCTGACGGAAAAGGCAGCTGTCGCCAATACAATATCCCTGGATCTCCTTCACCCGTTCTGATTCCATGCGGCAAATCCGACTGTAGGGATACTCCCTCCGTGTACCCACCAGGTGGTTTCCCTCAGGGCGGCAAGCCCCCGCAGGGCGGCAATCCTCCTCAAGGCGGCAACCCTCCACAGGGTGGCATGCCCCCGCAGGGCGGTAACCCTCCACAAGGCGGCAATCCTCCAGAGGGTGGTAATCCCGGTGCCCCCGAGGGCGGTTACCCGCCTGTCCACTGCCCTAGTGGAGACGGTATGTGTCGCCCGCTTATAATTCCTGGATTACCCGAGCCTGTGTACATCCCATGCGGCAAACCCGACTGCAAGGACGTTCCTGCTGTATATCCTCCCAGTCCTCCCAGTCCTCCCTCTGAGGGCGGTTTCTCGCCTGTATATCCCCAAGGTCCGCTGCCTGTTCCATGCCCCAACGGACCTGGCATGTGTCGCCCGATTACTCCTCCGGGAGAGCCCGTGCCTATTTACATCCCGTGCGGCAAGCCCGACTGCAGCGACATTCCCGTTCCTCCTCATGGCAATCCCCCGCAGGGCGGTCCTCAGGGCCAGCCTCCTCAGGGTGGTTATCCTCCCGTCGTCGCTCCGCCTGTTCCTTGCCCCGGTGGCGAGGGCATGTGCCGCCCAATCACTCCTCCTGGACAACCTACGCCTATTTATGTCCCATGCGGGGAGCCCAAGTGCAACAATGTTCCACAGTACCCCCAGGGTGTTCCTGGTGGTGTTCCAGGCCAAGGCACTCCTGGCTATCCCGGCGGTGTTCCTGGTGTTCCCGGCGGCGAGCCCGGCAAAGGCGCACCCAGTTATCCCAATGTTCCTGGCGGTGTTCCTGGTGGCCAACCTGGTTATCCCAATGTTCCCGGTGGTCAACCCGGTTATCCTGGTGGAAAGCCTGGTGGACAGCCCGGTGGACAGCCCGGTGTCCCTGGTGGACAACCCGGTTATCCCGGCGGTGTTCCCGGCGGTCAGCCCGGCAAAGGCGCACCCAGTTATCCCGGTGGTCAACCTGGCGGTGTTCCCGGTGGTCAACCTGGCGGTGTTCCCGGTGGTAAACCAGGCGAAGGTGCTCCAGGTGGCATGCCAGGCGGCTACCCAGGTGGACAGCCTGAATTCCCCAACGTCCCATGCAACCTTCCTGGAGGCTGTCCAAAGGGCAGTTATCCTGAGGGCGGTGCTCCCGGCGGAGGCCCTGGCAGCATGCCCAGCTATCCAAGCGGCGGCCCTGGTGGCATGCCCGAATACCCCAGTGGCGGTCCCGGTGGCATGCCCGAATATCCCAGTGGCGGTCCCGGTGGCATGCCCGAATATCCCAGTGGTGGTCCCAGCGGCATGCCCAGCTATCCAAGTGGCGGCCCCGGCGGCATGCCCGGCCACCCAAGCGGCGGCCCTGGTGGCATGCCCGAATATCCCAGTGGTGGTCCAGGCGGCATGCCCGGTTATCCAAGCGGCGGTCCTGGTGGTATGCCCGGCCATCCGAGTGGCGGCCCTGGTGGTATGCCCGGCTATCCAAGTGGCGGTCCCGGTGGCATGCCCGGCTACCCAAGCGGCGGTCCAGGCGGTGCTCCAGGTAGTTATCCCAGCGGTGCTCCTGGTGGCATGCCAGGCCATCCAAGTGGCGGTCCAGGTGGAATGCCCGGCTATCCAAGCGGCGGCCCTGGCGGTGCTCCTGGTGGCGCACCCGGTGCTTATCCCAGTGGTGCTCCCGGTCAAGGTGGTCCTGGTGGTTACCCAAGTGGTGCCCCAGGCGGTGCACCCGGCAAGGGCGGTGCGCCCGGCGGCATTCCTGAGGGCGGTGCTCCCGGTGGAAAGCCCGTTTATCCCAATGTTCCGTGCAACGTCCCTGGAGGTTGCCCTAAGGGCAGTTATCCTGAGGGCGGTGCCCCCGGCGGTGGTCCAGGAGGCTATCCAAGTGGCGGTCCTGGTGGCATGCCCGGCGGTCCAGGCAGCTATCCAAGTGGCGGTCCAGGCGGTGCACCCGGCGGCGCTCCTGAGGGCGGCTATCCAGGCGGTGCTTCCGGTCAAGGAGCTCCTGGTGGTGCTCCAGGCGGTTATCCGGGTGGTGCTCCTGAAGGCGGTGCTCCTGGTGGTATGCCCGGTCAAGGCGCTCCTGGCGCTTACCCAGGTGGTGCGCCCGGCGGCGCTCCTGAGGGCGGTGCTCCCGGTGGACAACCCGTGTATCCCAACGTCCAATGCAACGTTCCTGGAGGCTGTCCTGAAGGTGGCGCTCCTGAGGGTGGTATTCCTAGTGGCGCCCCTGGCGGTGGACCTGGTGGTTACCCAAGCGGCTCTCCAGGCGGTTATCCGAGTGGCGGTCCAGGTGGCGCACCCGGTGGTGCACCAGGCGGTTATCCCAGCGGTGCTCCCGGCCAAGGTGGTCCTAGTGGTTATCCTAGCGGTGCTCCCGAACAAGGTGCTCCCGGTGGTGCTCCTGGTGGAGCTCCTGGT
>RHKH01000036.1:278451-315968 GCA_009829795.1 Lasiodiplodia gonubiensis | reverse complement strand
CCGCACCAGCGCCCGCGCGCCCCACGCCGGTCCCAGGTGCTGCGCGCGCAGCGCCGCGCTCGCCTCGAAGCCGCCCGCCGCCAGCACGACGCCGCCCGTGGCGCGGACGGTGATTTCGGTTCCCGAGGCATGGTTACGGAGGACGGCGCCGACGACGACGACCTTGCCTGCGTCGTTCGGTGCGGTGAGGAGGCGGACGAGCGGCGTCGACCAGGCGATGCGGACGTTGTGCGCGGCCGCGGCGGCGAGCAGGTCGGTGACCAGGCCTTTGCCGCCGTCTTGCGTGGCGAGGGCGAGGCCGCCCCAGAAGCGCCAGCGGCGGCGCGGAGCTGGAGGAGCAGCAGCAGCTGGGGAAGAGGTCGAGGGTGTTGGAGCGTCCTCTTGGTACGCCTGCCGGTGGAAGGACAGCTGGAAGCGCACGCCGAGCGCCTTGAGCCACTGGACGGCCGGCAGTGAGTCCTGGACCAGGATGGATCCGAGCGCGGGCGAGCTGCGGCCTTGGGTCACGCGGTGCAGGTCCGCCGCGAAGGCCGAGGCCGGGTACGGGTCGATGGAGATGCTGGCCGCGGAGGCGTCGGCTGGCGCGTTGTTGACGAGCGGCAGGAGCGTGGCGAGGCCGGCGTGCGTCGTGCGGTAGGCGCCCGCGGTGAAGTAGGTGTTGCCGCCGGCCCAGTCGGGGGGACCTGTGTGGGTTGTTGGTTCAGTTGGTTGTTGGAGTATTGGTGGGAGTCAAGAGGCCGTTCCACTTGATATTGTGATAGAGCTGGTGTGCTGAAGCTCTTGTCTGCATCGACGATTCTGCTCACCTTCTATCACAATACAAAGAAAATCGACACCTCGTAGTCGGATGCGTACATTTATCCACGAGAAGCACAGATTCGGCTCCATTCTGGGCAGCCGAGATAGCAGCACTAAGACCGGCGTTGCCGCTGCCGATGATGAGGACAGTGCAGTGATCTGGGAGATTCATGCTGATAAGGGTAGAACTCTGCCCCGAATGAGGGAATCCAAATGAAGGTTTATAGGGGAAAACGTCTAATGGGAAGTGACATGTTTTACACTGTTATTTTGAGGGCAAGAATGAAGTGCGGAGTACGTATGCATGGATGACGATCATTCACCTCCGGCTTGCCGAATCGGCTATGGAGCCCCGCATGCCGTACGTCAGTGGCGGCAAAATCTACAATGAATAGTGTGCTCTTGGTCCTTCTGTCGCCGTCATCTGGTGATCTGGATTCAATCTGGAGGTTTGACATTTAGTCTCAGCACACCGTTGGTCAATTTGCTTTTTAGAGAACTTTCTTTCCTCGTTTTCGATTGCCGAAAGCGAGAGGTTAGCAAACCATGTCCAACGACATACGCTGAGAAATTATTGATAGAGTATCAGTCGCTCCAACCATGTTTCGCTTTATGCCTGAAATTTAAATGGACTCGGTCTTCTGATCCGAGCGGCTGCTCTGAATTTCGCGAAATATGTAGTGAGCGCACGTCTTCTAGTTAACGAGGAAGATAATAGCAGCTCTTATCGTCTTGCCAGTGAGTAGAAAACAAGGGATTTGTTGTTGAGATTGTTTGTAAAACAATATTTGTTTCAGCCAATCGTGCTTAGGAGCTTCTATCTACTTATTTGTTCTGCGTCTCTAGCACAACTTATCTATCTGCAAAGCTTCAAATAAGAGGCTGCCCCCCACACATCCGGCCCCTTGGTTGTAACAACATTCTCAGTCATGGATGACCTCGACACGGAAACCGGAGACCTCATTAAAAAAACCTTCACGGAGATTAGCGGGGCATACGGCGCAGTCACACGGAAATGCAAAGAGGCTGTCATGACATACGTTAAAGCTGCTCAGGAGATCTCAAACTTAATAAGTGACGAACGAAGCATATCAGCGGAAAAGGTGGTGGCCATCCACGATCGTGCACTGCGAGAGCCGACGCTTTCTGGAGCAATCAAAGAGTTCAATTATTTCCCTTATTTGTTGGCGAACAAACCCCTTGCAACAAGTGTATTATGGTACAGCAGTGCCGTAACGCTTGTTGACATGATTCGCGCCGAGTTATCCCTCCTGAAGCGTTGTGTTTCCGATCTTGTCGACGTCGAGGCGCCTTCACCAGTCTGGAAACCTAAAGCGATCGAGGAGCATCACAGTGAGTTCGGAGCTCTGTGTTTCCTCGCTGGGGAGTGGAATAAATGCACTTTCCGCGTCCTAAGACACTGGGGTGAAGTCAAAAATGGAACATTCCAGGTAATCAACCCTCTTTCATCTAGAATAGACTACAGTGAACGTAAAACACTAACACTACTTTTCATTTAAGCATCTTCCCTACAAAAGGCTTCCTCAAGAGTTCAACTACATGAGGATGCCCAGTGCACCCGACGTCGTCCTGGTCACGCAATTAAGCCAGATCGTGAACCAGTTCTGTCGGTTCAGAAGTGCTCTGGACTGGCAGCCCGAGATCGAGCCCATGAAGAAGTTTTTGAATTTGGATCAGCAATTCAAGAAGTCAATGGGCTGGCCATGCACAGATACAAGATTGAGCGGTCTACCTCGCACGGCGGTTGATGGCCGCTCCACGTACGGACCGTACGAAGCCCCTGGGTGGGCACCTTCACCTGAATTCCTAGCTCTGATGGAAAAGACTTGGGAGGAACTCGACGAAGTCAAACGGAATGTTAGCAGCTGCAGTTGCTCGGTGTATATGGCCGAGGTGTTTATGACTCGCATATCAGAAACCTGCGCTCCCGACCGGCCTTCCTGTGTGAGTGACCTCTACAGATTCGTCGATGAGAAGCCATGGGCCTTGATGGGACTGGCTGAGGAATTTGCAAACCGGATGAAGAGGAGGACTTCGCTTGTAATAAACCTCTTGCGGCTCACTGGGGCGGCTGTGGTGACTAAGGAACTAGATAAGAGCTGGTCGATCTTTGAGAGAAAGCTTGGACGCTCAATCTGCGCCATCGAGGATATCCGGAGTAACCGTTCAGGAAGCCGTCACGAGCAAGCAAATGAGGCCGGGCGGCATATCACGGAGATACTAGAACATGACTGGAGAACGACGATCGAAAAGTGGGAGAAGATTGAAAAAGGCGCAGTTCTGGTAAGTGTTTCAAGCATCGAGATGATCTATTGCTGACTTTTTAATGCCAAGTACGTTCCCAAGTCGCCACAGCAGGGCCATGAATGGGACTTCCGGTTCAAGAGGGTTGTCAACAACAACCACAATTTACTCATGGAACTCTATGCGGCCGCGGATCGCTTTCTCAAATTCGATAAGGTTCTCGACAAGGGGCCCAAGATCAGGCTTTTCCGCGAGCTTCTTGAACTGGATTTACGCTTCCAGAGGTCAATTGGCTGGGAGGAACTCAACTCGTGAAAGGAGGAGTTTTGGTGAACATGCAGGGGCCAGATTACAACGGGCAGTCATCATAGTTTCAAGACGTCAAGTATTCACGTAGACCAAGCTTGACCTTAACAACAGAAAATTAACATGCTTTCCGAAGAACTCCTACCGATACGCTATGGCCGTGAAATTATCAATCAGATTCCGCTCCACCTCCGCACTGGACCACTCCTCGGCGCCCGAATCCCTCGTCTCACTCCAATCATCTTCCTCGCCCACACTCGACGACCACTTCTTATGCTTCGCCTGCCTCCCCGACGGCAGCGGTGCCAACCTGCCACCTCCACCACCCCTCGTCGCCACCGTCCCGACCCTCGACGACTCCGACGCCCGTCGACTATGCATCTGCGACATGCGATGGTGCTGCTGCTGCCTCTCCTGGACAAACTGCTGCTGCTCGGCCGGCGGCAACGGCGGCAGCGGCGGCTCGCTCCCGCGTGGCATCTTAGGCAACGGCGGCAACCCGGCCGACGGCAAGCCCGACGCCGACATGCCGGACGGATAAGCCCTCGACGGCGGGCGCTGGCCGCCCGCGATGGTGTTGGCGCGGACGAGGCGGCGCTCGACGCTGCGCTTCTCGACCTCGCGCAGGCTGACGGACTGCTGGCGGGTGACGGTCGTCGACGTCGTCGGAGGCGAGCGTGGTGGAGCAGGCGGCAGGGGCGCGGCGGAGAGTTCGCGCTGATGGTGGTGGTGGTGGTGGCTGCTGCGGGAGGACTGCTGTGGCATACTCCCACCGCCGCTGCCGCCGCTGCCACCACCGCCGCGCTCGAAGTCGTCGCTCGCCTCGGCGACGAGCTCGAAGTGGCGCCGGCGCAGCGTGGCCGTCGACATCAAGCTGCCGCCGGCGCTCGACCCGGCGCGGCTCCTGCGCTCTTTGATCTCTCTGATGCTGCCGCCGCCGCCGCCGCCGGTGTACAGCGCCTCGTCCTCGGCCAGCGCGACGGCGTTCTGGAAGGCGTTGTGGATCTGGCGGCCCGTCCACCGGTGACGGCCGCCGCTGTATGCGTCTCGGTAGCGCTCGGCGGCGAAGCTGAGGATCTCGTCGGCCTTGATGCGCGTCGACGGGTACTGCTGCTTCGTCTGCCAGATGCCGACCTCCCACACATCGAGCGTGGCGCGCTCGTTGAGCGGCGGGTAGAAGAGCGCGAGGCGGAGGCGCGAGCGGATGGCGTCGTCGAGAGAGGTGGTGGTGGTGGTGGTGGTGGTGGTGGTGGTGCTGTGCAGGAAGAGGAGGCCGGAGTAGTTGTCGAGGGCGCGTAGGAAGGTCAAGTCGTTGTTTGAGCGGGTGCCGGGGTGGAGGAGGGGCTCGGCGTCTTCGAGGAGCAGGACGGCGTCCCACGCGGCGGCCAGCGAGAAGATTTCCTCGACCCGGGCGGTGACTTCGTCTGGGGTGCCGGCGAGGAGGTTGCTGCACGATAGGGGGAAGAAGGGTTTCGAGAAATGGCTGGCGACACATTCGGCCGTCAGTGTCTTCCCGACGCCGGGGACGCCGTGGAGCAGGATCGTCAGGCCTGGCGGCTTGCCGTTGAAGAAGTTCATGTCTAGTGCGTACTCGGATTTGCCTTGTCGCTGCCGGAAATGATGGCGCAGGAGCGGTTCCAGCTTCGACCTGTGGCCGGACGGCAGGACGAGCCGTTTGAAGCCTTCACCACCGGGTCGGTTTCGCACTTCGTGGAGGTCGTTGATGTCGAAAGCGGCCCACTTCCTGGTGCGGAGGATGAAGCCGAAGACGCGGTGCGGAAGCAGCATCAGCTCATCTTCGCTGAGCCCCATGTATCCGTCACTCATTTCTCTCGGCTGCAAGAAGGCGTCCGGCATCCTCTTTTCTCGGCAAAGCTCCCAGACGTCGTCTTCTTCGTCGTCAATGTCTGTTCCCACGCCGATTATGGCGGGAGCCCAATGCGGATTGCGCGCGATCGCTTGCTGAAAGTCAATCATGACTTGAGCATCGACTTGCTCGCGGGGGCTGATGGCCGTGCCTCGACAGTGCATGTGTCTTCCTGCTACAATCTCCACGAATTTCTTCCCCCGACCCACAAGGGTTTCGCGGACACCGGCTGGATCAGCGTTCATACAGTAAGGGTGAATGGGCAAGGTCGTCACCCTCCGACCTCCACTGTACTTCTTGATTTTGAACTGTGTATGAACCGGCCCGATGAACTGCCCATCGCAGTCCAGATGAACGCATCTGATTGTAAGCGCTCCGTGGTTTGTCCCGTTCGCTGTACCAAAAGACACATCTACCACTTTGCATGCTTGTTTCCTGTCCGACGTGATGGCCATTTGACATTTTTCGAAGAGAGAGCAAAGCTCGCCGAACTCGATATGTGTCTTTTGTGATACCGGCGGTGTGCTAACGCTGCCTTGACGCTTTGGTACAGCCACTGATTGTTGGATGATAGAAGTGCCGTTGCGCCCGGAAGTTGCCCTTCGAGAAGATGTGTTGTTGCGAGTAAGAGTGTCGCTGCGAGTAGGGGTGCCGCTACGAGCAGATGTGTCGTTGCGAGTAGGAGTGTCGTTACGAGTCGCAGTATTATTGGGGGTAGGAGTGTCATTGCGGAGGACACTGTCATCACGAGTATGAGTCTTTTCTCGAACAGAATTGTTGTCTCGCACAGGAGTGTCGCTGCGAACAGGGGTATCGTTGCGGACGGGAGTATATTTGGGAGTAGGAGAGTCGCTACGCATAACACTATCGTTACGGATATGGCCTTCTTCTCGAACAGGCTTGTGTTTGCGGACAGGGGTATCATTCTGAACAGGGGTATCGTTCCGAACGTGAGAGTCCTCTCGAACGGGAGAGGCCTCGCGGATAGGAGAGGCCTCGCGAATGGGAGAGACGCGACGGACAGGAGATGCAGGCGGAGGGGACGCCGGTGGAGGGGACGCAGGCGGAGGGGACGCAGGCGGAGGAAATGCAAGCGGGGGAGATACAAGCGGAGGAGATGCAGGCGGAGGAGATGCAAGCGGCGGCGGCGTATGCGCGGCTTGCGTTGCTTGTTCGAAGGGATTCGGCAATGCTTTCTCTCCCTCTGGCGGTGCGGGTAGGGTCTTCTCGTCCTCAGCTTCTGGTAATGGTATCGACGTAGTTGTCAATTCACCCAAGAGCTTTTCAATGGCTTTCATGCGGTACTCCATTCCCGATGCTCGTCCTGGATACTGGCGTTTTGTTGAAGGCGTTCTCTTTATCTTGGGTTCCGGAGTAGGGTTTTCGGGAGTGGGCGCAGGGAAGACTCCTGAACTCCGCCGCATTTCCCTCTCTGGTGGAGTTCTGGCTCCATCTGGCGAGTCGCTCGAAGAGGAATCTTCATGTTCTGAAGGACTTTGGTCAAGTTCCTTGGCTGCCTTGGCTGTCGTTTCCGCGACTTTGGCGCCATCGCCCCCTGAATAGACCGATGGTAACAGATAAATCTCGTCGGGATTCTGTGTGGCATTGGTGTTTACCAAGCTCTGGCGGACCATCATCGTCATGACTGCGTGTTGAAATCTGGTATAATATGGGTGTTCTGCGGTAGAAGTTCTCACAAAAAAATGAAAAGCAAGAAACAAGTTCAAGTACGGCTGCTAGTAATGTTGGAAAACAACACGCTAGCTGAGTACCAATATATCCGTCTCCTGGAGGCGAGGGGGAATGTGGAACACTCTTGGTGCTGGTGGTGGAGACTCGCGACGCATGATGATGGAGATCCCCGGATTAGGAATCCCTGTGCCTCAAAACAGTGGGCTCGCTCCCATTCGCGTTAACAGTCTTGTCACTCAAACAGACAAACGTATGGGAATGCAAGTCGGACTTTAGAGATTTTGGCACGCTGTAAAGCTGTGCAAGCGAGCGTGTGGCCTGATGTGCCACACTACCAATGTCGCAGCCCGGTAGGGCGAAGCGTATCGCTAATTTAGCCGTGAGAATATTCACGCGAATATGGGACGCTGAGACCAGTCCCGCATTTAGCCCCGGGTTAAGCGCCTTCTAGAAGATGCACAGTCCGATCTCGGTTGACTGAAGCACGTCGGGTATGGATCTGCGCCGCGGGCCCTGATGTCTATACACTCCATTAGCTTCAGAGCAATTGTGCTCCTACGATAGCAAGCTTATCTGAAATTGACGATGAGATGTTTGTATTTGCTGGAAGTGCGCGTGATTGTTTTCTTGCATTTGCGCTCAGGGCGACAAGGCTCGTCAAACGGACGGCCGTGATATGCAGGCTTCCGACAAAGAGATAAAAGTCTTCCGCAAACTCTACTTCTTGCTAGAGGTGTCCTTAAAACAGAGCCTCCAGACTAATTACATCTGCGTCATCATCAAAACGAAAGTATGGCTGAACACACTCACCATTGGGGCCCACCACCGCCGCCATGGCCTCCGGAGCAAGCGGCGGATGAACTGAGGGCCCGCCTGAACAACGCGCTCACATCTTTCAACAAATGTACCAAGGACATTGGCGAGTGCAAGGCCATAGTCGACAAGTTTTCAATGACTGTGGACTTGCTCCAGCAGCTGACGTTGACCGGCGAAGGTGTTGGCGGAGCCGAGCAGTACTGGACCATGGTGTCTGACAAGATCCCGGTCCTGGACGAAGAAGCTTTCAAACTTGAAGCCAGCGTTCAACAAGACATGGACACCATGACTGCCCCAGAGCTTCTCATCATCCGCTTTCGTCGATGCGCTGCTGTTCTCATTGCTTACGACGCGGGAAAGGCACTGAAGGACGAAACAGACTTGATGAAAAACCATGTCGTTAAGCACCCATTGTCAATGGAAGGGTTTCCGACATCGCCAAAATCACAAACCCGTTTGCAAGAACTGGGCAAGGGGAGTACAAAAAGACTAGCGGAGAAGAGGGACGTGTTGAGAGGCCTGATCTCCGATCTTGAGGATGGAAAATTTGAGGTAAGATCCAACAAGTGAAATGATTTAATAAGCCAATGCTGATCACTCATCCAAAGGAAATGCCAATGGGTACTCAGAATCATCCTCAGCTGGGCGGCGAACTGAGAGTCTCGCGCAAGGACCACACGGTGGCGATGAGCCGAAGGGCAGATACAGTCTGCCGAGCAACCGACGAGCCATACCGAACTGACAGATTTCGAGAGCTTTTGGAGATGGATGCATATGATCGTGGTAGCTGGATTCCCAAGTAGTTGTTAGGAAGGGGACTTCCACGAACATTTCTGTTCAACGCTTAACGATGGCGGCATAAAGTATCTGTCGATACATTGTTGTATGATACCTTTGGGAGAAAGATATCTAGAAGAGATCCAGCTACCATGTTGCAATAATCAAGCAGACGGAAGTAGATAAATGTACCAGCCAGAGCCTGTTCAGGCGTGAAGAAAGCACACGTGACCAACCCATGCAGTGATTCTCAAAAAGAACCCCTGGGGCATTCCGGAATTACGAAGCCTTGGGTTATTGTGCTAGGTTATGGAAAGACCGCGAGAGTCTACGGCTGTCGACTATCTCCCATAAGGACCAGTCACCTTTGATGCGGTCACACCCTCACCCCTCGCCGTGCTCAGAACACTGTTGAAGTAGTTCGGGATGGCCATCATGTCTGCTGAAATGGAAATCATGTGGAAGCCCCTTTGCGCGTACTCATGGCTCTGCTCGCCGGAGGTGCAGTAGATGCCCGTCCGCTTGCCGTTATCAACGGCGGCCTTGTGGATGCGTTCAATGGCAGCCTGGAGGTCCTCGTGCATCGTGCCATCGAGAATGGGATGGCCAATGTTGTTACCGAGATCGAAAGGTCCAATAAGCAGAACATCGACACCCGGTACGGCAGCGATCTCATTGACCTGGGAAGAAGTCAGACACTGTTTTCACGAATTGTCAATTGATCGACTCGTACGTTTGCTAGTGCCTCCTTGGTCTCGATCTGAGCAATCGTGACTAAGGCATCATTCGCCTGCAGCAAGTATTCTGCAGTGGTCTGGTTGGAGAATTTGGCCATTGGGAAAGGAGAACCGAAACCACGCGTGCCCTGAGGAGGGAACTTTGCGGCTGATACGAGCTTGCGAGCATCGTCTGCGGTGTGCAAAAGGGGGACAATGACGCCGTGGGCACCGGCATCAAGGGCACCTGCAAGCTGGATGAGTAATGCTCACTTGAATATGAGGCGACTTACGTTTGACCATCCAAGCCTCATTGGCTGGAATGCGGACAAGAGGGCTCACACCGGAGCCTGCAATGGCTGCCACACATTCATGCATCTGGCCATCTGGAGTTGAGTCAGATCAAGCGGCGACGGGAGAGGGCGATTGGGATTGCCAACCATCGATATTGCCATGCTCCGTGTCGACGCAAATCCAATCTACGTTAGTGCTAGCAATAGTACGAGAGTGATTCGAGCCCGGCAGCATCTAAAGACTAAGTTAGTATACAGAAGTATAAGGGGACTGGTAAGCATTTACCTGCCATGCACCGAAGCTGGCGCCGCCCTTCTTGAGAGCCTTCTGAAAGCGGTTCGCGGCCTGCATCTTGGACGATAATTCTTCTGGGC
Source organism: Lasiodiplodia gonubiensis (assembly GCA_009829795.1). Lineage (NCBI taxonomy): Eukaryota > Fungi > Ascomycota > Dothideomycetes > Botryosphaeriales > Botryosphaeriaceae > Lasiodiplodia > Lasiodiplodia gonubiensis. The sequence continues at coordinate 306,063 of RHKH01000036.1, read as the reverse complement.
TAAAAGTGTCGAACAAAGAGGGAGAATTTATTGGAGCAAAGATGTGGATGGCAAAGCAACATGTAAGTAGTCACCCCGCACCCGCTCGGCAATGAACCCCACGTTGTTCGCTGTAGCATCCTGCCGACGAGCCGGGCGAAGGATACGGATCAGGTATTTTCAAACGCCGTTCTGCATTGATCTACTGGGCCGGGTCTTTTTCCGCCTCGTCCATAAGTGCCTCGACCTGCTCCTCCTTGAAGCGATGCATCAGTTTCCGCGCTGCTGTCGTCGTCTCCTGGCCGTCTTTCGCCGGCTGCTTCTCCACGTGAATCTGCGTCACCATGAGCCATGCCGTCGTCCAATCGGGTAACCCGAGCGCGCGCCGGCTTACCACAGGCGTATCGAACTCGTAGACGTCCTTCCACTTCTGCTGGCCGGGAGCCATGACGTCGATCTCGGTGTACTCGAAGGGGCGCTTGTCCCAGACATTCGACAAAACGCCCTTCGCATTGTCGCAAAGCGCGCAGCCCTGGCGCGTGAAAAGCGTGAGTCGGCAGACGCGCTGCAGCAACCGCGCCGTGGGTGCGAACATGATGAAGAGGCAATGGTGACAAGAGGGCGGCGTTAACGCACAGGCCGAAGAACAAACTCCAGCCTCATGCGTCAAGCTTCAAACGCCGATTGGAACACGGCCCGGGCGGTGAAGAGCTGGACCAGCAGCCCTACCACCATCTCGTTCTCGAACTTTCTCACGTCACTGCCTTGAACCCTGGCTCGCGAGCCCCCGGACCTCCGCTGAACTCCCTTCTCTACAATAACCTTCCCCAACATCCACCATCTTTATTCCCCGCCTGTCTCGCCAATCGCCCTACTTCAGCTTCCTATCCGCAACAATGGCCAAGAAGTGCGTCCACAAGGGCTGCGGCAAGGTCTACGAAGACGACGCCGAGCCCTGCGTCTACCACCCCGGCCCTCCCGTCTTCCACGAGGGGCAGAAAGGTCGGTAATCTTTCTCTCCTCCCTCCCTAGCTTTATACCCTTCCCCCACCTCAGCGCCTGAGCTTACCGTCTCATCCCACTTAGGCTGGAAATGCTGCAAACCCCGCGTCCTCACCTTCGACGAATTTCTCACCATTCCACCCTGCACCACCGGCACCCACTCCGAGGTCGACGACACCCCCGCCGAAGAACCCAAGCCATCCGTTCACGCCGAGGCCCCCGAACCGACGCCCGCCCACGCCTCCTCCGTCGGGCTCTCAGACCACACGCCGCCGGCCTCGCGCCTGCCCACGCAAGCCGCGCCGACGCCCACGCGCTCGCCCGCACCGCCGCCGGAAGACGAGGACGACGACCCGAGCCTGCCGATCCCGGACGGCGCGACCTGCAAGCGCAAGGCCTGCAATGCTACGTACGACGCGGCGAAGGGCCGCGGCGAGGGCATCGAGGAGAGCTGCGTGCACCACCCGGGCGTGCCCATCTTCCACGAGGGCAGCAAGGGCTACAGTTGCTGCAAGCGGCGCGTGCTCGAATTTGACGAGTTCATGAAGATCGAGGGCTGCGCGACCAAGGACCGGCACCTGTTCGTGGGCAAGAAGAAGGACGAGAGCGCCGAGGACATTGTCGAGAGCGTGCGGTAAGAAGCCTTGCTTTTCCTTCCTCCAAAAACTTCCGCAGCAGACCTTGAGAGCTGACCAGAGTCCCCAACCAGCTCCGACTTCTACCAAACCTCGACCACGGTCATCGCCTCCCTCTTCCTCAAGAAGATCGACAAGGAAACCAGCACCGTCGCCCTGCGCGCCGACGGCGTCGCCCTCGACCTGCGCACCGCCGACCGCAAGCGCCACGCCGCCAACCTGCGCTTCTTCGGCCCCATCGACCCGGACGCCTCGTCGTACAAGATCATGGGCACCAAGCTCGAGCTCGAGTTGCACAAGGCCGACGGCCAGAGCTGGCCCGTGCTGCGCGTCGACGACCCGCGCACCGGCGAGATCATCCAGACCGGTCGCGCCGCGAGGGTGGCGTAGATTATGACGGTAGGATCATTGATCGGTTATCGGGATCGGTTGGGGAAAGGAAAAAGGAGGGAAGAGGCGTTGTTGGAGCGGGAATTGGTATGAATTGAGTGTGATACGGCTTAGTGCGACGGAGTGAGTGTGAGGGCGGCTAAAAAAGCGGCCTTCGGGCGGTGAAGGCGTTCAGGTGGGGTGGTTAAAAAAAAAAATAGGTTGCGGCGAGGATGAGTAACGAGTAGACGAAAAGATGTAAAAAGTGTACTGATGATGATGCATCCGACGATGGCGTTAGAAGGGTGGTGACACTTTTTGGGTACGAGGGAAAAACAGTCTTTGAATCATTACTTTTCGATAATTGTCGGTAGAAGAACAGATCCGAGACGTACTTATGGTACACTAGTGCCTGATCCAAGCCCTGCATGCTACTCGTATGAAAGTTCCGATATCTGATTGTGTGGGTAGTGAGTCCTGCTTTCGCCTCGAGGTCCTTCGTACTTACATTTGCGTCGAGGTAACTTTCATCTGACGGCATCTTGAACAGACCTGCGACACATTGTCATATGTTCACTATACAGAATCGACCGATAGTTTCAGTGTTCAAAAACATTATCAGTATATATATTTTTTACGTCGTTAACAAGGAGTAGTCCAACGAGGCATTTACTCGTCTCTGCATGGCAATGAACGTAGGTAGAATATGCAGCATCCCTAAAAGAATGCTGGGCATGACAATAAAAAAGAGACATAAAGTCATAAGAGGGAAAAAAGGGAATGAGAAAAGGAAAAAGTCCTTTAGCTCCGGGCAACAACCGATTCCACCCTTTTTGGTTCCTTTGTACATTGCGTAGAAGAAAAAAAAACTCCTGCGAACAACACACACGTCTCTGGAGCAGCCGAACATCGAAACTGCAAAAGATCAAGCACACCTGGGTATGGGTAAGCCAAACGCAGCGCAGCAATTCAATCAATATCTTCTCTTCTTTTGCCTCTGATCCCTCTCTTCCCCTCTCCCCTCCCGATTACCGGCACGCTTCTTCTTCTTCTTTTTTTTATTATTTTATTTTGATTCTCTTAATCCGAACCGAACGGCTTCGTCGGCGCAAACTGACTCTTCTCGCGGATCTTGGCGCCCTTGAGGTAGAAGAGGATGGGGACGGGGACGAGGACGGCGGCGACGCAGCCGAGCAGGGTGCCGGCCCACTGCACGCCCATGCCCTGGAACATGTACGTGGCGAAGAGCGGGAAGCCGGCGCCGCAGAGCGAGCGGAGGAAGGTGTTTGCGGCGATGGCGGAGGCGGCGAACTGATGAGATTCCCAGTCAGTATTTGAATGATCCCTCTTAGCGAAGACTTGTGAAGACTTACCATGAGATACGCATCGACGAGGTAGTTCAAGCTCTGCAAGAAAATCGCCATGAGGCCGAAGCCGCTGCACAGGCCGGACAGCGTGGGCACGATCCAGTGGATGTCCTCGGTGTAGCCGGTCCACGCGAACCAGAACAGGCCGACGGAGAAGGCGACGCCGCCGATGATGACCTCGGGCAGGCGCCACTCGGGGATCGGCACGTCATTGTTGGCCGCCAGCTTGCGCTGGTAGCCCGGCTGCCGGATGACGATGAAGGTGCCGGCCAGCAGCTGGCCCACGATCATGCCGAAGTAGGGCAGCCCGCCGACACCCAGGTTCATGCCGTGGATCTGCTGGAAGACGATGGGGTAGGCCGTGAGGAAGAGGTAGAGGATGCCGTAGACGAAGGCCTGAAGGAAATATTTTGTTAGCGGAGGAGATACTTATTATAAAGTAGCGCGCAGATGTTCCCGCAGAGTTGGAGGATGCTTACCATGTAGATGGAGAGGAGCAGCACGATGGGCTCGGTGACCAGCATGCGGAGAGGACGGGAGAAGTTCTTCTCGAGCAACTCGCGGAAGTCGATTTCGATTTCCTCCTGCTTGGCGTGGATACCCCAGTTCTTGGTCCTGCGGCGCAGCTCCGCCGCCTTGTTCACGAGGATGACTGGCGGGTACGTCTCCTGTAGGAAAAGTACGTTCATGGCGAACGCGAAGAAGCCCATGAACGAGACGATGTACTGCGTCCAGCGCCAGCCAAGGTAGGACATAGTAATAAATCCACCAATAAAGGGGGCGAGCAGCGGGCCAGTGAAAACGGTCATGGAAAACACGGTGATGGCGATACCACGAGTCCTGTTGTCGAACATGTCTGAGAAGACAGCGGCGACGGTAGTAAGGGGGCAGGCGCCGAAGAACCCACTCCAGAAACGGCACAGAAGAACAGTTTGGAGGTCCTTGGCCGTGGCACAGGCGATGAAAAAGATGGAGAAACCGAAAGATGAGATGATCAAAGGTTTCCGCCGGCCGTACAGTTCAGATCCAGGGGCCCAGAGGATAGGGCCAGTTGCAAAACCCAACACGTAGAGGGACACTCCCAGGACACCAACTTCAGTGCTGACCTCAAATTTTTGGGCCACAACGCGAGTAGCGGAGGAGAAAATGGAACTACCAAAAGCAGCCACTAGTGTAGTATATCCCAGCATCACGGCCGTCGCGAGCTTCTTCTTCAATGGCCAATTCTGAGCGTGCATTGGGTCGTCCGGGCCATCAAACTCCACGACATACTCCTCCCGATCCGGCAACTGCGGTGGGAACGGCTTGCCGGCGCCGAAGTTGGGCAATGGCTTGTTCGACTTTCTGCTCTTGATGCTTGCACCGACAGTCCCGCTATGCTGGCTGCGTGCCGTCTGGATCCTGCTCATGGCTGTTTGATTGCGCTCCAGGTCGGCCATGTTATCCCTAGCAGTCGGCACTCTCGACATGCCAATCTCGCGGCGTTCTACCGAGGCGGTAGAGCCTTCTGATGAGCTGCTGGAGGTTGTTGAGGAAGTGTGGGTGCGTTCCAGAGCCTCGTGCTGCTCGGCGGGCGACTTGCCATTGTTGGCATCCTGCTCGCACTTCTCGATAAAATGGTCGGCGTTGTCCATTGCTGATCCGGGCCGGTCCAGGGGCGGATGGTTGACGGGTCGGTTTATTAATTGACGAGCACGCGAATTCCTGGGCAATTCGCGAGCAGTAGCAAGGAGGATGGGAAAAAATTAAAGCACAAGGCAAGAAGACGGGAAAGGATAGAAAAAGAGGCCTCCGGGCTCGTATTAAAAGGATTGCTCAGCATGCGGTTCCGCGGTTGGCAGCGGCAATCTAAAAGACCTCCCTCGGCACTTGGAGATGGCAAGCACTGGAACGTCTCCCGGATCCCGCTAGGCAGAAGGCGGCCGTGCTCGGTGGGTCCTGGTCCGTGGCGGCCCAAGAAAAAACGTCGTGGCGGATGCTGATCAGATGTCAGGAAAGAGCGGTGTTATCAGGAGGTTCTTCTTTTGCGTTCGCCACTTGCTCCGTCTCGTGAGTTGACGCGCTCGAAAAATCTCGAATGATGACGACAGCGGCCAAGGCGGCTAGAACCTTTCCGCACTCACTGCCGGGCAGCCGGTGAAGTCCCGAGAAAAAAGCCAGGGGAGCGGAGCGGCTGTGGCTGAGGAGAGGCGTCTTGTTTGGCGTCGGGTTTATCGGTTTATCGGCAGAAAATCTGGAAGCTCAACACACAGTCCACCGGTAGATCTGGTCGGCGCACATCCCAGCTTCGCGTCTACCATGAGCAGCGGTCATCTCGCCTTTATATCGACCTCCGTCTGCTTAGCTTCCCAGAGTCGGCACATGCAGTACCCCTCATCGGCTAGGAAGCCTCAATGCTGCTGATTGGTGCTGCGGGATGACTCTCCAATAGGGGCGCCACCAGCCGCCTTGGTCAGCACGATAGCGGCACCCTCCTAAATCCGTTCAGGAAACCGGTTGTTGCCCAAGCTTACGGTGTGAGGTGGGAAAACTAAAAGCAGCTGCTGCTCTGCGCGCTATGCCGTGATCCGTGTTGTCCGTCCTTTGATCCGTGTCTCACGGGCCGAGCACGGTCGCTCCGAGCACTCTCGTGCGAGAGAAACACCTCTCCGTCCGAACCGTTTATCAGTCACCGCTCGCGCTTTCCCTTGCCCCGGATTGCGCGACGGCCGTGACCGGATGCGGAACTCCCACAAAATGCAACCCCGTGACGATGAGCCATGCGTCGATCCGAGACCACCTTGGTCTGATTCATGAAACTAAGTATCGTTGAACCTTGGCGGCCCGGCCCGGGATCGATCGGAAAGGTAGTTGGAGCCGCAACCGGGACTATCTTGCCTTAACCCGTAGCTATAGACCGGGGTTGGCTGCGCAGCTCCGCGATTGTCGTGTCTCCACATGGCGCCTGGTGGAGAATTCTAGCTGCAGCCGCTTGCAGAATGCTGAAGCATTGCCCAGAAAGCTAAGCATTTGCGTGGGCACAATTCTGCATTCGGATGAACCCTGCCTTATTGGCCACCTGTCTGAATCAATAGGAAAATCAATCTGTCTCGGAGGGTGATATATGGTTACATTTTCCGTATGGATTAGGCGAGCGGTTCCCAGCAAACAAGTAGTACAAAATTCGACAATGTCAGCGACTTAGCTACAAGCCACACGTCAGCCTGATAGCGCGCAGGTACGCGGGTCTTTACGACGTCGTTTCCAAAGTGCTCATCGTATCCATGTCCGCCGTCGTTGTATCGTACACAGTGGAAGCTGTCGCCGCAAGTACCTCATCCAGCAGTTTCCGTGGATCACCGTCTGCGTCAACCCCAAAATCAGCAGCCAGAAAGGCTCTCGCAATGCACTCAGCGTCTTCCAATTCAGCTCTCTCGTGAGCCGGCATCACCGAGCATGCCGAGACAAGATCTTCTCCCTTCACAGACATGAGTATCAGTTGCTCGGCGCGCGCCACAACCTCTTTGCTGATACCGTTCATTGCTGCACAGATGCTTCCAAAGCTCGACACACTACGGCCGAGTCGGAAATTGTACAAGTAAGTGATCTGCTCGTCAATGCTGTTCCCGTCCTGGTCAACACGGACCTCCATGTGGCCAAATTGCAAAGCTGGTTGGTTGATGAGGCAACCTTCCTCGAAGATTTCATGGAAATGAGTGGCTCCAAGCACTTTTGGGCACTTGTTTCCTAGGTTGAGGAGGTATTCAAACACGCCGAAAACAAGGCCTGCTCCATCATTTGCGCTTGTTCCCTTGCCAAACTCATCGAATACGAGTAGGCTGCGGGGTGTAGCAAGGTTTAGCGCCAACGAAACCTGCTGGAGATCGATCATGAATGCACTCTGAATCCTCGAAACCGATTCGCGCGTCGCAATGCGTGTGAGTATCTTGTCCGTCAAGCCGATTCGAGCGCTTTCTGCTGGCACAAAGCTGCCGATATGAGCCATGTAGACAATGATAGCCACCTGTTTCATGTAGATGCTTTTGCCAGAAAAGTTTGGACCGGTGAGGATAAGCATATTCGGGCCGTCCATTGCGGCGGAGCTTGTTGGCGCGTTAGAACGCTCAGATGTTGGAACGCCTGACGAGCCGTGGCCGAGCTCAAGGTCGGGTTCAGAAGGACCAACAACGAGAGTGTCATTTGCGACAAAAGAGGGAACCGTAAGTTCTTGTAGGAGATGGCGGCCGGCTTTGATCTGGATGACGTTATCCTCGACAACCTTTGGTTTTATCAACTTGTGCATCCTCGCGCCTTGGGCAAGCGCTATGAGTGCATCTAGCTCCGCGCAGATGTCGGAAGCTTTGATGAAGACGTCTTCGAATTCCAGAACATACTGTGCCAGATTGTGGGTAATTTCAATCTCCTTGTCGCAGATCAAACCATGCATATCTCCGAAATGGTCATCCATTTCCCGCATGTTGTCATTCTTGTAGTAGACGTGCTCTTCGCTTGTGAACATGCGCTCCCAGACGTCCTGTTGAGACCCTTCGTACATTCCATGGCCGGTCTCAGGGTCCATGGGGACAGTGATGAGGAATCCGATCTGAGGGAAGAAGATGACATTGATGCTGGTTCCGAGAACAGCAGGAACCTTTTCGGCTATGTGATTGGCAACCTGTGAAAGTACGAGCTCGATCCCATCGTACGTCCGCTTCATGTTGTCAAGTTCTTCATCGATTCCCATATGGACAACGGTGCGATGCTGATACTCTGACTGCTCAAAGTCAATAATGTCCGTTATCTTTCGTCCGACCTGCGCCAGGCTCCGGAAGTCCACTGCTTCCAGGATAAAGTTCCTTATGTGAAGATTATCGCCTGCATTCATCTCTAGAAATGCATCCTTGATCTTCAGCACATGGTAAGCGAAGAGCCGAGTTCTTGCCCAAAGACCACTGGTGATGCCTTGCTTTTTCCCTGGACCAGCATTAACGCCCTTTCGGAGGTTGATCATTGTGACTCTCATGTTTTTGATTTTCTTCAGACTCTGCACGATTTGATTTACAGGCGCAGAGTTATCCGGTCGAAGAAAGATAGAGATGGCGTCCAGACGCTTGTTGATGACGCCAAGATCGAGGCTTGGTCGGAGGAAATATTGGCGTAAGAGGACTCTACCTTGAGGGGTCTTGGCAAGATAGTGAAACAAGCCGTACACTGAAAGGCCTTCCTTTGACCCGGAGTTGGCTTTCGTAGGCCCTTGGTTGTGTAAATGAGGGTGTGATTCTGACTGCAGGATTTGGAGTGACAGTAAAGTATCCATGTTCACGAACCTGGACATGTCAGCGGATGACGGCGCTATGGAGACTTGCCACTCACATAGTGCTTCTGAGAGTAAACATTTCGATAGTCGAAATGCGAAACAGGTCAGCAGCAGCCCGATCACCTGGAAGAAAGGAGACAGCTCTGCGCCGTTGGACGTAAGCCAGAACAGCACCTGCGCAGCCCACAGATATCTTGCTATCCAAGTTGATCCACCCATGCAGCCTCAGCAAGTGCTCCAAGCGTCCAGCGTCTGCATCGTCGCCATACGTTCCACCGGTCTGAACATCACCAGGAATGGTGAATGTGACATTTGGCCCATAATCGGTTCCAATCTTCAGATTCGCGAGCTTGCTCTTGCCTGACCCATAGTTGAATTCTGGCGTCGGACGAACTTCGAGAATGTATGGGAGTGCGAACTGATCATCTGAAGTCGCAACGTAAGTCAAGGTTCTTGATTCTCACCAGAGTAAAGCGTACAGGAACCAGTGGTGGAGCTAAGGCTCTTTCGTTCTGGATCCAGCTTGTCCAAGACTGAATCATCGGCCCTCGTGGCGACGAGCACAATAGTTGGATTAGTGTGGAGTTTAACTACGGAGATAAGTCAGCGAGTTTGGTAGCCCTGAGGCCAAGAGTGGCTTACGGGCGTCGATGATCTCCACGTCTCCAAGCTTCATATCCTCCATGAGGTAAAGTTTCTCTTCTCGGGCGACGTAGTAAGAGCACCCCACTGTTTTACGATCCCTGATGTCTACAGCCATGATAATTTCGTCAAGCGCGTCAATGTCGGCATCAGTTGCATCGACCAAGCGATCGAGCACCGCAGACTGAGCGTCTGAGGGTGCGTTTGACGTCGGTACTGGCGGAGAACGCCATTGCACAGCTCTGGGTGCGAGGCTTTGTGGAGTTGGGGTAGAAGGAGGTTGCGACGACCGCAAGGCAGATGCTTGCGTGGTAGATGGGTTGTTCTGCACGGTACGGCTAGATGCACTATGCGGCACTGAATCCGACCTTTGGCGCTTGCGAGACGCTCTGAAAGCCATAATTCACGCGTGAAAAGATCGGATGCGGGTTGTCATGTGCAGTAAAGAGGTGAGGCGTGAGGTGAATTGAGAAATGCGGCGTTGACAAAGTGCGACTGAGGGGGATACGGATTAGGCAGGCATTCTATGACAGAGCCCTCCAGACCCTGACAAGGAAGCTGCGACTCCAGCACCTGAACACATGAGCCAGCAACACTGATGAAATACAGTAATGAACTCCGAACACGAGAGGAATATTTGACTCGCCTTTGTACCTGGAATGCTAATCACATTATCTTCATTCACCAAGCTGCCCCTTTGCAGGGCAAACCACGCGCTGCAGCACAGATCCAGTGCATGCTAGTTACTGAGAAGAAGCAGCTTTATCATGACTGGGTGCACCATGCTGCTTACCATACTTCCATACCTTGTTCTCCAAGTCGGGCTGGATGAACAACCACGCAACGTTCGTCACCCAGCTAAGAACTGTGTCTACGAACCAATTGTTTCTTGGGCTTCCAGTCAAAGTGCCCGCCCTCATGACCTCGGCCAAATAGTTTGTAGCGATAAGATAGTGGCCCTTCTCAAGCTCCTTAACGGCAGCAGATGCCACCTCGTCCTCAGTTTGCGCTGGGTCGCCTTCTTCAAGTATCATGGTGACCGGGTGCTTTACGGATTGCTCGAATGTGTGGCCAGGGCTGGTGATGGTTCCCGGGCAAACGCAATGGACCTTTATCTCTGGGTCAGGAGAGCCAGAGCTGTGGAAGCGGCCGCCGTTGTAGAGTTGCACTTCCTGGCGTAAGGCGTCTGCGAAATTGCGGAGAGCAGCTTTAGCAGGGCTGTAGGGGCTATAACCTGCAACTCCGACGAACGCCGCACTCGAAGATGTCATGATGAAGTGACGAGGAAGCGGAGCCTGTTTACTCGAGGCCTCTGCAGGAGTAGTACGCTTTGTCCACGCTCTCAAGGCGGATTGAGCCAGGTATACGGAGGCGAAGTAGTTGATGTCCATATGTTGGCGCAGCTCTTCCACAGGAGCATCCAGAATCAACCTTGGTATCGCCATGCCCGCATTTGCCCACACAATATCCGGGGGTTGGTCATTATTCCACGCCGTCACTTCCGCGAGAACACGGTCGTTTTCTTCGGGCTTCGTTACATCGGCGCTAATATAGTGGAAACGCTGGGACGATTTGACTTTGGCGGCCTAATACTGTCAGCGGAGTGCACACAGTAAGCACACCACTGCTCAATTGGTAGCTGTACCGAAATGTACTCGAGGGCCTCTTCCAACTTCTTCGCGTTACGTGCAACGATGACTACATTGGCACCTTTCTGAGCAAGTAACTTGCCGAGGCCTCTGCCCATGCCTTGGGAGCCACCGGTAATCACAACAGTCTGGCATCTTGTCAGCATTCGGCGCGATTTACCAGAAGAAGTGTATTACCCTGCCATCGACCTGAAAGTGGTTCTTCCTACTGAAAAGTCCCATGATGTCCGCGGCGAGAACGAGAAAAAAGACGACAAGGAGTGAAGATGCGGTCTGCAATCCGAGAGCCATTCCAGGAGATTGAAGCGCTGTCAGACAGCGAAGGGGAAACTTGGGGGCCGCCAGTAGCTCGACGCGCCGGAGTAGTGGGAAGCTCGGGGCAGCAGCGCGGTGGGATGGTCGCGCTAGCTCACCGCCCGCGGCAAAAAAGTTGCGCGCAAATACAATCTCGGCGAGCGGAGGCGAACTCACGCAGCACATCCGCCCTCAACCACCGCCATGGCAAAGAAGAGAAAGGCCTCCGGTCAGCCCAAGCCGAGCAAGGCAAATGCGCAGAGCTCTAAACTAGCAATCAGCACCTATCAAGATGTCGCCGATTCCGAGGACGAATTTCACATCAACCGCGATAAGATATTGTTAGACGAAGGCCCCGATGCCAAAAGGCGGCGGAAATGGAAGGAAAAAGGTATGCGCACTGCGCAATAATTTTCATTCGATTTTTTGCGCAATTTTTAACCGTTCATTAGACGAGGTCCTCGAACCATCCGATGAAGAGGTTCTCAACTACGACGAGCAATCAGACGACGACGAGGACGAAGACGACTACGATGAGCCCGCTGACGGAAGAGATGCGGCATCTGACTATTCTGGCTCCGAGGCTCCTGCCGGTGAAGAAGATGAAGACGACGAGGCCTGGGGTGCATCGAAGCAGGATTACTACGGCGCCGACGCCATAGAAACGGAGGAGAATGCGCTTGAGGAGGAAAAAGAGGCCATTCAAACCCAGAAAAAGCAGCTGGAACGCATGACCGAAGCCGACTTTGGCTTTGACGAGTCGGAATGGCTGGATGCAGATCAAGAGGAGGATGATCAGGCCGACGGCGAGGTTGTTACGGAGGTCCTGCCGGAAGTGCAAATCACGGACGATATGGGCCCCGCGGAGCGACTCAAACTACTCAAGACAAGATACCCTGAGTTCGAGCCGCTGTCGAAAGAATTTCTCGATCTGCAGCCCCTGCACAACGAGCTTGCACTTGCCGCTACTGCCGCTCGGAAAATGCAACAACAACGAGCTGCGAGGGCTACCGGGCAGAACAAGAATCTCAAAACACCAGCCGCAGTCATCAAGTACAGGGCTTTGGCTGCCTATCTCGCAGCATTGACTATGTACTTCGCTCTGCTTACCTCAACAGCCACAGCTGTAGATGGCAAGGTTGCAGCTTTGTCACCTGCTGAGCTGCGGGATCATCCGGTCATGGAGGGCTTGATGCAATGTCGCGAGCTGTGGAGCAAGGTGAAGAACCTCTCGATCGCGAACAAGATCGCCGATAGCGATACGAGCAACGAACTGGAGGCCATTGAGGAGGAGCCGAACGCCGATGTCTCGCCCATGGACATCGAACCCCGCACTTCGGAAGGTGCCATGGCGCCACCAAAGACCAAGAAGAAAACTAAGGCACAACGTGCCGCAGAAGCCGCCAAAGCTGCAGCCGAAGCTAAGCGAGCCGAACGCCTTCGTAGGACAGAGGAGGAGCTTGCCGCCCTGTCATCTCTTACCGATAAGGATGCCCTGCGCAAGGCATCGAAGACGACCAAGTCCAAGAAGCCGTCGGCAGTTACTTTCGCAAACGACGAGGATTCGGACTTTGGCGACGAGACGGAGCTCAACAAGCACGAACTGGATGAGAAACTCCGGAAGAAGAAGAGCTTGCGCTTCTACACCTCGCAGATCGCACAGAAACAGAACAAGCGCGGCGCAGCAGGCAAGGATGTGGGTGGAGACGCTGACATTCCTTATCGGGAACGTCTCAAAGATCGTCAAGCCAGGCTCAATGCTGAGGCCGAGAAGCGTGGAAAGAAGGCACTGGCTCCCGAGCAAGAGCTGGGTGGTGATAGTGACGACGAGGACAGACTACAAGCGCAACAGATCAGGAACGAAGCCGCTAGCGAGGATGAAGAGTACTACGACATGGTCACTGCGCGCTCGAAGCAGAAGAAGGCCGACAAGGCGGCGGCTGCGGCGGCTTACGCAAAAGCTGCAAGGGAGGGTGCGCAGGTTATTGAGACGGAGGAGGTCGGAGCGGATGGAAAGCGCAAGATCAGCTATGCCATCGCCAAGAACAAGGGTCTCACGCCGCACCGTAAGAAGGATGTGCGCAACCCGCGTGTCAAGAAGAAGAAGAAGTATGAGGCACAGAAGAAGAAGCTGGGCAGCGTGAGACAGGTCTACAAGGGCGGCGAGGGCCGCGGTGGTTACAAGGGAGAGATGACGGGTATCAAGAAGGGTTTGGTCAAGAGTGTGAAGTTATAGAGGGCTATGGCCTCTTGCCGTTTGTCCTATCCATCGCCAGCGGGCATTGGCTTGGCGCCAAGGAGTTTACTGCGTTTATACAGATAATCCAGGCCACTTTGTCAGACCACTAGAGCATACGAGGTGTTGATACCTCCTCGTGTATGTTGTCTTCCCCGGTTGCCGCGGTTGGGCAAATTGCGTTTGAGGCAATTATAATCCGCAGCGCCCGATCCCAGTCGGCCTGGATCCGCGGCGGCGGGAGGTTGACCGACTCGAAAGGCTGGTCGCATGCGCTGTTGATCAACCTGCCTCCACCGAAGCCGATCACAGGACATCGGGTGTTCCTGCATTCTTGCGCGTCCCCGTTCGTCACTGGTTGCTCTGAATCCGCCGCAGTGTCCCCTCTTTGTCCGGTCCGGTCGAGGGCAGAGCCACCGAGATGTTGTGCATTTGCCCGCCCGCTCATCATAACCACGTCACATCACGCCGAACTTTCCCCTCAAGCACGCTGGACCCAACACCCATGCCACCGGTTATGCTTTACGCCTTGCAGCGGGCTTTGGCATGCTTCCCCCTCTCGCACACTCACCCGGACTTGCCAAAATACCGCCTTTCCTTGACATCTTGCGTAGCCCACCCCCTCCCAATCAACACTTGCACACTAAACCTCTTACCATCAGGACCCTGAGCCGCATCTGTCAAATTCCATTGAAGGCTACTGTTTTTCTCCACACTCCCTCCCCAAGCGGTCACCGCTACAAGAAACCGAACGCTTCGACGACTCAGTCGTGACCGTGCAGAGCTTGAGACGGCGGGCCACCGATGACGGAGCCAATCAGACGGCCACACGATTAGCGGGAGACGCAGGAAGCACAGCTTGCAGCGCACAGAAGTGGCTGCGTACCGGCCAAAATCTAAAAGGCGAGCTTTGAATGGGGGCAAGGCAGTGTTAGAGCAGCAGAGCCCGCGACAGTAGCTCGTTGACACGACGTCGTCCCGTCTGTCCGCCTGCCGCTGACCGGACAGCCTGCCTCGTTACACAGGCACAAAAAATCCCGCGCGTCTCCTCTTTCTGTCCCGATTCGAAATTGGAGTTCGAATAACGCTGTTGTTGGCTGCCTCGCAATCCCTCTCGTTCAACCACAAAAGCCTCCCGAGTCCGTCGAGGACTACCAGACGACACTGTCACCTTCCAACGCCCTTCCTACTCCTCCCAAATCACTCCTCTCACCGAGAATCTTACCACACACCACCAACAATGTCCTTCCACGATACCCTACTCCCACCCATCCTCCTCCAAACCTCAGCCCCATTCGCGGGACCGCTCTCCCTCATGCTTGCCATGATTCTCCTTCCACCCGCCGTCTACTTCATCTACCGCGACTACTGTGCTTTCCTCTCTCTGGGAGCTGGCGGCACACCGCAAACCTTCCTGGGCGGCTACCTCCGCATCAAGCTGCTCTCGCTCTTCGCCCTGCCTTCCCCGCGCTCACCGGCCCCGATCCCCGCCGACCTGCGTCAGAACGGCTACCTGACGCAGCTACCGACGCGGCGAGGCGCGCGGCCCGACGTCGTGGGCATCGCGCCGCACCGGCAGACGACGCAGAAGTCGCCGGCGCACACGGCGGCCTACGAGGCGCTCGCGGCGCGCCTGCGCAGCCTGGCGCGAGACCCGGCCAACGCGCTGGTCGAGGGCACGTCGTGCTTCGAGAAGCACGGCACGGGGCTGTTCAGCCGGACGCCGCTGACGCGGACCTGCCGCGGCGAGGTCTGCCACGTGCACGGCAGCGATGGCAGCCTGCACATGACCCTCTACCCGGCCGATGCGAAGCTGGTCATCGAGCGCGGTTGGGGCGAGCGTCACCCCATCGCCCGCGGCGGCTTCTTCTCGCGCTTCGTGCCCCGCCACTTCGTCATGGTGTACGCGCCGCGCGACGAGGCCGAGGTCGACATTGTTGCGCGCATCGTCGGCGCCGCAGTGTGGTGGGTCAGCGGCGTGTGCGTGGGCAAGGAAGAGAGCGGTGTGCGGGACGATCGGTCGAGGTCGGAGAGCGACGCCATGGTCGTCGAGAACATCAGGGAGGCGGGCGGGGAGACCGATTGGAAGAGCGGTAAGCCTGCGCCGGAAACGTTCTGCTTGGGCTGTCGGCAAAAGCAATATGTGGGAGTACAGGCGTGCTCGTAAGGTGCACGCTAGTGCTATGGGACGTATCGTTTTGAATGCGTGTTTGGTTTGAACACTAGACTGTGAAGCATGTGCAAGGCGTTATGCTTCGGTCGAAATCCAGCGGAAATATCTAGATTGCTAGCGGTCAGGTAGGGTCAGGATCTTAGTTTGTCAAAAATTGGGAATTGGCGGCGTTGGTTTGGATGTTGGTTTTAATTCAATGCAATTGGTTAACTTTTCCATGTCGCTTGGATGCATGTAGTCGTTCTCTATGTCCATTGGCAAATGCCGCCGTTGATCCTAGTCAATTATCAGTTCTCGCAAGTACCTAATACAATGCCTCAAGTTCACTTACCTATAGCCCTGATGAACCAGTGCACCGATCTAACTCCTTCCACCTTCCCGGACCCAGTCCGCAAAGTCCTTTCTCTTACCCTGCACACCATCTTTGATCAGTACCCCATATTCGTCTCCGTGATAGCAAAAACAGGGGTAATAACTCACCCTTCCATCCCAGAACCCAATTCTGTCCTCGGTGAGCCACGCAAACGGGTTGCCGCCGGGCACCTCGCCCTGGGCGACGTCGACCTTGCGGCCCTTGCCGATGCGGCGGCGCGCCTCCTCGCGCTCCGCCTCGCCCGCCCACCGGCTCCATTGGATGGGCTTGAGCGGCGCTGATGACAGCACGATGCCCGTCGCCACGAGCAGCACCGACAGCAGCGTCTCGGCAACGATGTCGGCGGGCAGCGAAGGGACGGACGGGGCCGAGGCGTGCGATGCGGTCGAGTGCAGAGCCGAGTGCTCGTGCGCGGAGTAGACGCTGTTCGCGTTTCGCGAATGTGTTAGCCAACGACGGTGGGGATGGTGATGGGAGGTAGGAGGTCGAGGGCACTGGTTGCCAGTCGGACCAGCTGGCCGATGCTGGGAGAAGGGAAAACGGAGACGTACGCGTGTGAGAGGAAGACCACTCCGATGGCCACGAGCAGATTGGAAAAACCGGCCATGGCGAATTCTGTGGGTTGCGAGTTGGTGGAGGGCAGACGGTAATGGGAGAGTTGAAAGCTGACGCGATGGATTTCCACAGATAGCCGATGCCAAGACGGCGTGGTGACGCGCAGACAATTTGATGCCGCGGGGTCAAACACGCCCCAAATGCCAATTCTTGTGCGGCTCCCGGCCCGTTCGCCGGATCAGACCTGCAACTGACAGGTGCGTCCGCTCAGACGGTTCTGATTTACCACAATTAGAAGCACACGGTGTGGACATTACGAATACATCAGTCAAGAGTTGTGCCATCTTCTTAATTTTTTTGTTGGCTTATCTATACGCAAACGCTCGTAAGACATCATAACCATAACCCTCCAGTATCCTATCGTGAGCTAAACATATGGCTGATGCCAGCGCATGCGCGAAAGAAATGCCTCAGGTCGTAGAGGCTTGGGAAATTTTTGAAAGAGAAGGAAAAAAGCGCTCTACAACTTCTGCATGGCAACGACATCGGTGGACTGGACGTGGTCCTCGTCCTCCTCGATCTTCTGCTGGAGGTCGTCGAGAGAGACCTTGTCGTCCTCAACGACCAGGTTGATCTGGAGCTTCTTGATACCGAAGCCGACGGGAACGAACTTGGAGGCACCCCAGACAAGGCCGTCCATCTCGATGGCCTTGACGTTCGCAGCCATCTCCTCAATGTTGGTCTCGTCATCTGTAACCTGTTAGCGTTATGTCGAGGCACTGCCTGCTGATTATGACTCACCCCAGGGCTTGACGTCGAGGGTGACGATGGACTTGGCGGCAGGCTTGGTCTTGCCCTCCTTCTTCTTCCTGTACTCAGCCAGACGCTCCTCCCTGATCCTCACGGCCTCGGGGTCCTCCTCCTCCTCGTCAGAGCCGAAGAGGTCGACGTCATCATCCTCCTCAGCAGCCTTGGCGGGGTTGACGGCGAGCTCGGCGGCCTCAGGGCCGTACTCGGTGACGGGCTTGGAGGCGTCACCGGGCAGAGTAGCAAACTCAGCCTCGAAGGTGGCAATGTGCTTGTACCAGCGGGCAGCGTGGGGGAACTTGGCAGCGTCGGGGGCGGCGCTCACGCCCTTGAAGACGGCGACATCGGCCTGGGAAGGAGCGTAGCTGTGTTTCGGTCAGCGCGCTGTCCATTTGAAGCGCAGAAACGCATATGGATGCAAGATTGTGGATAGCGAAGCTGTGTCAGAGGTGCGCAAAGCGCTTGTTGCCGACTCATTTGCGGGGTCTTAAGCCGCTCATAAACACGGACCAATTTTTATCATCATGAAGCTGGTGCTGGGGAAGCGGGTGTAGAGTAGAGCTGGAGGTCTAGAGGCACTCACCCAACAATGTAGCTGCGAGACGAAACCCAGTTGTTAAGGACTGGTGGCGGTTGCGTTAGTCAAAATTTCGACGCCCCAACTCCTCCGCAGCGGTCAGGCAGACATACGGGTAAGGCCAGCGTCGGAGACGAAGTCGGTGAAGCCCATTTTGGAGGTATGTGAGGAGGAAGAGGTGTGTTTGTGGGTATCAAAAAGAGTTGGAGGGGAAGACGTGGATGTTTTGTGGTTGGGCAGAAGTGAGGGAAAAAGCTCGTCCGAACCCCACTGGGTTTTGTCGCTTCTCTTGCCGCCCACCTTCTTCGGAGAGCGTCGGCCCGCATGTGGCTGGTGCCTTGGTGCCTGAGGCGCAGTGGGAAAATCTCGGGCGAGATCGCGGATGGTCGAGCATGAGATCGTCATCGCCGAAGCTCCTCGAAGCATCGACCCGCTGCAGTGCGCTTCTACCCTGGCGCGTGGTCCACAGCCATCGTGCTATATTATGCTGCGCTCTGACCCGTATAGTCAATTGCTTCCATTTTGCACCCATTGCCACCGAAATGCTACCAACACGCGCCAAGCTCGCCGCAAGGCGACTCTCTGCGTCCGTCCACGATGCTTCGATAACAAGGCCACTTGCTGCACGGCCACTTGCCGTGCTCTCCCGACCACTGACCAGTCAACCACGGCTTACTGCGAATGCCGTCCGGCCTATTGCTGCCATCAGATATTATGCCAATGGCCGACCACATCCCCCAGGCGGCACCCACCGCATGAACATGGGCGGCGGGGAGGAGGAGAAGCCTGCACTCGAACAATACGGCGTCGATCTTACCGCGAAGGCCAAGGACGGCAAGCTAGACCCTGTCATCGGCAGGGACTCCGAGATCCATCGTACAATCCAAATTCTATCGCGGAGAACGAAGAATAATCCGGTTCTTATCGGTTCTGCGGGTACCGGAAAGACGGCGATCTTGGAGGGATTGGCCCAGCGTATCGTAAGAGGGGACGTCCCAGAGTCGATCAAGAACAAGCGCGTCATTTCACTTGACCTTGGTTCGCTCATTGCTGGAGCAAAATTCAGGGGCGACTTCGAAGAGCGGTTGAAGAAGGTGCTGAAGGAGGTCGAGGAAGCACAGGGTGGCGTAATCCTGTTCATCGATGAACTACACACATTGTTGGGTCTCGGTAAGGCGGAAGGCAGCATCGACGCGAGCAACTTGCTCAAGCCTGCCTTGTCACGAGGAGACCTGCAGTGCTGTGGCGCCACCACCCTGAACGAGTACCGGCAGATTGAGAAAGATGTTGCCCTTGCCCGGCGTTTCCAGCCGATTCTTGTTGGAGAGCCGACCGTTCCGGATACCATATCGATCTTGCGCGGTATCAAGGAGAAATACGAAGTCCACCATGGTGTTCGAATTACCGATGGAGCTCTTGTGGCAGCCGCTACCTACAGCAACCGCTACATTACCGACCGTTTCCTCCCGGACAAGGCAATTGACCTTGTAGACGAAGCAGCTAGTGCTTTGCGGCTCCAGCAGGAAAGCAAGCCTGACGCTATACAAGAGTTGGACAGGCAAATCATGACCATCCAGATCGAGCTGGAGTCATTGAGGAAAGAGGACGACATTGCAAGCAAAGAACGACGAGAGAAACTGGAGGAACAGCTCAAGAGCAAACAAGAAGAACAGTCGAAACTGAACGAGAAGTGGGAGGCCGAACGTCGCGAGATCGAAGAAATCAAGAACGTCAAGGAGAACCTCGAGAAGGCCAGGGTGGAGCTCGAACAAAGTCAACGAGAGGGAAACTTCGCGAAGGCCAGTGAACTTCGCTATGCAACCATTCCGGCGCTCGAACAGAAACTTCCCAAGGACGGCATAGAGAAGGGCAAGTCCCCGGACAGCCTTCTGCACGACTCCGTCACTGCAGACGATATTGCCAACGTTGTTAGCCGAACCACCGGAATCCCTGTCACCAAGCTGATGTCGGGAGAGATGGAGAAGCTCATCCACATGGAGGACATTCTCCGCAGATCGGTGAAGGGACAAGATGAAGCCCTGACGGCGGTTGCCAATGCTGTGCGCCTGCAACGTGCTGGTCTCAGTGGTGAGAACCGCCCGCTTGCCAGCTTCATGTTCCTTGGACCTACTGGTGTGGGTAAGACAGAATTGTGTAAGAAGATGGCCGGATTCCTCTTCTCCACCGAGACTGCTGTCCTCCGCTTCGACATGAGCGAGTTCCAGGAGAAACACACTGTGAGCAGACTCATCGGCAGTCCTGCTGGTTACGTCGGATACGAGGATGCCGGCCAGCTCACTGAGGCAGTCAGGCGGAAGCCGTACGCGGTGCTGCTTTTTGATGAGTTCGAAAAGGCACACCGCGACATCTCCGCCCTTCTCCTGCAGGTTCTCGATGAGGGTTTCCTGACCGACGCACAAGGCCACAAGGTTGATTTCCGCAACACAATCATTGTCCTCACGTCGAACCTCGGTGCCCAAGCAATTGTTGGCGACGACATGCTACACAAGCACCAGGTCGATGCAGAGACAGGAGAGATCTCGCCAGCAGTGAAAAAGTCTGTGATGGACACGGTAGCTGCGAACTACCCACCCGAGTTCCTCAACCGGATTGACGAGTTCATCATCTTCAGGCGGCTGTCGAAGGACGCGCTGAAGGACATTGTTGACATCCGGCTGAAGGAGCTCCAGCAGAGACTGGACGACAGGAGAATCACGATGAAGGTGCCTGAAGAAGTCAAGCAATGGCTCTGCGATAGGGGCTACGACCCGAAGTTTGGCGCCAGGCCATTGAACCGACTCATCTCCAGAGAAATCGGCAACAGGCTGGCGGACAAGATCATCCGGGGCGAGCTCAGGAACAACACGGTGGCGGCTGTGGGCATTAACGAGGGCGAGACCGGTCTCGAGGTGTCAGCCGAGACATCGTGAAGTCCCAAACGGGCGTTGCATGGATCGTAATTAGGTTGGTGGATGGGTCATGTGGGTTGACGGGGTTTGGCGCACGTTCTCGTTACTGACAGGCGAGTGGCACGCAAAAGATGGCTAGTTGCGGCGGAGATGAGCGGGCAGGTACACGGCATAAGGGTGGCATTTGCAGGCGTTTTGGACGGCTCTCTGCTTCATGTACGACTACGTGTTAATGTAAGTATCGGGAAGGTAATGCATCTCACTCTGGACGCCGAACGTGTAAGTCTGGGGCAAATGGCTCCGTGGGGTCGGTAACTGGAAGGCTGGGCCGCGCCAAGCGGCACCGCGCGCTGCACTGCGGTAATCCGGCATCCAGAGCATCCTATTCGCTGCCGACGTCGAGAGCCGCTTGAGGAAATGTCTGCCCGCGCAGGTCTGGGGCGCGGGGCAGCGACAGGCGAATCTTGCGGTCTCGAGACACACCGTCACCGTCCCACCGTCCCACGTTTCCTCCTGCGCATCCCCCCTGGCACTGACTGGTGCGTGCCGCTGCAGCTGGCCCCGAGGGGCGTGCGAAATCGGGCCGTGACCCACGATGGCTGGGATTGGAGGCGCATGTCGGCTTTTGAAGGCAAAGGCTCTGCGGCGTCGCCACACGAACGCGGGGAGCTGTCTGGGGCGCCGTCAGCACAAACAGGTTGCCGCTAATTTGGGCTTGGGGCTCCGCTTCTTTTCTCTGGCCGGCCAGCTATCCCGCCCGCATCTCTCCTCCGTTGTGCGCTCGCTGCTCATGGATCGCTCGTCGCCCGGCTAATCACCGTCCTGCTCTGCCTCACGCCGTCGCTTATTGCGCTGCAGCGAACAGCCGCCGCCTCGGCTCCGACAATCCCCGTCTCTGTCGACTCCGATCTCGACCTCCCGCGGCGCTCAGCATGCCCGCCGCTCAGCCCGCCAACAAGCAGCAGCGGAAAGCGCCTCGCAGACACGTCACCACCGCGTGTCTCGCATGCCGTGAATCCAAGATCAAGGCTTGCCTCACAGAGCCTTGCGCCCGCGACAATCGCTAACCGCTCCCAGTGCGACGGCGGCCAGCCAAGCTGTGAAAAATGCAAGGCCAAAGGGAGGGAGTGCAAGTACTCCCAGGACGAGGACAAGAGGAGGTACGTCTCCGTCTCCCGCCCAGTCGTGGACCCGCGCGTGTTGACCGAGCGCTGTCAGAGTTTCGCTGCGCAATGCCATCGAGATCCTCTCCGCACGAGTAGACCAGTTGAGCCAACATATTCTCAACAATGGCCTGCAGCTTCCACCCATGGAGCCTGAGGCTGCCGCAAGCCTCAGCCGCATCCTCGACGTCCTGCGCCTGCCCGCTGCCAATTCTTCAGCCCTAAAAGCTGCCACTTTCGCCGCTCCCAATCCACCTGCCGACCATGGTCCCACTGGACTGGACTTTGCGCCCGCTGGCTTTGACTGGAACTTCCTCGATGGCCAGTCATGGGGCGCTCATTTCAATGCTGCCGCCAACGTCAGCCAAGGTTTCAACACTGGCGTAGATCCGTCTTCGGTTCCCAGGCCGTCTGTTACAGATTCCGCTCATCCGACGAGCCAAGCGTTTACCACTCCCTCTACGAGTCAGCCGTTTGCGTCGCCGCCTACTCAGGCGTACACTTCGCCGCCCGCGCCGCAACCGCTTACTTCCCCTCCAACGGCTCAAGCTTACACTTCGCCCTCGCAAACCCAGCCCGTTCCCACGATTGAGCAACATCCAGGCTTGACCGACAGCTCTGCGGATGATGCTGACGATGACAGCGACGATGAGCTGATCAAGCAGATTTCTACTCGTATGGGATCTTTGCAGCTTGCTCCAGATGGCCACTTACGTTACTATGGCGCTACTTCAAACATTCTTTGCGATTTTCCGGACACTGACCACCACCAGACCAGGAGATCTGTTCGCAAGGAGGGTCGGGATGTTCTGGAAGCCAACAACCTGGACAAGGCCGTGGATCCGGCTATTGAGGAGCACCTGATCAACCTCTACTTTGCATGGCAGGATCCATTCTTCCATGTCGTTGACGAGAAGATGTACCGAGTCGGCAGGGAAGAATGGCGCGTACAGAAGCGAGACGTGGGGTACTACTCGGAGGTGCTCACCAACGCCATGTGCGCTGCTGGTGGCGCCTTTGACGCCCGGTATCACCCTAACTTTGTCACATGGCCAAAATCTCTTGCGGACTACTTTGCTGACAGAGCTAAGGCTCTGCTGGAACTCGAAATGGACAGTCCTTGTCTGGCTACTGTGCAAGCTCTCGTCATTTTGGGAGGCCACGAAATGGCGTGCAAGAGAGACGCGCGTGGCTGGCTGTACAGTGGTATGGCCATGCGGCTTGCATTTGACCTTGGTCTTCATTTGGACATGACGGACTATGTCAGAAAGGGGAAGATCTCTGCAGTTGAAGCTGACATCCGTCGGGCAACGTTCTGGGGCACCTACATTGTGGATCACCTTTCCGGATTCTACTATGGCAGACCTGTCAGGATCAACAACGGTGACATTTCCGTGACAAAACCCACTGCAGAGCAGGCCAATGCTATCATGAGCGGTTGGGTACCTTATGGCTCCCATTCTCCCATGGCATCGGATCCCACCTTGTGCTATCAGGTCCCACTGGAGTTGGTCACCAAAGCATCCGTGGAACTCTGCGAGACCATGGAGCCTTTAGGCCACGTTCTTTACGGGGTTTCAAATATCTCTAGGCAGGAGCTCCACCTCCTTTCCTACCGGGTGACAGGCGAAATGCTTGATTGGAAGGCGAACTTGCCACCCCTCCTGCAGGTCAACTACCATGATACCCAAACGGCCTATCTGCCTCATGTCTTGATGCTCCACATGCTCTATCACCAGATGATGATTTACATTCACCGGCCGTACGTCTCGAAAACTTACATCCAACCAATGCCGCCACAAGGCCCCGGCCATATGCACGCTCAGCAGATGTGCATCGAGTCGTCAACTGCCATTGTTGATCTTCTTCGTCTGTATGAGCAGCGCTATACTTTCCGCCGCATGAATATTCATGCCGTCTCTGTCATTTTCACTACTTCACTCATTTTGATCTTCATTATCTGCTCTAAGCAGAGAGGAAGCACGCCTCCACTACCTGTCACAGGCTCCAGCGAGACAAAGGCTCGCGCCAAGAGCCTTGCCAACACGCCGGCAGAGAACGCCATCGCCCAGCTCAGCGTCTGTTTCCGTGCCCTGGAAGATCTCACCCAGTCGTACGACTCCGCTCGCCGTACTCGGGAATTCCTCGTCGCCCTACAGCAGCGCTGGCAACAACAAGCGCAGCGCTGGAACCGCAGTCAAAGTGCTGGCGGCTCCAAGCGTCAGCTGAAGGATCGACCGCAGCCAGCAACCCAGCACGAGACGAAGCGCCCCCGTGGAAGCACGTACGGCGCCAGCTCTCTGACTGGCACGGCAGGGCCTAGTGACGCGGGTGCTGCTGCCAACCAACAGTCTCCGAACGCCGGACAGCACCACAACCACCCAGGCGGCATGGGTCCCGGAGCAGTCGGCGCAGGAGGCAGCGAGTTCGACATCGATTGGAGCGGGTTTGGCGCCGCCGCTCGCGATGGCCACAACAGCCCGGACAGCCTGGGCGAGGACATCCTCGCACAGCTTTGCTCGATCGGACCTGCTGGCGTCGCGTTCCCTTGAACGGGATCGCGGCGCACAAGGCCCGGTGGATCTGCCGCAAACTACGTGCAGACGTCGCCGATTGGTTAAGACTCTTTCTCTTTTCCTTTTTGAACGACGGATCACACTGTCTCTACCACATCCTTCTCTTCTCTTCGCAACGGCCGAAATGACCTTTCCTAAGCGTGCAAACCATGTTCGTGTGTTTGGTCCTGGTCTTGCCCTTATGTTGGATGTCAGTGTTTCAGTGCGTGCGTTTTCCTTGCGTGTGGATCCGGGGCCCCATTTTCCCATCGTATCTGCTGCACCCACCACCACCCCTTTGCGAGGAATAGTTTCCTACTCCTCGCAAGTCTCACTGAGGGCTGTAAGAAGCCCTCGTCCGTTTTATTCTCCAAAGCTCGCTTTGGCACGGCAAAAGGATCTCTCTTTTGCCGGGACTCGTGTCGATTTTGTTTTTACCTTTTTCTATGGGTCTACTCCTTTTCCTCTGGATATAGGTTAGTTATTGTTCCAGTATCAGCTCCGCCAGGTGGGGGAGGGCGGCCCCAGGTCAATGGTTCGTCGGCCGGAAGCCATGCAAGCGGAGGAGCAAACTGGAATGGGGAAAAGAAAAAAGTTGTCTCTGAGAAAAAGCATATATGAAATCGTTGGTTGGATATGGAGTTGTGGGAGGGAAGGGGGAGGAGAGAGCTTTCTTCTTCTCCTTTCTTACCTTTGCAGAGATATCACGAGGAGTTGGAGGATCCAATTTGGCCAGCCTCGCAATGAGGCTTCTTCTGGGTGGGATGTTTCGGACTGTTCCCTTTTTTCTTAATTTTTGTTTTGGTTATGGTGTTGCTGCTCGTGGAGGGCGTATACCCTCTGCCGTTTTTCCACTCTTGTGTGTTTTTTGGTCTTGCGTATTAGCGTTGATAGAATCGGACGGTCCTCTTTCTTATTCCCTTCACTTCTGGTCTCCCCCCATAGTTGCCAATGTGATGCGACGTGCGTGAGGGCTGTCGATTCTCCTCGTTTAAAACATTCACGATTTTGATAACAGGGCTTCTAATGGCCACACTACCCCGCCATCGGTAACGACGGAGGGGAGGTTTAAAAAATGTGAAGAAAAGGGAGTATATCAATTGCAACGAACAAAGGAATCTTTCTCGATTCGACATAGGCTCATATGTACTGCTCATCTGTTCTATCACATCTAACACTCCTCATTTTTGCTTTCTACGCTGACGCTCTTCTTTCTTTTTCTTTCTCTCGAAGAAACCCCGAATCTAAGCCTTGCTCAACAAGCCCTTCTCGGTCAGGTAGTCGACGATCTGCTGGACGGCGACCTCGACGGGCGTCTCGGCCGACTTGATGAGGATCTCGGGGTTCTCGGGCTCCTCGTAGGGGGCCGAGACGCCGGTGAACTCGGGGATGATGCCGGCGCGGGCCTTCTTGTACAGGCCCTTGGGGTCGCGCTTCTCGGCGTCCTCGACGCTGATCTGCACGTACACCTCGATGAAGGGGAGCGCCTCGTCGGCGCTGCCCTCGGGCACGGCCGAGTGCAGGGCGCGGGCCGAGGCGCGGTCGGCCTTGTAGGGCGAGATGAACGAGGTGATGGCGATGCTGCTGCTGTCGGCGAAGAGCTTGGCGACCTGTTGGAGGGGAAGTGGGTCAGTTTTGGTTGCTAGGTATGAAATAGGAAGAGAGGCGTGGTTTGGGTTGGCGCTTGGGTGATGCTGGGCGGGCGTGCTTGGCTGGGCTGGGCTGGGGCCGTGTTGGTGTTGGTGGTTGCACATGGCTGATGATGCCATCTACACTAAAACCGGCGACATTCCTGCCCTCTTGTGCTGACAGCGGTGCCGCAAATCTGGTGTGTGTGCGCTGGAGGGAACGGTGTTTCCTCATACCTCGCCTATCCTGCGGATGTTCTCGTTGCGGTCCTTCTCGGAGAAGCCGAGGTCCTTGTTCAGGCCGAAGCGGACGTTGTCGCCGTCCAGGCGGTAGGCGGCGTAGCCGAGGTGAAGCAGGTGCTGCTCGAGAGCGGTGGCGATGGTCGACTTGCCCGAGGCGGACAGACCGGTGAACCAGAGGGTGAAGCCCTTCTGCTTGCGGTACTCGCTGCGCTCCTTGCGAGTAAGACCGGGGTGCCAGGTGATGTTGCTATGAAGCAGACCGCAGTGTTAGCTTATATGTGCCATTTTGGGCTGCGCGCTGCCGTCTGAGGCCTGATGCGGTGTTGTTGGGTGAAGTGTAAACAGCGCGGTGAAGATTCCGATATCCGATAGCGGGGCAGACTGGGCAACGAAAATTCGCAGTGAAGCGGAGGAAAACTTACGTAGCCATTGTGAGGTGTGGAGAGTGTTCAATGGGTCTCTGAAAGGTGGGAAAAGGGCAAGCTGGGGTTCAGGAGAGAGGAAGACGCGGAGGGATGGAGAAGAGGGTCTTGGGGGAGTTTTTGATTAGCGCTTGACGTTGCCCCTCCTGCTCAAACGCGCGGCCAAGCGGCGCGTTGCCCGTAGGGCTGTCACACGCGCCTTCTCCGTCCGGCTTATTACCCTGCAACACCCGCCTTTTCACAACTTGCACGGAACAGGCGGAGATGCCTGCTTTCGGCGCATGCACAGCCGATGCTCAACCTCAGCAGCGATGACTCGATCCACGCCCGCAACCACCCTCCGTGCCATGAGTGCTGCGATGACGCCCGCGTATCGATAAGGCCTAAAGTGCGGGAAGATCGCAATTCCGCACGTCGTCATCCGCGTCTGAGCGGAGGGCGCCTCGTCTCATCTTGATGTGACCAATTGCAGCCACCTCATGCTTACTTTGGCTCTGGCTTTTCCATCACAGAGCGACGTCCGGAATCCACGACGGAATGCATCTACCTGCAGCATTCTAAATTTCTTCTCAATCATTCTACCTCATTCAACGCCTAGCCATCCACCGACTTCTGATTGGACATCTCGATGTGATGGTGGGATGGGTTGTTTAACCGAATGGTCACACGGCATGATATGATACACATTGATGAATCCCCGCCTTGTCACATACAGAGGGGTGTTGTAGCCCAATACTA
>RHKH01000036.1:208455-278331 GCA_009829795.1 Lasiodiplodia gonubiensis | reverse complement strand
AGGGAGACCATGCCTCGGTCTTTTTTTTTAAAAAAAAAAAAAAAACAACATGGGTAGATGAAGCTGTCGTCCGGACAAGAATGTCGAATTAAAAAAGCGCCCATGACATGAGCGAAGAACAAATTATCACTAGCCTTCGGATGAAACCTTGCTAATTCAATTTTTATATTTTCGTTTCTCAGCGCCATTCGAGTTCACTTTTTCTTAGCAGTGACTACAAAGTTCGATTGGTTCTACTTTTGTCATATATGAACAAACTAAATCTTGGAAAGATCATCCATTAGATTTCTCCACGCAATCCCAGCTTGGCTGTTTCCAGGTGAATATGCTGGGAAGAAGTCTGAGCCAGACATGATGTTACTAACCAAAAGTAAACCCACTGATCGGCCCTGAGTTGTGCCCGAGTCAGAACCCCCCGTTATCATTCCCAGGAAAAGTGACGGTGGTCTGTTGCTCTCTCTCAACCAAAGCCTTCTTCACTGCCTTGTGCAAGCCCGGATCTTGGTCTGCAGCCACACTTTCCAAGAGAGGGAGGTCGACATTTGTGCCCATGCTCGAGACCTCTTCGTCGCAGAGGCTACGCTGAGTGACATGCTTTGCCGGCAATACCTTCTCAAGATCATCGAGAAGGCCCTTGATGCTTTCAAGCAGCGTCCTGAAGTAGTTCCTCTCATAGAGCGCCCACTTCGTCTTCCTTGTCAAGCCCACTTTCTTCTGTCGCGCTTGCGCAAGGCTGCGCATATGCTCGTGGAGGACCAGCATCTGTCTCTCCATGTCGGTGTTGGGATCGTACGGTGCTAGCTCTGTCTCCGGGCCAGCCTTTTTCTTGAAACTTTCCGAGACTCTCTCCGCTTGGCCGAATAGGTAGAGAATTTGTCCGATCATTTTCCTGGCTTGTTTGAGCTCGTCTGGTGAGAAGTTTCCTTCATTTTCCTGGATATAGACAAATTCACCCCAGCGCGTAAGGCGGAGGCGAGCGCTGTCCAGCTGCAGCTGGCTGGTACCGAAGTCTGTGCCGAAATTGCGACCGAGCTGGATGAACTCGAAGCAGTCGACGGCGTTGTTAAATAGGTTGGCGAGGCCCAAGGCCCCAATTCCTAAACCGCCGGCATCCATGTGTTGATGAGGTGGTCGCCTTCTGCTTGTACTGATCTTTTGCCTCTTCAAAATCTTCGCGAACCGAATTTCATGTAGACTTTTTTATACCTACCGATATACCGCTAACAGCTGTCGTATAACCAACCGCTGTCAGGGCTATAATCGAACAGGCAACCACCACCCCCACCCTCTCCCGCTTTCCCCGCTCTCTATAGCACCTTGGCTCGTTCTAGACAGGTGAAAGCTATGGGTATGACGACAGCAAGGCTGTAGTGTAACCATGAATCATTATCGATCGAAGACAATGTGACCAATCAAGCCTGAAATTCAACCTCCTTTTCCACTTTTGGTACAGTTGCCTATTTGCACAGCATTCAGGCAATCTCACATAAGCGCTACTGCTGCGGGATATGCAGCATATGTACGAGGCCGTTGGACAGCTGGCAAGGCTATATGTACGCAAGGGCTGTCTTGTCTGATGTTACCTCCCCCGATCTACGCCACTCGTATCCAGGGGCGATGCAGGCATAAGGCTGTGGCTCTCTGCTCCATGCCAAAGCCGAGCGAAAATTTGCCTTGACGACACTATCTCGTTGCAATTCGCAAGCCCATGGTCCCGAGGCTGCGCCAAGCTGTTACTTGGGCCTCGGGGAGAAAAATATCGACTTCACTGGCGAGCAGAACCGCGGATTTCAAATTGGCTATAATTCGGGGACTCTCCAGTTCGTTCACGCTTTCGGTAGTCTTGCTATTCAGTTGAGAAGTGCAAAAGCGTTGACTCTCTTGTAGATGCGCGCCCACCTCCTGGCCCAAAAACCTTTTGGAATGTACCACCCCACCGCAACCCTGCCTCCGTTGATCATGGAAACGTATTGCCTTGGCTTGATTATGCGTTGGCTCGGCCTCCGGCGCGTTTTGCCCTTACAAGTCTCGGCAGCATCGGGCTAGAAATACCTGTCCTTGTAAGCCATGATCTTTCATTTATCGTGATTTAGGAAATCCCAATTCGCTATTGAGTACGTATACCGGAGTCGCGAAAGACGTCGAAATCGTGAACTACCAATATTTTACTTTCGGATAGATGCTGGCAGCCAATCTCGATTCCAAGGTTCATTCATGGATATTGCCGTTCAGCTTGGATTGGTGCAACGTACAGAAGGTATCAAAAGATATTCTACAGGCTGTGAAGGACTGGCTTGTTGATGAGAGGAATGGAGACTGAACCTTAATCGTCGATAACGCAGACGACCATTCTGTTCTGTTTGCGCCAGACACCTGAAGTAGTAGCACTGGGGAGACGAAAAGAAGCCTTGCGGATTTTCTACCTCAGTCTTCGAACGGCAAAGTGTTAATCACCTCAAGGTATAAACCTATGGCGCGTAGACTCGTCGGAGATCGGCCCGCAGATGTCCTAGAAATACGACCGATGCCGCAGTTACAAGCACTCGATGCGAAGGAAGCTCTCTGTCGATCAGTTTAATGAAGAATCCGCTTTAGAGCTACTGAGAGCCTTGGATTTCGTCCCTCTAGCAATCGCCAAAGCATCTGCCTACATTAACCAAAAAGGATCGTTTGCGTCTATACACAAATACCTTGAGGACTTGCTACAAGATGGATCTGCAGCCCAAAAGCTGCTAAAACACAATACTGGTGGTAAGGAATTTGACAACGCCGGCTCAAGGTCTACTCTATCGACTATCAAACTCTCGTGAGAGTTCATACAGAAGTTGCGGCCAACCGCTGTACGACTACTTTCACTGATGGTCTTCTTCAGTTGCCAGAGTGTTCAAGCATTTCTCCTTCATCGGCACCGGTATCAGTATGCTTACGGTTGCACAAAACGCCACCATGGGAAGAACTGAGCTTCCAAATACTGGTTGATGAATTTCCACTTTGAACTGATTTTGAGCCCTTGTATGTTTGCCAGCGCTGCTGACACACGTCGAACTTGACGCCGAGCTACCACTATACGGGGAAGCTTTCAAGAATTTGGCTCAGATAATCGTCGCAGTCGGCTCTTACGCCTCCGATCAAGGAGATCAGTGCCTTCTACGCAAAACAAGTGAGAATACTTTACACTTTGCCGACACTCACGGGCGTGGGACATTTCACAAAGAGATTGCCTTTCTAGCTACGGGAATCTTGGCTTTCATATTTGCAAGCTGTGGGAACTGTGCAGCTGCTGAGAGATTGACGAGCATGAATGGTGGGGACCTGAGTATTCAGTCTCGGCGGAAGGACGGCGGTGAGCCAGCTGAACAGAGCCGGGGGCATTTGGAAGAAAAGAATAGACTCATCGGGTTCCACCAAGTCTATTGATAGACCCTTCCAGTTTCGACCGTACGGATCGAAGGTGCCCATTGGATAGTCACTGGACGGATGGTCGAGAGAATAGGGAACGCGGACGCTGCCTTGAAACAAGGAAGAAAACCTTCCTGCCGCTTTTTTCTGGGGTGTAAGCATGCACCCCAGCTAGAGGGCTGTCTATGCTTCTTGCGGTTGCAGCAGGTTCTGCCGTAGTCCTGGTGAGCGCATGAACAGTGCGCCTAGCAGCGTCCAACGAAGCTCGTATTACTCCCACACCTCGCAGCCACTGACGTTCAGGGAAGCTCTCCGAAAAACGGAGGCATCCAGAAACTCTGCACCAAAGCCTCCTGGCACGAGGTCTGCCCGCGGCTCTGTTTGATGTCGCGATGTTTCCAAAGGAAGAAGGGCCTTCTCACGGAGCTCGGGAGGTAGGGAGATGCCGGATAGAGTAAGTCGCAAGCCAGATTCTGTTTACCCGCAGCCCACACTTCCCGGATGGAGTAACTCTGGGGGATCTGATGCAGCGATCGCGCACCTCAGCGGCGCAGAGTGGTCTATGTCGTCTCGAGGCGGCCGGCCGTGCTCGGCACAGGCGGCGCCTCGGCGAGCCGGCGATCACAAGCTCCTGGGTGCGTTGTTCCAGCGGGCACTATTTTGGTCTCGAAGGGGTCGTCGTCGCTCGAAGAGGAAAGGCGAGGAGGGGTTGTTTGATGAGGTCGAGGCGGCTGAAACGGGAATAAGATTCAGCCAAGGGGCGCGCCTTGCCCGAACAGGCAACGCGATCGACCAGGCGCGGTGGGGAGCCCTTAGACTCGACGACACACCATCCCGGCACCTGAAACATTAATCCACAACACCATCGAGTAGCCTCCATCGAGCACGAACCCGCTCGTGGCCGGCCGGAAGGCCTGGCGGGGTTTGGCTCGACGACAGTGGCCGTGGTGACAACTCAGTAACTCAGTCGGCGTTGCACGCTTCTAAATTCGCGTGTATATATCTACCACAGCGACCTCGCTGCAAATGTAGCTTTTCGTTCATCATCACCACTCTCACTTCTTCGCTCTCACGTACTGGTACACCCGCTTTTCCCCCTTACTATCGTTACTACACAGCCAGGCTTCGCTGTTCCCTTTCTCCAAAAACACTTCCCAACAACAACCCCCAATTTCTCCTCACATTAACTCTACTACATTCAACACCACCCCCTTACCTCCAAAATGGTCTACTCCAAAAACCTCCTCGCCATCTCCCTCATGGCCGCCACCACCGCCGTGACCACCGTCCGCGCCACCCCGACTTTCGGCCTGCTCAGTGGCGGTTCCGGTTCCGGCTCAGCGGACACCAACGTCTCCGGCGACGCGAGCCTGGGCGCCAACGTCTCGGGCGGCGCGAACGTCGGCGCCAGCCTGGGAGCGGACGTCGGAGCCGGACTGGGCGGCGCGGCGGGCGCTGCAGGCAGCCTGATTGGCGACATCGCGGGCGGATTGTCCGGGCTGGTCGGCGGGCATGGCGGCGCGGGCGCAGGCGCAGGCGTCGGCGCGGGTGTTGGTGGTGGGGTTGGTGCGGGTGTCGGTGGGAACGGCTCGGCGGGTGCGGGTGGGAGTGCTGAGGGCGAGGGCTCGAGCGAGGGAGAGGGGGAAGGTTATGGTGAGGGAGAGGGAGAGGGAGAGGGAGAGGGAGAGGCGAGCGGATCCGCTTCTGGTATGTGGTCGAACCGACACTCCAGTCCTTTTTCTGGCCGGCTTGCAGATGAGATGGCTGTCTTCGATGTATTTTTGCTGACTGTTGAAAAAGGCGAAGCAGGCGCTGGTGCCGGTGGTGATATTTCTGGTGGTGTATCCGGTAAGTGTTGCATTTGCCACTCTCTGATGGAACTGTCGACTGATTTATTTCTGATAGGCGGTGCCGGTGCCGACGGCAGCATCTCAGGAGGTGCTGGGGCGGACGGAAACGCATCAGGTAAGCTTCCAATCCACTCATTGCTTTCGGAGTCTTCTTCGATAGTTTAATCTGACTGATCTTGTTTAGGCGACGCTGGACTGGGTGGCTCAGTTGATGGCGGCGTTTCGGGAGGTCTGGGAGGGAGCGCTGGCGGTAAACTGCTTCATTCCTTGAAATCCTCTCAGCACTTCTGCTAACAACATCCGTGTAGGCGATGCGGGGGCCGACGGCTCGATCTCAGGTGGGGCGGGAGCGGGAGCTGGAGGTGCGTTTGATCTCCCGAAAGCAATCTATCTCACTTTTCTGACTAGTTTTCTAGGTGATGCAGGTCTCGGAGGCTCAGCAGGTCTCGGCGGCTCAGCAGGCCTTGGCGGTTCAGCAGGTCTAGGAGGCTCAGCAGGCGGCCAGGCTGGAGGCTCAGCATCAGGCGAAGGTAAGCCGCCTCCGAGTTCCTTTTCTGCACAACCACATGTTGATTTCTCTTTTAGGAAGCGTAAGCGGCGAGACGGGCGGTGCAGGTGAAGCCGGTCTTGGAGGTTCAGCCTCTGGAGGCGCGGATGCGGGCATTGGTGGTGCGTAGCCCAGCACTCGTCCCACGACGAGTATTCCGGTCATAACTAACGAGCTTTGCAGGCGACGCCGGTCTCGGTGGTTCAGCAGGCCTTGGTGGTTCAGCAGGTCTCGGCGGCTCAGCATCAGGTGAAGGCGGCCTGGGTGGCTCTGCGGGCCTGGGTGGTTCCGCGGGCGGCCAAGCGGGGGGTTCCGCTTCAGGTGAAGGTGCGTCGGCTGTGCGTCTGACGATGGTCTTGCTGATTTTCTTCTCTTTGAACAGGCAGCGTGAGCGGTTCGACTGGCGGCGAGGGCGAGAGCGGAAGCTCGGGAGAATCGTCGGGTGAAGGCCCAGGTGAGGCCGGCGGTAAGTTGTCAAATTCCAAGCTTCTTGGGATGTCCTAACGTCTTTCCAGGTTCTGCCGGCGCTGGTGGATCGATTGGCGGTGGCGTTTCGGGTGGGGCCGGCGGTGCAGCTGGTGGTAAGCAGCCTATCTTTCGATCCGAACTATTCTGGGTTTCTCTTTTACTGATCAAGGTTCTTAGGGGATGATGGCCTCGGTGGATCTGTTGGCGGTGGCTTGGGGGGCTCTGCGGAAGGTATGCTCTTAAAAATTCTCCTCTCTTCTACCAACTCGTTTTCTAACAAAACCATCAAGGTGGCTCGAGCGGTGAAGGCGAAGCAGGCAGTTCGGGCTCAGGAGAGGGCAGCGCCAGCGGATCAAGTGGCAGCTCGGGCTCGGGTGAGAGCTCTGGAGAGGGCTCGGGCGAGGCTGGCGGTACGTTGTGAAAGCCCGATTGCAACTAAGTGATCTTTACTGATGACTCAATCTAGCTGGTGCTGGTGGTTCAATCGGTGGTGGAATTGAAGGCGGAGCTGGTAGCAGTTCCGGCTCTGGAGAGACGGGTTCTGATTCTGGTGGTAAGTCTCCTTAAAATCCCGTACCTTTCGAATTTGGCAAAGACTGACACTTTCCAGCTGGTGGCTACGGTACTCCTCCTGGCGAGGGAAGCGCAGAAGGTAGCTCTTCCGGTATGTGAAAATCCCTCTTCCCTTCATGCTTTCATGCTGACGATTTTATCAAGGTGGCGATGAAACTGGTAGCGATGGTTCGGGCGACGAGTTCGACTCGGGCGAGGACTGCGGATGCGACACGCCGGTCACATACACTAGCAGCTTCATTATCACGCCAACCCCTCCTGCTGGTGGCCCTGCTGGCACGGTCACGGTCGATGGTGTTGGCGCCACGCCGCCCGCCGGTGCCGGGAGTGGTCCGAACTACGGCTACGCTCGCGGCATCACTTACGGCGCCATCGGAACGCCCTACTCTACGCCTACGCCTACTCCCACCCCCGTCCAGTACGAAGGCGCTGCTAGCAAGGCTACCGTTTCCGGCGTGCTCATTGCCGGCCTTGGTCTGCTCTTCACCTTGTTCTAAGCGCCCTATTCGTGGAAGGCGCTCATGTGGTGGAAATTCACTCCCGCGTTAATACTATACGGCTATCTTATACATTATTCCTATTTTTTGCTTGAAGTCAGTCATAATGTCCGCTTGCTTTTTAGAGAGTCCAGTGTTTACTGGTATACGTAGTAAACTGTTAGACTTATTATAAAGGATCTAGAATTTCCACACCTCATTTGGGACCAGAACCGTGGAGTGAATGAATATTATTTTACTTACAGATTTGCTTTGTAGCTGAAGATTGGTATCAACAATAGTAATACTCCAGGACAGGGCTACAATGCTTTAGGCCAAGGCGGACGACGGATAGAGATAGCCTTTCGTAACCTTCGTTACAATATTAAACTTGTATGGCGAGTTGAAGCTATCGCCCGAACGAAGATGTACAATAATTATCTCTATATTTATGTCCGGACGACAATTTCAAGCGCCTATGGAACGGGCTTAAATAAGTGTCTGTACGCAAAGAGGAAATACTAGCTTTCGGCTGTAAGACCTCTCTATTTTACAGGCTTACGTGTTGGGGAATGGGGTGACGGTATTGCCGACTACGAACATGCCAGAAGTTACGAGCATATACACGACCAAGATCACCATCCATATTTGTTGAGTCTCCGTGATTTTTCATTTTCTACTTAATGATCTGAAGTCACTCATGGTCGTCTGTCTTTTGTGAGTAGCTATGTGTACCGAGGTCTGAGAAGAGCCTGCCTTAGTGCGGCATGATAGTCTCGCCATACTTGAACTTCGCCAACGTCTCTTGCACCGACCCGACCTGCCCCGCTTCCAGTAGAAACACTGCTAGTGGTGAGAACAACTCCTCATCTTTCTCATCGTAGTAGGCCCATGACGTAATTCTATTATCCGAGAGGCCTCCCATGCCGATCCTTTGAAGATACTCAATGAAGAGCTTGTCCTCCTCGTCTTTCTCGTCGCGAGGTAGGCTGAAGTTGATGATGTGAGTTAAGCTGACTATTTTCACACCCAGGGCAAGACTCCCGGTGGTGATGAGGACTTGGCATTTTCCGCGCCTCAGACTTTCAACATTAGCTTCTCGCTGGCGTGGAGCCATGTTGCTGCCCCTCGCCCTGACTTTACGGAACCCATCGTCAATTCGGCGAGAGAGTAGATCCCCCAGGATATCGCAGTCTTCGGCAGTGTTTGTAAAGACAACGACTCTGGCCTCATCGTTCCTGTACAGCGCCTTTGTAAGTCTGCTGGCAAGATCCTCGTAACGATTTTCGACCTTGAAGAAATGCTGGTGAACGTTTTTGTCGTTAACCAAATCGGTGTCGAAACTATCTTCCATGAATCTTCGAGAGGACAGAAGGTGCCCTGAGAAAGGTTCAACGAGTTTTCCGTAGTTGTCCATGGTACGCCTAAAGAGGTTCTCGTGGCTGAATAGACTCCAGACCTTGGTACTGTAGTCAACAGCACCACTCTCGTGGAAAAGGCGACGAAGAGTACTATGCGCACTATCCTGAAGCATGTGGGAAGCTTGTTCAATTACCACGTGTTGAGCGGGTCCTGTCATTCGGTCTTTGACAATCCGAGCAAGCTTTGCTATCGTGCCTATGAGAATGTCGCCAACAGTGAGATTGTCACTGCCGCCAACTGAGAGGACGGGCTTGACGTTAGTGTTGTAGCATAGGTGCCAGGCCCTCCTAAAGATTTCAATGGCCAGGTCGTGCGTCGGACATACGATGATGGCGAAGGGTGCTCTGCAGCTCCTTTCCTGCGCTTCGGGAAAGTCTCCCGGGGACCTGCAGGCAATGGCTGCTATGACGTTCCTGATAGAGGCTTGCATGATCAGGCCTAGCAAGACTGCCGTCGACTTCCCGCCGTTGACTGGAGACATGACTAAATTATCGAGATTATCTGGGTTCTCGAAGCGCTCAAGTATGTCCATCTGAAATTCGGTGAAACCGGGGATGCCCAAGTCGCGGAGACCTCTGGTCAGCTGCACAGTCGTACGAGCAGGTCCGAATAAGTAATCCGATATCGGGAAGGGCATGGTATCCACCACGGCGCTCGTGACACTGCCTTTGTATTGCAACCGCTCCTCGTCAAGCAAAATCGAATCCTCGGGGCTAAGCAACGAGTAGGTAGTGCATGTGGGTAGCGTATGGGCAGACCGAAAGCGGCGGATTGACGTTTCGACTCGGAAGAAGAAGTCTGGGATACACTCGTCGGGCATATCGACCTTCGCTCCTTCCTCAACGGGGAAAACCCATTGATCCAAGGTGTGCGTATGTTCAAGACACCACTCGTCGTTCGTGTAGCAGGATCGACAGAGCACAAAAGTGCCGTTGGAGCACTGGTTGCAGTGGAACCAGCCGGAGCGTGTCTTGCCGAATGCATGATCGCATACCGAGCACTTGAGGCCTTGCAGAAAGAACTCAGGCAAAGCGCTTTCGGCTGAGGAAGAGTCTGGTTTCTGAGGTGGAACGGAGTCAACGTCAGGAGCGCGGGTCGCCTCAGGGTCATCCCAGGGATCGCGCAAAAGGTCATCGACGGACCAGGTCGGAGCGGAGTGCTCATCCAAGGAAGGCTCCACGTGGCAAGACGACGTGATAGAGAGTGCTGAAGCGGCCGTCATTATCATGTTGTGACTGCGAGGCTTCAGTGGCTTGGCGGTGCTTGAATCGAACTTCTCGGGTGGAAGGTATTCCCTAGCTATGGTGAATTCGTTGCGATCGGGGTCGTAGTCGAAGGCATGGGCGACTACGGATTTCTTTGAGCCTGACATCTGTCGATCCGACGTGGTATGGTGAGGATTCGCAGGTATGGGAGAAGAGGCCGAAGCGGCATCGTTGCGCTCAGAGTCGCCGGCAGCGTCCATGACGGTGGCGCCCGGTGTGCGGTCTATGAAAGTGGGTATGTAAGCGTATGACAGTATAGAGGTGATGGGCAACTTACGTCTTTGAGCTCGTCCTAAATTTCGGTGGAATGAGGTGGGGAAGAGGGCGAGGTCGCGGTCGGGACGCGGGTGAGCTTAACACCACCCATGCACGTGATTCAGGCAGTTCACCTGCGCCCAGTTCTCGCGGCAGCTACGTCACTCACCGGCGCGGCGCATGGGACAGTATCCCGCCCTGCCGTATATATAACGCGAAATCGAACGCTTCAATTACAGATGGTTAGCGCAATGGATGGCCACCATTGTCTGCCAGGACCTTAAAGTGTCAAACCCGAGGGTGTTCCTAATCTGTGGGTTAGCTTGAGGGCGTGTCCTCTTCCATAGTTCCTAGGTTCGATTCTGGCTTAGTTGGCAGTCGAGGAGTTCGGAGCTCCCTGCTTCACTAAGCTAGACTATGGAACGTCGCGTCTACCCTCAAGTTTCTTTTTGCTTTTTGACGTCTTCTTTTTTGCTCCCTGCAATTCACTTCCCTATCCAGAGCGTGAGTAATTCGACCATAAGATCAATGATTTTCCTGACAGCAAGGCTGCAGCCCAGAAGTGAGCGAAGGGTCGGGCTTCTGGGAGTGATATTGCAGATAAGACTTTATTTACCACAACTACCCGAACGCAGCCTATAGTGAGCTTTCGGGCTTTTCATAAGATACTAGCTTCTTCTTCCTAGGTGGATAGCTGAAGCCAGGTGAGGTGTTATGTCGGCTGCCGTGGAATATCTTGACCATCACCTTCGACGCACGGTCCACATGGACGACCAATATCACTGTTTGGTCCTGCACCTTTTCCTTCTTCACCATCTGCTCAACCTACGCTCCCCCTACACTTTCGCAAAGATGCCTGTCAGTGACGAGGCCATGTCGCAGATGTTCCAGCGCATCGTCCACGTCAAGGTGGGCGAGGAAGAGGAGAGCTTCTCGGTGCACGCCGACCTGATGGTCCAGCACATGTTCTACTTCGCTCGCGTCCTCGAGTCTGGACCAGCCATGACGTCCTGGTCGCTCCCGACGGTCACGCCGCGCAGCTTTCACCTCCTTCTCGACTACGTCTACGGCGGACCGCTCAAGCTGAGCTGGGCCAATGTCAAGGACCGTCCCGACCTGGTCGACGCCTGGGTTCTGGGCGACATGGTGGGCGCGACCAGGTTCTCCAACATGGTCATCGAGACAATCGCCACCAACGCGACGCGCCCCGGCCCGCGCAAGCTGCTGCCCGACAATGTGTGCATCAACCACGCCTACACTCCCAACGTCACTGAGAAGAACGCGCCCCTCCGCACCCTCTTCGTCGACCTTTACGTCCATTTCGGAACCCCCGACACGCTGAACGAGCTGTTGGCGGGCCCTCACAATCTGCGCGACTTCTGGTTCGACTACTGCAGCCGCAGCCGCAAGAGGGACGACCACGACTCTCGTGCCCGCAAGCGCGGCACCGCCCTGCGCATGTTCAACCCGGGCAGCTACTCCAACACCCACCCGCACTACGCCACTCCAGAGCCCATCCCCGTCACCCGTGCCGGAACCAAGCCCTACCTTTGCCACTACGATGGCGTCAACACCATCCTCATCGAAGACGGCGGACAGCCCCTGTTCATCCACCGCGAGCTCTCCGAGATGCGCCAGGACATCCTGCTGAAGTGTCCCTCGCGCGAGATCACCTTCCCGGCGGGCTGGCGTAACGCCGCCGTCATCTTCCTCAAGTGGCTGTACTTTGGCCGCGTGACCCAAGAGTAAGTCTCTCCCGTCCCCGTCCCCCAAAACACTTCCAAGAAAAAAAGAACCTCCCACGATTTCTAACCCCCAGCGACACCAGGATGTACCACCTGAAAGACTTCATCCGCGCCTACTCGGTCGGCCTCACCTTCCACAACCCGCAGTTCCGCGACGACGTCCTGACCGGCCTCGTCTCGTACTGCACGCGCAACCAGATCCTGCCCTCGGCCTCGGAGCTCGCCCTGGCCTACACGTCCACCACCGCATCGCCGCTCGAGCCCTACCACAGCCCGCTGCGCCACTTCATGGTCTGCTGGACCCTCACCCACCGCCACCACGACGCCGCCAACTCGCTGCCGCTCAACCCGGCATCGCTGCCCATGGATCCGGCCCTGCGCGAGGCCTTCGCCCGCGACATGGGCGCCGAGCGTGAAGCCCGCACTACCAGCATGATCGCCGACATGGCCGCCATGCGCAAGCTGGCCGCCGTCGGCCGCGAGCACCCGCGGCCCTATGCGGATGAACGGTTTGCTGGTGACCTTGCGCTGGGCGGCATCGTGGCTGGCGCCGCGCCCTACTACGGCGACGACATCTGCCGCTTCCACACTGCGCATCCGTATTACGGATACAGCGCGCCGCTGGCGAATGCGGACAAGGAGATCAATGGCGGAGTTTGCGGCAGTATGGCAGGTATTGAAAGCAGTGGTCTGGGTGCTGCTGCTGGCGGTAAAGGATTGGCGGCTGCTGCGGCCAAGGGAGGCGTCGAGCACGACAGGGTTGCCGCGCTGCTGGGGTTCAGCACGAAGGTGAAGGCCGAGGGATCGGCGGCGGCGCAGAAGATGAAGAGCAGCGCGGCGACGGGCTGGAAGAACCCGGGCAACGATATGAGCGAGGAGGCCGTGCAGGAGAACCCGTGCCACGCGCTGCTCCGGAAGAGGAACTGCTACGGCGCCGTCGTGGTCGGATACAGGCCGAAGCCCATCTTCCCCGACGAGACGACCAACGGTATCGGAGACACTAGCGTCTCGTCTTCCACGGACAGTAAGGATAAGGGCAAAGGCCGGGCTACGGAGGCTTCGTCGTCGGCGTTCGTGAAGAGGAGGGAGGACTATGCGAAGGATCCGGAGATCCTGGCCACGCTGGCAGAGGTTGAGGATAGGATCAACAGCGTCTCCATCACCACCAACCGCCCGCCTTCTCCCCCGCCGCCGCAGCACTACCACCAGCAGCGCCTGCAGGCCTTGGACACCGGCTCGAGGATGGGGGCGCCGCAGAGCCGTTCCGGCCTTCAGACGTCCGCGAGCACTCCCTACACCTCGCCCACGGCGCCGTGCTTCACCGCCGGCTTCCCGCAGCCGCAAGGTGTCCTCCACAATCTCGGTGGTTACAGCAACGACGACGGCGACGATCATATCACCGGCAACCTCATCGTCGCGTTCAACGCCCTGCGCCTGCCGCCCGGCTGGCAGCAGCGCCGCTGCGTCGACGGCCGCGCCTACTGGGTGCGCCTGGTGCCCGGACCGCAGAAGACCGAGTCCACCTGGGTCGATCCCCGCAACGCCGTTGCCTGGAGGAGGAGCGACGAGGTGTCGTTCGTGCCCGGCTTGGGATGGGGCTTCGAAGAG
This sequence comes from Lasiodiplodia gonubiensis, assembly GCA_009829795.1. Classification (NCBI taxonomy): domain Eukaryota; kingdom Fungi; phylum Ascomycota; class Dothideomycetes; order Botryosphaeriales; family Botryosphaeriaceae; genus Lasiodiplodia; species Lasiodiplodia gonubiensis. Next base: position 264,723 of record RHKH01000036.1, on the reverse strand, counting down.
GGCACTGAGACCCAGGCCGATGACGAGAGTGACGGACGCCGCGCGGCCGAGAGTGGTGGTGATGCCAGTAGTAGCCAGGACACGGAGGAAGATATGCCTGACCAGCAGGTTGAGGAGGAGAAGAAGAACGATGGTGGTGGCTCCGATGTCCAGGATGGCGAGCCCGAGGCGGAGAAGATGGCCGAGGTCGAGTGAAGGCCCTGAAGTGTCGAACTGGCTGACTGATTCTGAGAAAACGACTAACGAGATAAATGATTGCGAATGAGCGGAGTTGGTGGATATAGGATTCAAGAACTCAAGACTAGGATAAGGTTTGTTAATTGCCGGGGTTCCAATGGGTGGTACTACAAAATTAGTGGCTCCTCGGAGCACTATGACTGATGGTTCACGACTGATGGGACTGACTAATGGTTCATGACTGATTGGATTGGCGACTACCGGGGTTGAGCTGAAGCTCATTTACTTTTCTATAGGGGTCTGTGGTCCTAATTCATGCTACAAGTCCAAGGGACAGATAGCTTCACAAGCATATGGGGATAAGGTACTTGTCAATCCGGCTTCCTACAGTACTATTTGTATTGCTGTGTAACCCATAAAATGCCCAGGAGGACGGGACTTATCTGAAGCTTCCCGCATCTTCCATCACGCAGCCAAGCATGCGGTGTTTACGTAGTTACGTCATTAATCTTTCTCTGCGACTTCTAAGGTAGGAAGGAGCTGTCACAGAAAATATCAAAATATCTAACACAAAACCCGCTCGCCCTCCGCAACCAAAACTTCACTCCACTCCACCTTTAACCTCCACCCCCAACAACCTCTATCATCAGCTTCAGCTCCAGTGGCACCTCGTGTGCCTCGGACTGAATCATGGCGCTTCAATCTCAGGTACGTTCATCTGCCACGGCATCAAGAGGCGCCCACGCATACTGATATATCAGAAACAGCAGAGCGGTCGCGTCGACGCGTCGCAACATCCAATCCTCACGCCCGACGATTATATTGTCAACGATGCCACAGTTATTCCTGGCGCGATCTACAATACCTTGCAACGCCTGTACCAAGATCCTGAGGTCATGCATGCCAGCGCAATGATCCAGCGCAACCCCCACGGCACCATGAACGCCGCCGCTCGCTTTGAACGCCTTCTTACGAGCGCCGAAGAATGGGTCAATGACGGACTCTCTAACTTCTCTGTGTTTGAAAGAGCCTGCATCTGGCACGGCCTGGTCCACTATCGGACGCGCTTGGCTGGACTGCAACTGTCGGATTCTCAGTCTTCTTCCACTTCGCCTCAGCAAGATATCATCTCCGAGCACTATCTTCCGTGGCACGCACCGAAGATCACGAGCGATGACTGCATCTGGCCGGCTGACTCGCTCGTGTTGAGTCCCAAGCTTCGTGAAAATGTCCAGACACTCTTTATGTCCTCGAAAAGACTTCAGAACCAGTTGACACCTCTGGCGGTCCACACGCTTCCCTACCTCATGAAGAAGAACGTCATGATCTGCTCTGGGTCTTGTAAGCTCTGATTATTGTCTATCGAAACTGCTTGTTCTAAGAGTGTTTACAGATTTCGAGAAAACATTGGCGTTGGCCATTGGCGTCGTCGATTTCGTCGCCAGACTTCCATCTCACCCCTCTGCCATTGCTCCAAAGGCCCTGATCCTCGTTCCATCGCACAATGACTTCCTTCGACTTCATTATTACCTGGCAGAGCTGGCACACAAGACGCACGACTTGAAAATCAAGATCGGCGGCATCTCCACATGGAACCATACCACGCTCCAGGAAGTCAACACTCTAAAGCCCGGAATCGACATCATGCTCTCCAGCACACCCGGCAAGCTGGAGCGACTGGACTACGAAAGACACATCGACTGGTCCCAGCTGGCACTCCTCGCCTTCCACGGCTTCGACGAAATGGCTGATCATCTCGACCCGGCCGCCCAAAACATGATACCACCAGCAAGCGTGCTCGACCCCGTGCGCGGCTCGATCGGCAGGACAGCCAGAGCCCGCGGTACGCACTACAGCGTCGTAGCGACCTGCGAAAGAAGCCCCGACCACGGCGCGCTGCTCGCCCTGCTGAAGTCTCTGATGTTTAACAACGACGACGACGACGTCGCCGGCGCCGGCGCCGCTGATCACCACCACCACCACCAAAACCACCTCTTATACCACATATCGGTCGGCTGCCCGGCCTACGACATCCCCAACATCACGCACCACATCCACAAGATCTCCCGCGCCGCCGCCAACAACATGACCACTGTCAGCCACCTAGCCCAGACAGCCCTCGCCATCATCCAGCAGCAGCAGCAGCACGACGCCAACAACAAGACCGGCGCCACCACGTCAATCGTGCTGTGGTCGACCGGCAAGCGCGCAGCCGAGGCCCACCGCCTCTTCCTCCAGCGCACCGGCACCCAGCCGGCGCCGGCGCAGCCGCGCCCAGCGCTCCGGCTCGTCCACGCCGGCATGCCAGAGGCTTCCAGGGCGGCCGCCTTGCGGGACTACCGCCGCCGGCAGGCGGGCAGTGGCGGTGGTGGCGCCGTGGTGGTGCTGAACACGACGGTCGACCTCGTCGGGCAGCTGCGCTGCAGTGCTCGCTCGACGCTGGTCATCCATGCCGACTTGCCGCCGGCTACCAGTTCGGACTTGTACCCGGCTTGGTACAAGTGGTTCGACGCGTCGATTAGTGCTGGCAAGACGCTGGCGGCTGGCGCTGTGCGCCACGACCACACGCTGCTGCCGGAGGGGGAGCGGGCCATGGCCAGGGGTATGGCCCAGGTCCTGCGGGACTACCGCAAGCGGGTGCCCGAGGTGCTGGACCAGATTGCGGGGGACGTGTAACCGGTTGGTTACTGGGCTTGTTCTTGGGTAGCAGATAGCTTAATGAATGCGGGTTGACAAGAAAACAAGATTAGATATAAGAAATTATAACATTACGTAGGTCTTTGAAGCTAACATCCGGACGTAAGTGTCGATTTAAAAGTCAGACAAACATGTCCGGATGTTAGCTTCAACGACCTACAGATGACGAATTCGCATGAACCGGATTCACAACACCATAAAGCAGTAAAAGAGATAATACATGTCCGATTACCAATGACTATGCATGCTTCGATCGAGGAAGACGAAATAAAAAAGCAAAACTCAAGTAGCAAGAAGACGCTCAATCCCCAACACCGCGCCAAGGGTCCTTCGACCCATATGTATGTTATGCCCGTGATATCGTATACTCGACTTTTTCTTTTGTCGCAGGTCGTCGTCGCTCAAACTCTTACAAGAACCAAAAACTGGCCAATAAACCAAAAAAGAAATAGGACAAAAGGTCATCACGCCCCCAAAGAGGGCGAAAGGAGAAGAAGAGAAGAAGAAAATAAAAAGAATCATCACACCCGTCCGACCTCCCTCACACCGACACTAAACCCCTTGTTGTTCTTCTTCTTCGGTCCCAACCCACCCTCTCTCTCGTTCTTGTTCTTCTCCTCGAGCACAAGACTCTCTCCCCCTTCCACCGTCGCACTAGCACTCCCCTTCTTCCTCACCACACCCAGCTTGACCAACCGCTCCCACACCTCATCCCTCCGCATGCACTCCTCGCGCCTGAACGCCAATCCGTCCAGCGACTTGACGCCCTTGCACGCGCTGGCGATGAGCATCTCGTACACGCGACGGCGCAGCTTCGTGTCCGCGTCCAAGCGCGACAGGTACGCGCGGTCGCGGTCCTCGTCGGCCGAGGGCAGGACGAGGTGCTGGGGCTGCTGCTGCTGCTCCGTTTCCTGCTCGAGCAGCGAGTTCTCGACGGGCAGCGTGATGTCGTAGTCGTCGTCGTTCACGCCGGCGCGCGAGACGCGGCGGTCGGCCGTAGGCGGCGGGTAGAAGCCGACGTTGAAGGCGTTGTTGCGCAGGTCGACGCGGCGCAGGCTCTTAACCTTGCTGAGCACGAGCACGTTCTGGCGCAGGCGGCTGAGGCGGTTGCCCGCCAGATCGAGGCGGGCCAGCTTCTTGTTGTTGAGCAGCGGCCGCAGGTCCTTGAGCGCGTTGAAGTTGAGGTTGAGGCTGCGGATGTTGGGCGCCACGACGCCGAACTTGTCGGGCAGCGTGTTCAGGCCGCATGACGCGAGCTCCAGGCGCTGGAGGTTGAGGAAGGGTGTCGTGCTGCCGGCTTCGTCCACAGGGAAAGAGATGGTCGGGATGGCGTTGGAGGAGAGGTAAAGCTCCGAAATGTCTGCGTTGGCCAAGAAGCTCGCGGTGTCGAATTCGCCAGATGCGGGATGCTGATCGCGGGCGGAAAGGAGGCGGAGATGTTTGAGCCTGGTGATGCCGGAGATGGAGGAGAGACTATTCGAGTCGGCTCCAAGGGTTTCCAATAGCGGGAAGAACGATGCATCGAGTTTCGTCAAGGTGTTGCGGTTCAGGCTGAGACGCTTGACCTTCGATACACGCTCGGAAGAAAACTTAGAAAGCTCGTTGTCATCCAGGTTGAGAGTCTCCAAAGACTTCAGGGTGTCAAGGGAACGGACACTGTTTATCTCGTTGTCCGACAAGTCCAGCTCGGTCAGACGTTCACTATAATTGGTTAGAATTGTCAACGACGGATATGCAGAACACGACTTACAGATAGGCACCCTGAAAGTCGACCTTTTTGATCTTGTTGCCCTTCACGCTCAACTTAAGCAAACCATCCAGCTCCATTATTCCCTCGAGGCTATCGATCTCGTTCTCATCGGCCTTCAGCTCTCTCAGGTGAATAAGCATTGAGAAGCCCTTGAGACTGTCAATGGCATTTCCGGACACGTTCAGGTACTGAAGGTTGGTGAGATGACTCCAACTCGTCAGGCTGTTCAAGCAGTTGTTGCTAATGTTCAATCGCCGAAGAGTAGTTGGTGCACCGGCCAGCTGGGCGATGTGGTTGTTCGAAACATCCAAAGCTTCAATGCGATAGCAGAGCTCATCCAGACGGTTCAGGGTTGGCAGATCCTTTTGCTGCAAATCAACGCGGCGCAGATCCTCCCAGAAGGGTTCTTCCGGCTCATTGTCCTGAAGTGCTTTGATCAACTCCATCGTGCCCTGCGCGTACCTATCCTCAAGGACATTGACTGTTTCGGAGCCATTGCGCTTCACAAGGGTACGGTTGGGCAGTTCATGCTCATCCTCTCCGCTGATTGTGAAGGGAGGAAGCTCGCTCAGCACAAATGTCACATCCGCGAAACCAACAGGGTTGTTGCTATACGGGTTGGCGGGAGATTGAGTGGCAATTGTGGGAGACCGGCCTTGGCGGGAGACGCTGACTTGGAATCGCATCCTTCGCTGCTCGGAGTCAGGGTGCTTGACCATTGACAGCTCGTTGTCGCGAGCCGGAGAAGGTGATGGGCTGAAATCAGTGACTGTTTGCTTCGTGGCGCGGCGATATCCGTTGAACTTGGACCTGGGCGTGATGAAGTCATTCTTCAGGGGCGTGGGCATATCATGGCCTTCATCATCAAAGGCACCAAACCGAGAAAGTGCGTTCGGACGAGGTGAATCCATCCTGGAGAAATCTTCACCGTCATCTTGCTCGTCCCTGTTCGCATTGAAAGAGAAATGGCTGGGATTCGGCGGAGCATCATCATCGAAAGACTTAAAGTCGTGATCGTAGTCTTCGCTGAGATGAGGAGATGAAATTTCCGGGATCGTCTCCTCCCGACGAATGTGCTTGGGGATGTAATTGGCATGCCTGTCGCTCATAGAGGTTGCACGAGTTTCAGCCTGAGTTACGCTTGAAGAGAAGTGGGTCGAGAACTTGGAGGGTGCGCTGTTTGTATCTGAAGGCGGAATTTCAGCTCCCTCACGCGTTCTTGGCCTGGATGGGTCTGAAGAAGGCTCCGCGGGCTTGTGGGGACTAGTTGGTTCAGCAAAGTCGTCGAAGAAGACATCATCTTCGTCTCGTGGGTGTTGGAGGTCATCGGAATTCGGCGGAAGCCGCCTCATACGTCTCCGCTCCTTGACTTCGTCGACAGTCAAGTCCGGAATGTTCCTAAGCGGGTCCTCCTCGCTAGTCATGTGGCTGACATCCAACGTAGCCGATAACCCTCCAGCACTCCGACTCTTGATCCAGATGCCTTTATCGCGGTCAAAGCTCATACCAGCGATCTCTTGCGGGATGAGATGCGCAACAGCTTCGGGAGGGAGCGTGGCTACATTGTCAGACCGACGAGAGAAAGTGGTCAGGTTTGTCTTACCAAACGACGACTCCATTGTCGAAGGACGTGACTGAGCAGAATCACCATGACCAGCAGACTCTCTCGAGTCGGGTCGTGTAGCATTCGACTGTCCCCTTTCCCGGCGGCGCTGGGTGAGATGGTTGGTCAAGATGCGAATGTCGGGCGACTGGCCTTGGAAGAAATCGCTTTCTTCTTGGGTCCTATCCTCTAGTTGCTTTACATTTAGTGAGCGGAAACTTGAGGCCATGAAATCATCACCGTCATCTTCCTTGAACTTTCTCAGGTGGCTTGCGATACGCGGGTTCTCGGTGGAAGTACCAGGGTGCCGCCAGCCGCCTCTGGAACCTTCGCGACTTGGAGGCCTTGAGAATGACAGTGGCGAATCGGGGACTGGAAGCATGTTGTAATTGGAGTCCTCATGGACCGGGCTTTCGCCTCCGGACTCTGCCAAACTCTGCAGCGCGCTGTTTGGCCTACCTTTGGCGCGAATGTGATCCATGATGAATCGAGCCTCATCAAGAAAATCCTGCGTCGTGACGGATCTCTTGCGGTCCTCGTCTCTCATGCCCTGCCGCAGCTTGATTGAGAATGCCGCGATCTGAGTCGCTACTGCCCTCTCATCCTCGGCGTAAGCCAAGCGGTCGCGAGATTTAGGGCTTTCGAGGTGCTCCTGGATAACTTGGAGCCCTTTGGGAGAGCTGTGCAGATAGGCTTCTGTCGCTTCGAGAATGTCGGCTTGGATCTGCTCGCGCCTGCGTTGGCTCGGTGTTGGGTTACGAGGACGAAGGAACCTTCTTGGATAAAGGTCCGGGTTCGCGGAATGCAACTGTCTGTCGAAGCGGGCCTCCTGGCTTCTCTTCCTATAACCAGAACGCGATCTCTCACGGCTTCTTTCGGCGGAACGCGGAGCATTCTCATGTTCTTCCATATCCATGGCGAGTAAGGTCCGACGTCGCTTAGCGCTCGGATTTTTGAATGGTGAGGGGGGGGCTCGTTTCCCCTCTGCTTGCTCAAGGTCACCACGAGCAGCAAGCGCTCTTCTAAGCCCGACTCTGGGCGATTTGGGTATCTTAATGGAAAGGTCTCTGTTCGTAACGGTCGTAGTCCAGCTCTTGACACTATGCCTGGAGAGCTTTCGCTTGGTGTGGATGCTTTGTTGCGGTGTGCCATCGTTCAAACTGAACTGGAAGCGAGGTGCAGATCCAGGCGGCGGAGAGCCCGATCGATCATCGTCATCGTACACAGGCTCCTGGGATGATTGCTGGGAGTTGCCGAATGAATCTGGGAAAGGATAGTCGTCAAGGTCGCCGCGACCGAAGTAGCTACTTGCGGATTCACCAAATCCTAGACGTGCGTCGTCGTCTTCTGAGTCTGACTCGAAATCATCGTCGTCATCCGCATAGTCAGCGCCCGGTTGCTGGAAGCTCGCCTCCTCCACGGAGGGCAATCGAAGATGATCAAGGTGATCCATGCGTCTTGCAGCGCCGCCTCCGCTCTGCCTTCTGCTCTCTGCAGCGTGCTCCTCCTGGAAGAGGGTATCCTCTAACTGGCTCATCCGACGTTGCAGCTTGTTTGCGGTGAAGGTGTCGTGGTCGCCGAACAGTTTCAGTGGGCTGCTCGAAGATTGGGGCCTTTCCGGGTGTAGGAACATAGGGTTTGGACGACGGGCCGGAGTGCTCGGTGAAAGTGGAGGGCTGGAGTGACGGGGCATGAACTGGTATCGCAACCGACTGTGGGGTCTTTCGAAAGTGGTTGGGTTTGATCCGCTGGAGCTGCTGCCCGCATTCGAGTTCTTCCGACCCCGAGGTGAAGGGCTCAGTGGACGGGTCTTTGAAGATTCATCGGTTGAGAAGTCCCCGCGCTTCATATTAATGTAGTCGGGGGCCGTCATCTGGTCGGGAGTGCCGGTTGGCAGATCTTCGGGCATAGGCTGCGAGCCTAGTGAGCCGTAGCTGTGCAAGCTTTCGCCAAAATTTGATTGTTGTGGCGGTTGTTCGGCCGACGAATTCCGCATTTTCTCCAGCTCCGACTTGGATAGATCAACGGCGGCGTACTCAACGTTACCATCTTCCGTTCTGTGCTTTGTGATATAGACAGGACCGAAGCTGTCATCGGACAACTCCGTGTGGCCACTCACCGCGCGGGATTTCTGGGCGGAAGACGTGTTGAGTGCCGGAAGGCGACCAAACGCAAGTTCGCGGTCCACTTTGGGCGTGTCGCCGTGCGTCTTTATTTGCGGGAGAGAAGCATCCTGGCTGTCATGTTTGATGTGATGAGATTGCCGCGCTTCTGGAATGTACTCTGCATCATCTTCCTCGGCAGGAGGATGGCGCACTTCGGAACCGGTATCAGACACATTATCGTCCTCGTTCTCCGACATGTCCTCGTCTTCCTTCTCAGACATATCGTCGTTATCATTCTCAGACATGTTATCCTCAGATCCAGAACCATAACCGGCATCGGGATGCAAGGCACCGCTGTTCAGATTCCAGCGCAAGCTGTTCCTTGCAGGCGAGCTTCGGGACTGCGAAAGCTGTGACGGCCACGGCGGCGGGCTTGAAGGCATGGCGAAGCTGTCCTTGATGGCAGATATACCGGTTCTCCTCTTGGAAACGGGGGATGAGCGAGCTATTGTTGGGGGCTGGAACATGTTCTCGAGACCCATGGGGCTGAACAGATCCTTCTGATCACCGTAGCCCATCTTGTTATTCAACAGCCTTCTCCTCCACTCAGGCGTATCCTGAAGCTTCTTTGGGCGCGTGGGTGACGAGGGCGAGGGTTTTATCTCGACGGTGCCGTGCTGGACTACAGAGCCTGTTGACGAAGCGGACACGGAGCGGGAGGGAGAGCCATCGGCGGCGTTGTTGAGGATGTTGTTGTCGCTGTTTGTGCGCTCGGCGAGGGCTACTTTGCGCTTGCCGGGGAGAGGCTTGCTGGGGCTTGGAGAGCTGGTGGGAGCCGGGACGTCGCTGTTCAGCACACTTGCCAGAGCGGGCGAGCTTGGTAGGCGCGGAATGCGACTACTGGCGGGAATCTTGTTCGGGGTTTCGAGGATGGGCGGCGGCGATGAAAAAGGCGGGCGGTCGTCCCAATCCTCGGAGAGATCGTCCAGCCATGGCTGCGACGACATGGCTGTTGTGATTGCCCGTAAATTGCGGTACTGGCGATCTTACGTCGTTGACGGCGGCATAGGGTGGCCACTGCTTGGCTGGGATTGTTGACGAGATTAGCAGGCGGGGGGATGGATGTCGTCAAGAGGTGAAGCTACCAGACGCACGACAGCGCGCTCGCTGCTGCAGGTGAGGGACAAACGAATGTCGTGCAGGGAAACAAGAGCCTCGAGATCGCGCGTCGATCAAACCTCAGCGCGGTGGATGGGTAGCTTGCACACAGACTCGCGCGTTCGTGGGGACGTCAGCCCAAGGCGGCCAGTAAAAGTTGGCAACGCGGGGTTGGCCCAGCAACGCCCAATCGCGTCGCGCTGTCGCGCTTTACGCACGCTCCACCACCGCTCGCCCAGCCCGTCGTATGCTTCGACAGCCATTCGACCCGTCCCCGCACCTCGCCATTGCCTGCAGCCCGGGGTGCAATGCCTGCATAATTGACCCCAGGACAGCTCTGCGCCATCTGTGCTAGGCAACTACCTCCGACGTGCCCGCATCCGCTCGCCTGACGACCTCTGCGTTGTCTCTTTATGCTGCTGCGCACTTCCCACTCCCAGCTTTCGCCCAACACTGGCGTCTAGCACTCTGGCCGACCTGTCGCTCAGACTATGTCGCGGTCGCGCACCGCTACCTGTCGCCAGAGTTCGTCATGGCGATTCGACGGCCACACCCTCTCTTTACCCCACTAACCTTTGAGCCGTTCGATATTGACGACGAAGAGCTCGGAGCCGACACACCCCAGCGTGCGGCGAAGCGACGCCGCATTGAGATCAACGCAAACCGCTATCTGCAGGGCTCCAGTATCTTTATTCAGACCGCTGCCCTCAGAGGCCCTTTTAAAAACGGTTGGCAGAACCCATGGGCTAAGAAAAAGCCCATTGATTCTGAAACTACTGCACGTCATCATAGGCAGACGACTCGAGAGCTTTCTTTGCCCCCGAAACCTAGCCATCACCAGTTCGGCCGTCCTCCTCGCTTCAAACACACCGCGATAAATACGAATCCCAGACTGAAAGAGCAGCAAGCGAGAGCTGAAGCCGAGCACTTGGAAGAGGAAAGGAGAAAGGCAAAAGCTGAACGGAGGGAACAGCGGCGGCTGGAGCTGAGGAAACGGGAAGAAAAGGCTGCTGGGCTGCGCAAGGATGGTCGCGGGAAGAATGCAGCACAACTGGTGGATCTGACGGGAGAATCTTTCAATACTCGTCTCACCACAGAAGCATTGGGTGAGGATCGTCCGGTCGCAGTAACCGCTGAGCAAGAAGACGTCATGAGAAACATGGGATATGGATCAAGAGAAATCCGCAGCAGCTTTACGGATGAATGGCTTACCCGCCTTCGCTCACCTGCGAAGACGCCTGAGCTGTCCCCTGTGCACATCGCTGCGTTCGAAAAGCAGATGGATACACTTGAGGCTATGACTCCAACTAAACGGCCATCAAAGCGCTACCATGTCGACAACAAGGGTGATGTCGCCTCTAAATTGAATGTTAATCCCCGGTCTGAGCGTCTGAGCTCCTTCGTGCCAGAGAGTCGCCATCCCAGCGGATCAAATAGAAGGAAGGGCTCCCACCAGTCGATTCATGGCGAGACTGCAATTGCAGAGCAAGCTGCTGGAGTCAGGAAATCTTCAACTGCTCCGTCGTCTTCTTTTCCAAAGCCACAAGCTCTGTCCCTCGAGCCACATGCCAGCGGGTCTCAAGAAAGAGTCAGACCTGCTAGACAGCGCTCTAAAGCTCCGAATCCGGCGCGAGCTAAGACTGGCATGCCCTCGGCGCTACAAGTAGATCTTAACGAAGAGTTTCTACTCAAGAAACCGTCTTCAGGCAATCATGAGCGCGTGGATTACATTCCAACAAACATTCCTCGTACAGCAGCACAACGAGGAATTGGGCTTGTGTCTGCTCCCGCTCCTGGAGAGGTATCGTCTCGTCGAGCACCTCGACACCGAAAACACACCAGCGGATTCACACCTATAAACCAGCGCTTCTCGTCTCCCCCAGCTGAGCCTTCAGAACCAGTCGTGAGCACTACTCCTCCAGGACGCCCAGTCTTGGGAGTAAAGACAACCACGAACAGGGCCAATCCGGCAGATCTAACGCGTGCATCTTTTCATCCCAGAGATCAAGGCATCCAAGTTTTGTCTGCTGGCGACATAAGGCTTGACAACGAGCCTCTTCACCCACTCAGTGGAGTTCTCGAAGGACAGGAGAACAATGTCCGTAATGATGAGAACAAGATTGCCGGGCAAACACCTTTGAAGGAGGCTCTCGTGCAGTCTGCTAAGAATTGCGTGACCCGAAAGCGCAGAAGAGATCACCCTTTGAATGCCTCGCCAACTGACACGAATTCCCCGGGCTTTTCTTACCGCAGAGTCTCTAATCCTACGATCAATGCTCCGAAACTTCAACCCACGGGCCAGGTTAACAAGGAAGCGGGCACACGGAAAAAGAAGAGGCCCCGCTTGATGAATTTTGGTTCTCTGCCTTCTCAGCCCGTTGAGGAGGTTACCATGGAAACTAGAGATCCAATTCCGTGGGAAGAAGACCAGCCTCCGACTACCAGTGTACCTAGAGGGCGCAGCAAGGCAGTGATAGGAAGCCAGGCAGCTAAAGACAAATATTGCAGCCCAGTCCGTGACCTTTCCACTCAAGCAGCTTTCCTTTTTGCTCAACGGGAGTTCCAACGAGAGTTCCGGTCTCCCCTAAGGAATTCAACTGCAGCGTCACCGGAGAAAATTGCAGGCTCGCAGCAAACCAGGACTGGCACACCTCCGCCCTCTCAGCCGCCTGCTGAGTACACCGCCATCACTCCATTCAAGACCTTTAACAAGGGCAAACTTTTCCTCGCTGAAAACCAGTCTCAGCTCGAATCGGCACCAGTGAACACCCAAGAGCTTCTCAATGCCGCTACGCCGCTCGCATTCAGCACAGTGAAGAAAAACAAGAGCGCACGGAAGAGAGTCAGCATGGCAGTCTCTCCCTTGAAGTCCACCGATGATCGCGGCGCGGGTATCAATGCCGGAAGAAACGAGGGGACTGCTCAAAAGAGCGGCGAAGGCGAGACAACAGTGGCCGAGGTCACATTTGCCGATGTATCTACAACACCCCCCACGCCGAACTTCCCGCTGTTGGCCCAACGCGCACCGCCCTCGGCGCTGAAGCCGCTGTCTCTCAACCCAACTCTGTCGTCTGCCCTCAAACCCAGGAATCCGAATTTCACAGCCGCTTCTCGCACCGGCAGCCAGGTCAATTCGTCCTTCCCACGACTGGCTCCACCGCCGTCGTCTGCACCGGTTTCGAGCCACCCCGTCCGCCAGCAGTATCGCCGAGTGCTCTCCCAAGGCCACAAACACAGCCGCAGCCCGAGCCAGAGCTCCCAACAGCAGCAGCGCTCGTCGCAGCACCAGGCGCAGAGGCAGTCGGGCCTCTTGGATGATATCGACCTTGATTCGGCTATGGATGCTGCGGATTCGTTTCTCGATACAGCGAACCTCGGTATGAATTTCAAGGGGGCCACTGGGGGTAGTGGCGCGCGGAGGGCTTGATAGTGTGCGGGTGTCGATTTTATTCTTTTCCTTCCCCTTCAGGGGACCTTCTGTTATTTATTTTCATTCGGTGGGGAGCGCTGGTGGGCTCTGTCCTTTTTTGAATATGGCTTTTCGAGTACATAATATGGGAACCGGGCATTGCTGTGGAGTCTGAACGTCAGGTGATGTGGATGGAGCGCCGAAACGGTTATTTCAAACGTTCCTACTCTCTTCTCTTTTTAGATCTTTGGGATGCTTAATAAAGCTTTCCTTTGACCTTATGGTACTATGAACATGACATGAGGAAATGAGAAGTTTTGACTGCAGTCCAATTATCAAATGGGTTTCCATGTCACCTAAACACCCTCGATGCAACAAAAATTAACCCATGGACCAATTTGAACTTCTCCCCTGTAAGTCGCGTCATCAAATCGACGAATTCGCCTCAAAATGACCAGTACATCCGGAGCGGCAGTTCCGTGCCACGGTTGCGTGCGCCCTCAGCTCGTCGCTTGACAAGGGTCTGATATTGGACGCGGGATCTTGGCAAGATATCCTATTGCATTGTTCGTACACATACCAAGGGTGATAAATTGAAACTTAGAAAAATCGGTTGCAGATGTAGATGGTGAGAAGCCGAGAAAGGGGATTCGAAACATAACCGAGCTGAAGTAAACACCAGATCGTGGCACAGAACAGATCAAAAAGTAATTTCCTGAACATCTTCAGGTCACCATCCCACTATCACTGACACTATGAGACTAGAGACGCGCGTTGTGAGGCCAATACTCCCTTTGAGAGGGCTTGGGGAGATCAAAGTTCATTGACAGGACCAATCCATATTTCGTAGGCCTCGCGGTCTCGCCCACCTATGTAAAGCCGACGGTTGGGGAGTAATGACGCTTCTAACTTTGAAATGATTTCCTTGCACTGGAAAGACTGGGCTACGAAGTAGGCGTCCACGATAGTTGTTCCGCTTATTTTGCCGGTCTGGAGAAGCATCGACACGATTTCGCCTGACCGGGAGGCGGTAGCCATTAACAGGGGGGCTACTTTCCATTCATAGTCTCGACAATCGGTGACAAAAAAGACTGTTTCGAGTGCCTGCTTGATTCGCGGCGATGAAGGTGGTGTAGAAATCACTTCTTCCAAGGCGGATTCGTATGGGAAGAAAGGCGGGAGGATGCTTTCACAATCTGCCAAAACACTGCTTGATTCCAGTAACAGTGCAGTGCTTCGTTTACGGCCTTGGTATGCCGCGGCAGTCAGCATAGACATTCTTCCCCTTCCTGAGGCAGTATCCACGACTCGATTGAGGTCGGCATTTTTGTGGCGCACGAGCAATTGTATCAGGTCCTCCTTATCTTCCCGTACATATCTCGATTCTCCTAGTCTTTCGTTTTCATCGAAGAACGCGAAGTCGAATATTTCTTCCAAGACGCCGTTTACCCTCAAATCAGGATGAGAGGCAAATAGCTCGAGAACTTCCAGGGATCCTTGTCGGAAAACCAGCATGAGAGGACTCCGAAACTCCAAACCGTGATCAGAATAGTTCGGAGAAACATTGAACTCCAGAAGGATCTGCACAAGATCTATCCGCCAGACCTTCAAGCATGTATACAGGTAATACGATGATATGGGTGCACCAGACCTGAGAAGTGCACGTAGTATCCTGCCATCAGAATTACGTTTGGAAGGTGAAAGAGTTGTGAAAAAGCGGCTAGCGACTGCATAATAAGTCGTATCTGCCCCTGCGTTCACCAGTGACTCGACGATCTTTCCGGAGTTTTGCTCTATCGCTAGGCTGATCGGTTTGTCACCCTGGAGATTGGTGGCATTTGGATTGACAACGCACAGGAAGGTACAAGGCCCGCTTCGTGCCCTGGTTTTATGATTCAGTAACTCACAAGCTACCTCATCATGGCCATTTTGGATTGCCAGTAACAGTGGAGTATTTCCGAGGTAATCAGGATTGTCAACGCAGGCTAGAAAATGCTGTAACAGAAAGCCGAGTACACTGGGTATTCCGCACCATGCGGCAAAATGCCAAATGGTAGAACCCTTGACTGGCCACAATGTGGATACGCCTGCACCCTCGTTGAGTACAGCCCACGCAGGCGAAATATCATCAAAGGTGCCCATATTATTGGTCCACCGTTCAACGATTTGATAAAGGCTCACTTGTGGTATACCTTCTGCCTCTGTTGCTTGGATATGCTGCTTGAGGTACTGAGCTGCATAATCTGCCAAAGGAAACTCATCCATAAGATGATACCAAGACCGCTTCGCAGCCGCTGGTAGTTCTGCTAGGCCGAGATATATGACACAAGCTCGTGAGATGTCTGAGTTTGCGGAGCCAAATGGAGAGTAAGAATCTCCGAACGAGCCAAATATAGCCTGACGATCTTTCGCCAGAAATTCAGGCACAGACTGGTGAATAAACTGGACTTCACGTACGAAACTGTCATCATCCACCGTGATAGCAAGGATTTCCCGAGATCTGACCTCAATCAGGCCTCTCGAAAGGTGTTTTATTCGTCTCTCCGTATCTTTCAGAGTATCACAATAGTGCCGACTGGCTCTCAAACAAGTAATGGAATGAGGCTCAGTATCTGTATCAAGTGCCAGAACTTCTCGGAGCTCTGCAATTTTGAGAGGTCGCTGGGCACACTGAACCCATTGGAATAACCTCCTGGTCTGTTCCCGTTCGTCGGCATCCGCAATGTTGAGAAGGTCGGAATATAGTTGATTCAACTCTGACGGGATCTTTCTGATTTCGTCATGTATGACGTGTGCATTGACGCCTTTCCAGTTCAGTTCTGCGGCTTTGGCAGCGACCAAGACAGCCCACTGGAAGCCTCCTTGAGCCTTGGAGACTAGCTCGTTCTCAATTTGGTGCCTTTTGATGATCGAGTCAATTTCGTGGAGGATACCCCTTGTAACCTTTCGAATATCGTGGTCGTTTTGGTCTTCGACATAGATTGTCGGAATGGATTCGAGGCCAAGGATTGGGTAGTGTCTGGACGAGAAACAGACTCTAAGGTGGGAACCTTGGGCTTGCGCAGAAATTTTCAGCTGCTTCAGTTGCTCCAAAAGCTTCTGCACACTTTCCGCTCCACACTCGTCGAGAGCCTCAATGTAGATGATTATGGAGCGAGATCTGGAAGCCTCCAGGATGAATTTGTAAAGGAATTGTTGCAATTCCGGTTGATTCCAATCCCATTTTTGATTCTCCCAGGAGCCAAATTGTCTTTCCTTCTCTTCGAAACGTCGAGTAAGTTCATCAAGGTGGCCCGGAAAATAGCTCAATAGACTGTTTAGAAGCGCTCTATACAGACCAATGAGCGTTTTTTGTAGTGGAACACCTCTGCCATGAATGAAGATTGAGGCGACCAGTTCTGCATCGGCATTTTGTTGCATGGTATCCCAAATGTGCTTCATGATTGTCGATTTGCCAGCTCCCGGGTTGCCCTTTATCCAAAGAAGACCCTGGTTAGAGCGCACCCAATCGGTATAGCGAGGATCAGTTAGTGCCCAGTTGCATGTATTTTCCGCAGGAATGATGTCGTCTCTTCTCAAATTTTGCTCTCTGAAGGCCAGTGACTGCAGGCATTCTTTCGATGATTAGCAAAGTTCAGTCGGGGTCTGTGACGACATACCACGTTGGCGGGATTCAAGAACCGGGACTTAAGCCGTCAGTCATAGCTTGGTTTTGACACGTGAGGAACTGACCGCTTGAATATGCTGCACGAGCAGCTGTTCGCATTGTCTCAACCATCTTCTGCTCAAGCTGCCGGAGAATTACAAGGGAGGTTCGATACCCTCTGTCGTAGTCTCCTCCAAATTTCACCATTTCCGAATGCGTACAATCAATCGGGTGTTGGCTTTTGCTACCGTGTGTGGCTGATGCCGGGTCCACGAGCCTCTCGGGTGGGCCAGACAGCCGCCACCTATTGTTCACCAGGAGTAAGAATGTTAGCAGACGGCAATTTTATCTGGAGCAGACCATTTACCAGTTCAGCTGTTGGAGATTCTTTTGTTTCATAGAATGATATCACTCCCGGTTCATTGGTGCCGAAAGCGCGTGGGAAGTCTCGCATCTGCCGGCCAAGCAGAGGCGAATTAACGCTAAGAGTCTCAAGTAAGGCTCTGTTTGGCTGGTCTTTGACGAGTGGCACGAGAAACTTTGTAGCCATGCCTTGGTGTGGCACGCCAAAGAAGAAGGCTGCTGTCGATTGGAGTATGTTTGAGTCAAGTTCGTCGTCTGCATCTTTCATCGCCACCACGGCCTGGTATTTTATTAGCATTAAGCCAACCCGAGTTAGCCCTCCCACAACGTACCTCCTTAATGATGAGGCCCCCAAGACTATGCCCAAGAAAGATAATGTGATTATGGTTGTTTGCGCCAGTGATTCTTGTCTCGTGGATGCTCATCCGAAGCTCCTTCCCGAGGTCCGTCAGATTCTGAAAAGAGCTACTGTCTTGCAGTTGGGTATTATATCCGTAGATGAAGATCCTGAACTTCGGAAATTCCCAGGGGAGAGCATCGCGGAGCCACATGAATGGGCCGTCTCTTTCTTTGAACGATCCGAATGCGTGGCCGCCAAGGCCAGATACGGCTATCAAGCTAACGCACAATGTCAGCCACCATCCTTGATGGACCTTTTGCAACACTTACTCGATAGTACAATCTTGGTCGCCTCTACAGTGCAATGGAGTGAGGCCATGGAAATGAGTGTCAAAGACAAGATATCTTGGCCTGAGAATCATAGCCTCGTCGACGTTGGGAGGCGTAGGAATTCGAAACCTCCATTCTGGTAGATGTTTTGGGTGAAGACTGTCAGGAATGGGCTGAAAGCTCAAGGTAGCAACCCTTGATGTCGTATCAATAGGACTGGAGGCAAGCGAGTGTATCGTGACTGTGGTCTGGCTTTCCAGGCCCAAGGTGTGCTGAACAAGCTCCTGAACGTCTCTGCGTGTCCGCGCATCGTTCGGTATACCTTGCAGCCTGAAGTTCATGTAGCTCTCATTCGCCATCTTGTCAGGATTGTGCAGTCATGGTGTTTGGGCCGGGATGACAGCAGCAGGTTGCTTACAATGTTAGGTCAACGACGAGGCTGAAGTTGTGGAAAGATTGCGACGAAGACAACTGCAAGTTCAGCTGACAGACATGGGTGTGTTGAACCAATCAGGCGCCGAGCCCGCTCGTGAGAGCTGGTTCGCCAGATACATGGAAGGATCACAGCCGAAAGCTAGCGTGAATTTCTTTTTTGCTCATGTCATGGGTAAATGAAGCTATCGTCCGGATGAGAATATGGAATTTGAAAATCTACATACATGTGCGGACGATAGCTTCAACTGTCCACATGGTTATTTCTCTAAGCAAAGGCTGAGGCATAGTTACGCCTGAGGCCTTACTATTCTCCACGCTGTCCCTCAGCCCTGGCAAGGATGGACGATTATTCATCCCGATATATCCGCCACAGGCTCACAAATCCACCAACGAAGTTGGAATAAAATTATCATCCAATGGCCACGCAAGCTCACTACAATCACACAGACCATTAGCATAACGGAACAATCTCCCATCGAAACAGCAGATCAACGGTGATTAATGCACAAGTCATTCTCTCAGCAGCCAAAAACTTCTGTGTTTTCAAACCAATATATAGATTTCTCTCTTCTCTCATATGTCTGCGAAGCGGGGACGGGGCAGCAGTTCAGTGTTCCAAGTTCTCGACAAAGTTCGGGTTCAAGAGGCTTCAGGAGGGGGGAGGCGAGGCTCACTGAGCTAAGGATATTTGTTGGATTTCGAGACCAAGATGACAAAAAAAAAAAAGAAAAAAGACGAAAAGGAAAAGGAAGATGATAACGCCTTGATGCAGCCGTCATGCATACAGTTCAAGAGTGGGAAAAAGAGACAAAACAATCCATCGCTTCTTCAACACACAGCAGTATGAGTTTTACCCAGGAGAGAGAAGAAGAAGACTTTCCCATTTCCACGTGAGGCGCGTCGGGTCAGAATAAGAGAAGAGAAGGCGGAGGATGGAAACGGGAAACATGGGTACCCTGTCACTAAACGAAGAAAAGCCAAAAACCCTCCGAAAGTCCCTCCCCTTCAGTTATCGTCTTCGTCCAGCAAGCCCGTCTCTGTGATTGCCCCCTCGCTATACCCTTTACCCTTCCAGCCATAGCGGCATCCATTTCGATATATCATATCACTAAGTCGTTCATGACCGGCCGATCAAGTCCGTTGTTCTCGTGTTGCTTCTGTAAGGTATAAGAAATTGACCAATCAGCCACCCTCTCCCACACCGTTGGTATCCATCGGGCTCCCTCTACCTCCAACAGAGATGACGCTTCCGTTCGCGGTCCGTCTCCTCCGCGCGACGGCCTTCTTCCTCGGCGTAGCCACGGGCACGCCCTCGGCCGCAGCGTCCATCATGGTGCTGTCCTCGCCCTCCTCGTCTTCTTCGTCTATATCTTCCACCAGCTCCCTGCGCCGATCGTGGAAGATCTGCGCCTCGTCCAGCTCGTTGACGTCGGCAGGCCGCATGCGCAGCCACTTCATGCGCGGGCCGCTGCGCGACCGCTCGCTGACGCGGAAGCCGTAGATGCGAGGCTCGTAGATGCTACCATCGCCGAGGCCTGGCGCCAGGTTGGATGGCGCAACGCCGTTTATGGTGGCGGGCTGCGGAGGCAGCTGGCCGGCGATGGTGGAGGATGAGGAGGCGGTGCGCGACTTGCTGTGGGAAGCCTGGCTGGACGAGTCGGCGATAAGGTGGTGGTCGTCACGCTGGCGGTCTAGGCGGGAGGCGCCAATGTCCAGTTCGGGGAAGGTCATGAAGAAGAGGCAGCCGAAGGTGGTGCCGAAGAAGGCGCCGTCGACAGTCTGGAAGCGCGAGTTCGGCGGTGTGTAGACGTCCAGGCACGAGGGGCAGAAGAGCTTGACCGTCTCTTGGCCGGGCGTGTCGCTGCAGCCGACAGGCAGCACCTTGGCGCCGTTGCAGTGGACGCGCGGGCACACGCCAAAGTGCTGCAGCTCGTACTTCTCGGCCATTTGCTGGATGCCCGGGCGCGAGGTGATGTAGCGCTGATGTATCAAGCCATACAGCAGTTCGGCGCTGCTCTCTATCACGCTGATATCCGAGTGCATGCGCAAATGGCGGCGGTCGCTGCGGCGGTAACCCACGGGCTTCTCGTCGCCTAGGATCTCGTCGTCGTCATCGTCGTCGTCCTCCTCGTCTTCGTCGTCCTCATCATCCTCGGGCTCGACGTCGAGTATCATCTCCAGGGCCTCCTTGTACATGGGCACCTGCGACTGCAGGCCGGTCAGGTTGAAGTCATCCTCAATGAAGTCCTCGGACACTTCGGCGAAGTACTCGTGGCCGAGCAGGTTGCAGAAAGACGTTATCCACGACTCGGCGACCTGCGAGGATGAAGACATGGTGCGAGCGGGCGGGTGGCGGTCGCGGGGTCGGTGGTTGGGTGTCTAGAGAGAGGCCAGGCACGGTGCCTGACGGTGAGTGATGACGGCAGGCTCAGCTTGGGGCGGGAGAACGCGGGTCATGGGGCGGCTGCCATCAATCGCGTGGGCTGGAATCAGCAGACGCGCGTGGCGGTTGCGTTGCTGCGGCTTGGTCGCTATGTCGAGCGGGTGTTGTGGCAGATACAAGGTTGGTGATAGCGGCGCGGGGCCACAGTCTTCGGCGGCTTTGGTGGTGCAGCCCGGGCCTCAAGCGAACATCGGCCTCGGTCACGTGTGCGTGCGTGCCCACCAGTCTGGATCCCGCGGCCACGACTTTCGTCACACCGCACTCCCGTCCGACACTTTCCAGACAAAGCCGAAACTCGGCTGCAACTCAGTTTCACCTGTCACAGATTGTGGTGATTCGTATGAAAATTTGATCTATTACCCCTTTTGCCAACATGGAACAAGTCGGGGTTGAAATTCACGAGCAACTGCCGCTATGCGCCTCAGCCACCCAGTGACCCGGCTACTTCTTTCCGTGCCGAACCGCAAGAATGACCCTTCTGGAAGGAAATTGTACCGTGAATGAGATGGCTCGGTTGCAAATGCCAGCTTCACCGAGAAGTGGTCGTCGCGCGAAGCAAATATCTTATCCTTCATGTCTCGTAATGCCAGCAGTAGAGACAGTCGCCACTTCGTGCTCTTATCCCAAGTACTTTGTGGGAAGTTGAGGCCTTCATTCTGATTATTATGTGGAGTCCATAATTCCGTATTCCTATCTGCATGTCTTCTTTCACTTATCATATAGGAACGAATTATTGTTTGCACAGCGCCCCTCCCAAAAACAGGAGGTATCTCTGATGCCAATTGGCCAGCTGAATGCCGGTAGGCAATTATCCCCACTGCTCACTTCGGGTTCATCCTGCGATTCTCGACCGGCATGCTGATCTGTACAAAAGGAAGGCCGCCCCCCTCCGCTAATCTCTTGTGATGGTTGTGGCTTGCACCCAGCACTTCGATCCGAACAACGACATGTCAGTCATGATAAATGCATCTAATTGATTTTGCCCTCGGCAATGGGTATAGAAACTAAGTGAATAGACTTTATCCTCTCATCAGCCTTTTTTTGTGCCCCTCTCTCAGCCGCTAAGTATAGAAAATGACCGCAGGGGTAATGACTGAGCAAATGAGTCGTCCTGCCAAAGCTCCCCAATGCATGTAGAAGCTGTGCCCAAAGGAGCTCTTCCCCGGAGCAATGAGTACCTCTAAAATCGAGATAATGTCTAACAAGAATATATGAAAAAGATCGAGCCCATGATTCAGTTGCCTACGCGGCAATGGGCTCCGCCGACTCGCTCTTCACGTTCTGCTCTGCCGTCTCGCTGCGCTTGGTTCTGTTGCGCGATATGGGTGCTCTGCGGCCATTAGCCATGACGCCAGCCTGGTCCTTGACGACGGCCGCCTTCTTGAACTTTTTCTGCGCTTGTGAGTTACTTTCGAGCAGCTCCGGACAGTGTCCAGACTCCTTGAAATGCTTGCGGATGACGCTCCACTCGCCCGTGACCGACGCCATGCAGCCAGGATGCGGGCACTTGTACTCCTTACGGCCGTGAACGCCGTTCTCATGCTTTGTGAGATTCGACGAGTCGGTACAGCAGAAATCGCAAAGCTTGCACTGGAACCTTTTTTCTTTCAGATGAGTGCCTTGGATGTGACCCTTGAGCTGAGTTGCCGTAGCGGCAGCGTAAGTACAACCTTCGTAATGGCACGCATGAGGGCGTTCGCCAGTGTGAGTGTTGTGGTGATTTTCCAACGTTTGTGCGGTGTTGAAACTCTTGTCGCAATACTTGCACTGAAACCTCTTATCTGCGTCGCGTCAGTACGACCTCGAAGGTCCCTGGGGAAATTCACTTACACTTCGAATGGATGGCAAAATGCCTTGCCAGCTTGCCGGACTGCTTGAAGTCGGTGCTCGAGGTACAACCACGCCACTGGCAGCAATACTTGCCGTCCGAGCCCTCAGTGTGCTCGTCCTTCATGTGCTCTGCCAAGTCCTTCGCACAAGTAAACTTCACGTTGCAAAGAACGGGCTTGCCATCTTCCGACTTGACGTTCGTTTGCCAAAGACATATATGTTCTCCTCCTTCGACGGATTGTGCAACGCCGAACCCAGTGGACATGTCCGAGATAAAGTCATTCGAGCCAAACAAAGACTGCTCAGCATTTTCGAAGTGTGACGTTTCTCGCGCCTTCTTGCACGGTGGTTCATATAGTGACTCGACTCCCTTAAAGCCCATTTCTCTAAGCTCGGATGGTTGAAATAAGCCATTCAGGGTTTGCCGGTGGTGAGGACGAAGAGGAAGGTGCGGATCAGGAGAGGAAACGACGCTACCAGACAAACTACCGTGATCGATCGAAGAGTTCCCCAGCGTGCGTGTCGAAGTGCTTTGGCAGAAGCCCATCGTATGATGCGGGAGCGTGCTCCCGAACATGTGTTCGTTTAGCTGCGCTAACCGACTGAGCTCGTCGAGGCCTGTCGATCCGTGCTGACTCATCGAGTCCATCTGGGGGTAAGGTGGGTGGCTGCAGTGTCCATTCGAATGGTACTGAGGCAAGTTGCAATGATAGGCTCCATGGGAGTGGGCGCCGTAGCAGTGAGGAATGTGGGGATTGGCATTCGAAGATCCGCTGTTAGCCGCCATCCAGTTCTCCAGCTCCTGACATAAGTGCTGGTTGCTCGTGGTGTGACATGTGGGGCCAAAGTTCTGTTGGCAAATGTCGTGGTCGATGTGGTCACCGAAATTTGGTGCGCAATGATGGCTTTGCTCACAGGAACTTGCTCGTGGGCATGGCTCCTTGTAACACACCTCATCCACCAAGCATAAGCTGTCCGGACACGGCTGTGCGTTGCAGTCGACGCCGGTGCAAAGATTGTCCCAGCACACATCCTGCAGGTCGCAGTTCGGATCCGCGCAGGCATCCGGGACCGGGCAAGCCTCGTCTCCCGAACAGGTAGGAGAGCACGCGTCCCAGAACATGCCTTCGCAGCGGCTATCTGACGGAGAGTGAGGAGGCGCAACATGGCAGGTGGCCTCGGCGCAGATATCGGTAGCAACGGTCGTTAGAGGGAGGAGATGCCGGTTCGATTTGGGGCTGTCGTTCTGCGTGGGAGCAACCAGACAGGCCTTGTGCCGGTGCAAATCGTCGTGGGTGTCTCCATTGACCAGCAGGTGTTGTGGGTTGACGCAGATCGGGCGATGGCACTCTCCGGTCTCGATCTCGCAGCCGAAATTCTCGATCATATGGCGTTTCCAGGCACTGGCTTCCAGGACCTCGCCGCTGGAGTCGCGCTTGGAGCCGGCCAATTGAGGCGACGGCGAGCGCATGACGAAGGCCGGTGTCCTTATGAAAGGAACCAAACTTTGTTCTGCAGCCATGTTAGCACGGGCTTGAGGAGGCTGGTACCGTGTTCCGGGCCAGCTATGATGTCGTTTGGTGGAGGGTCCAGTTAAGAGGGATGCGGACATGGGCCATCAAGGTGTCGAGAATGTGAAATTCCGAAAACTTACCTCACCAACTGCGTGAAACAACCTGATTCTGCTAAATGACGCAAGAGACATTAAGAGGCAGCTATCAGACGTCGACCGGGCCTGTCGAGCGAGCTCTGCGGGGGTTACTGCGGGCACTGGCGCCTGAGGCAGGCTGAGAGGGTGGACGGGTGGTTTGCGAGGCGTGAGAACCAGCGAATCCATGGCGAATCTTTACTCAGCAGAGACCGCCGCAAGTCGCGCCCGCCCCCACCTCACGCCGCCGGAGGCACGCAATCGCACGCCGGCCACGACCTCTTGTGCCCCGCGCGTCGGGTCTGCACGGCAGCTTCGTCATTCTTCCGCTCACCGACGATCGCTGCCCAGCAACCAGGCACTGCAGCCAAGCCAACCCAGACGGCGCAGCTCTCCCGGCAGTGTCGCCTGCCTCCGCGCAATATTAATACTTTCTCCGCGACCAGGCTGCCGACCCTGGCCTTGCTGCTGACAGAGCCTCTCCCCCACAACCTCCAATCCCCACACCCCGCTCTCTCCTTCGGTCGCACACGACGATGGGAAACCTCTGCGGAAAGGAATCCAAGTCCGACAACTTCGCCGGCCCCGGCCGCGCCCTAGGCTCCGCTCCCGCGCCCTCGAACAACGCAACTGCTTCCATACCCGCCACGAAGAAGAGCGCACTACAAGGCAACGGCAGGACCTTAGGCGGCCCCGAGGCAACCGGTGGAGACGACCCTCGCAGTGCCGCCGCAAAAGCTGCTGAAGTGCGTTCCCCTGCCCCTTGATCCTTGCAGCCTGGTCGGCGGTCTGCGCTGGCACCGATGCTGATTGCTGACTTGATGCTCGAATAGGCACGAGCCGCGAATAGCCAAGCCAAGACGACGAAGAACCAGAAGCTTACCAACCGCGCAGCATTGGAGGAAGCCAGCTACGCCGAGCGGAGGCATCGCGACGCAGACGACATGGCCAATGCAAGGGCTTGGAATTGAGCTGGCTTTCGGATACCGATGCGACCAATTTTGTTGGGCTAGATGGTCACCAATATGTGGTATATAGTGGTGGCAGGATGGCACGACATTTACACGAAGCGTGATGACACTTCAACATAATTAGAATACCCTTGGTCATCCCCGGAGCTTACGGGAAGATGCCTCTCGATACTGTTTAAACCCAAATGTTCAATTTCATAATCAGGCATTGAATAGTCATCCAAGCATAAACATTGTGGTCATTGTATCCATTATATGACTATGGCAGGTGTCTACAGACTAGCTACCACTGGCTGGGCAAATCGGAGTGAATGGGCATCTCTTTTGTATCTGGAAGTTGTTCATCAAACTTCGCCGTTTCTTCTGCATTGCCCAGTCTTCGAAGATGCCTGGCAAAGAAATCTGCTCGTTACACGAGATCTCCGTCAACACCTTTGCTTGGAATGCCGGAAATGGGTCGAGTCTATGCTGCCAATGGGCACGTGAGTTGACTGGAGCCGTCGCAAGTAAAGTCCGGTAGCGACCCGAGAAAGTAATCGCCGTCTTTCACGCAAATAGATCCTTTGGAGCTTAGGTCAGCGCAGCAGTCTCGAAGTAGAAAGGAAGCTCATAAGAATTAGGGGCTTCTCGACTGGGTGCACACCTCCTCTAAACCACGTTGTACTTTCCAGTAGCGCCACGTGTCTCGGTCTCCTGGGCAGCAATGGTTCCCTCCTTGAGCAAGCGCATCAGCTCCCTCATTGCGTTCTGGACAACAATTTCCGTATCGCCTTCCACCAGAATGTAGAGCTTCGGCGGCTGTTCCGGTCCGGGCGTTTCGCCCTTGCTGTAGAAATTGCCCTTCGTTGTGATCGACGTGCCCGTAGCTTCCAGGATCTTCGCAACATTGGTACGGTTCGTGACAGCCCAGCGAGCCTTCTGAGGATAGTCGTTGATCTCCAGCGTGGCGTGGTAGGCACCAGCATCGGGTCCCTTGTTGTCGATGGGCTGTCCGGGACGCAGTTGGTTGCGTTGCGTGAGCCGACCATCGATCTTGCTTGCTGCTGCGCGTACGCGCTCGAGAGGATCGTTCGACTTTGACTTGGAAGCAGACGCTTCCGGCTGCTCGGTCTTGTAGACCTTGATGGGTTGGTTGAAGTTGAAACCCGCAGCGTTTGCGATCGGCTTAGCCTCCGTGGGCGTCTGAGCGGGCTCTGCCGCCGTCGGAGTCCTTGCTTGGACAACAGGCGCTGCAGCGTCCTCTTGCTCCTCCTCATCGTCATCATCTCCCTCCATCTTGTACTTGCTCTTCATGGCCTTCTTGGCAGCCTCGTGGCGCTGATCGTAGTGCTCGAGAGATTTGCCCATGAAACCCTTCCTGCTTGCATTCGATCTAGTGCCCTTTGCCTTATCCGCAATTTCTTGAAGATTCTCGGGGATCGGCAACTTGGCGTAAGTGAATGCTTTAGCAATCTCCCTCGCGCGTCCAGCTTGGCGCGGTGAAATGAAGGTGATCGCGGTGCCTGTGTTTCCAGCGCGTCCCGTCCGACCCGCACGATGGACGTAGTCTTCCAAGTGGTCGGGCGCATCATACTGGATGACAAGCTTCAGTTGTTTGACATCAAGACCACGAGCCGCGACACTAGTTGCAATCAGAATGGGGATGGCGCCCTTCTTAAAGTCGGAAAGTGCCGAATCGCGATCAACCTGGTCTTTGGCACCATGGATGGAGTCGCAGCTGTAGTATTTCTTCAGAAGCAGGTTGAGAAGCTTTTCGGCAGTCTGTTGGGTCTTTACGAAAATCAGAGTTCTAAAAAAAATTAGCTCCGTCCATCAATATACGTAGGAGAGGTTTCCACATACCTAGCATCATCTTCTGTGTCATAAAATTCACCAAGGATACCAAGCAGGCGGTTGAATTTGTCATCCTCCTCGACGACTTCAATTTGCTGAGTGACTTCCGGCGGCACGCTGGACCTTTCGCCAACAATGACGGTAACGGGGTTGTTGAGTTGTTCCTTGGCGATCGTCTCCAACGCACCCGGGAAGGTGGCGCTGAAAAGCACCGTCTGGCGCTTTGGGCGCACGTTGGACAAAATTCTGCTGATCTGAGGCTTGAAGCCCAAGTCAAACATACGGTCAGCTTCATCAAGGACAACATAAGTGACGCGGGCTAGGTTGGTGACACGACCACTGTTCGCTCCAAGAAGCTCGATCAAGCGACCGGGTGTGGCGATGATGATCTCAGCTCCCTTCTTCAGCTCAGCAATCTGTTCTTTGATAGGCGCACCTCCACCGCAGACGACGGCGCGAAGGTTCAAAGCTTTGGCGAACGGCCGAGCTTCCTTGGCGATCTGAGCGGCCAGCTCACGAGTGGGAGCCATGATGACGGCGATGGGGCCATCAAGCGGCTTGAGAGGGTCTTGGTCCATGATGTGGCGGAACATGGGCAAAAGAAATGCAAGCGTTTTACCAGAGCCGGTCTTAGCAACGGCAACCAAATCTCTACCGGACATGATGGTAGGAATCGCTTGACTCTGGATCGAAGTGGGCTTGTCAAACTTGAGCTGTCTCAAAACGTCCAACGTCTTAAGGCCGAGTCCGCACTGCGCGAAGGCTGACACGGGCTTGGGGACATCAAGACCCAAGACTTTAATACCATCAAGCTCGAAGCGAAGGCTTGAGACTGCATCCTCATCCAATGCGGTCAATTCCGAGGGTTCGGTGTAAAAGTCGAACCTGACGTCCTGATAGTTCATCTTCTTATGATCGACTTGGCCAATCGTCGCCTTGGCCTTCTTCTTGACTGTCATTGCGAGAACATCTTCAGGGTCCGAGTCTACTGCTGCTTCCTTGATGTCTTCATCGTCACTGTACAAGGCGATAGGCTCCTTTTGACCGGACTTCGACATAGTCTTCGTAGGCCTTTTGGGAGCAGCCGTAGTGTTCAATCCTGACATGAATGCATCCAGCGGGTCTACTTCCTCTTCATCGCCCTGAGCGGGCTGAGGCGCGTCGGCCATGACAGCATCTGAATCGGGCGTCTTTGCAAGTTGCATGCGCTCCTCGCGCTTTTCTGCTGCAGCACGAGCGGCGGCTGCCTGCTCTTCTTCTGTGCCTCCATCAGCCATGCCTGCATCGTCATCACCAGAGTCATCAGCGTCATCGGCTTGTTCAGCTCCATCGTTTTGGGTGACAGCATCGTCAAGGTCCGGAGTGGGAAGCTTTTCAAGCTTCTTGCGCGTCGATTCTTCATCCTCCAGATCCAGCGCTCTCTTCGCTCCAGTCTTCTCGGCATCCGTGGCGCGTGGACCAAACCCAAAGCCGCCAACGTTGCCCTTAGCTTTGAGCATGGAGCCAGGCTTGGGAGCTTGAGTCTGAATAGTCACTGCAGCAGGCTTTGTGGAAGGAACGGCCACGTCCCCTCCGAGGGCATTGGCACCAGTGGTGCTCGGGCCGCTCGCCTTCTTTGCGATCGCCTTCGGATCGAACTTTCCGGCATACTGTTGCTTCGGAGATGAAGCACTGGTGTCCGGGGCGGATGCGGGTGCGGGTGATCCTGGAGAAGCTGCGGCAGTCGGCGATGCCACATTCTTCCTGTCCATAGCCTCCAGTATCTCGCGAGCTCCACCCTTGAGTTCTTGCTCTTTCTTCTGTGCTTCAATCTTTGCCTTCCAAAGCTGGGTCCTCTTGAGGCGTTCGGCCTGCTTGCGAGCTTCGGCGCTTTCCGCTTCGGGGGCCTGGACGTCGGCGGTCGTGGACGAAGGCGGAGCCTGGCCCTTCAATGTTATCTGATCTAATGTAGACTTTTCGGGGTGTGAACTTACATCGGAAGGCTTAGCAGATTCCTTGGATCTAGCTGGGCTAGGGTCGCGCCTACCATTGCGCCTCGAATCGGCAGAGTCGTCCCGACGGCGCTTCACACGATCTCTCGAGTCATCACGTCGGCGGTGATCGCGAGGCGGCGAACGGTCGCGCGACCGCTTTCGGTCACGGGAGCGATCGCGGTGTGGGCGGTAGCTGCGGTCATCACGGCCGCCATAGCGACGTTCACGGGAACGGTCCCTGCGCGGGGGGTCATAGTAGTCGCGTTCGCGATCGCGGTCGCGCCTCTGTAGTTCAGAGTCAGTATGCTGGTTACGGCAAGCGGAGCGCATTGATTAACTTACAGGAGGGCTCCGAGATCGACGACGATCGCGGTATGAGTCGCCTCTGCTAGAGTACCGATCGTCGTGGCGGCGGTACTTGTGCGAACCTACGGGAGTTGGTGAGCGAGTTGACGGCCGAGCCATGGCAACGAGCCCAGAGGCACTGTGAGCCGTACGGGTGCTGTGCGATTGTTATGAGCAACGGCCAGGCCAGTGCGGAGGTTGTGTTGGTGTCACGGTGGCACACGAGGATGGATGGTTGAAGGAGGGTGGTAGCAGCCAAGCGACGCGGAGCAAGAAGTTCGCTGGAGAGGAGCGCAGCCCGCGATTCAGGTTGCGCTAGCGGCGCGGATCGCCCCTCGGCAGATTGTTTGACCGCGCCGTAGATAAGCCGATAAGCTCGCGCCAGCAAAAAAGTTGCAGCTCGCAAACGCGCTTCTTTGCGTCTTGTGTAGTACTATTTGTGCTTCGCCGCGAGTTTTTCAGGCCGCATAAACGCAATGCCGTCAATCACGCAGTCCCGGAAGCGCAAGGCGCCCGCCCGCGACGTTTCTCCCCCCGAAGATGCCACCTCCAGCGACGAGTTTGAAGGCGGAAAGCTTGAGGGAATCCTGTCGCAAAGCGAGGACGAATCTGACAACAGCGTGACTGAAGAGGAAGAAGACAGCGAAGAGGAAGAGGAAGACCTGGAAGAAGATGAAGACGAGGAGATCGACAGTGACGAGGTTCCCTCCTCTGAAGACGAAGAAGACATTCGCAACCAGATCAGAAACCTCAAGGTCAAAGGACAGCCCACCAATGGTCGCTCCGCGCATACCGATGACGCTGGCGATGGCGAGGGTGATACTCGCATGCGATCGGCTTCGCCCGAATATGGATTTCAAAAGCTGGAGAAAAACTACAAAGTCACGACCGACGCAAACGGCAACCCTCGTTACGTCTATCAAGAAATTGAGGCAGGGTACGATACCGACGACTCGGATGCGCCCGCCGGGCAAAAGAACACTATTGGCGATATCCCACTCTCTTTCTACGACGCGTACCCTCACATTGGCTACGACATCAATGGCAAGAAGGTTATGCGCCCGGCGAAGGGCGAAGCGTTGGACGCTCTGCTCGACAGCATAGAGATACCCAAGGGGTGGACTGGCTTGACAGACCCTGCTACTGGCAAGCCGCTGCAACTCAGCCGGGAGGAATTGGAGGTTTTGAAGCAAGTTACCCGCAACGAGGTGCCTGCCGATGGCTACGACCCGTACCCAGATATGGTCGAGTACTTCACCGGCAAGGAGGAAATCATGCCTC
Source organism: Lasiodiplodia gonubiensis (assembly GCA_009829795.1). Taxonomy (NCBI): domain Eukaryota; kingdom Fungi; phylum Ascomycota; class Dothideomycetes; order Botryosphaeriales; family Botryosphaeriaceae; genus Lasiodiplodia; species Lasiodiplodia gonubiensis. Next base: position 234,387 of record RHKH01000036.1, on the reverse strand, counting down.
TGAGCGCTGCACCTGAGCCCAAGAGACGCTTTGTCCCCTCGAAACACGAGGCCAAGCGCGTCATGAAGATCGTCAAGGCTATCAAGGAGGGTAGAATACAGCCATATAGACCTCCGGAGGAGCAGGAAGAAGAGGACCCGACGATCAAGAGGTATGACCTGTGGGCTGACGAAGCACCGCGACCGGACCATTTGACGCATCTTCCTGCGCCTAAGCTTCCGCCACCCGTCCACGAGGAAAGCTACCACCCGCCGGCCGAGTACCTGCCGGATAAGAAGGAGAAGGAGGCGTGGGAAGCAGAGGATGAGGAGGACAGGGAGCGGGAATTCCTACCAACTGACTTTGGCTCTCTCCGAAAAGTCCCCGGCTACGACCAGTTCGTCAGAGAAAAGTTTGAAAGGTGTCTGGATCTCTATCTTGCGCCTCGTGTTAGGAGAAGCAAGCTCAACATCGATCCCGAATCTCTTCTGCCCAAGTTGCCTAGTCCAGACGAGCTCAGGCCATTCCCTACGACTTGCGCGACAATTTTCCGTGGCCACGATGGTCGCGTGCGCAGTCTAGCCGTAGACCCTAGTGGAAGATTTGTTGCCAGCGGCGGCGATGATGGTTGCGTCAAGATTTGGCACATCCTCACTGGTCGACAGGAGTGGAGCGCAAAGGTCTCAGACGAAGAGGCAGTCAATGTCGTCAAGTGGCGGCCTGGGCAAGATGCGGCAATTCTCTCAGCAGCTGTTGGGGAAAGTGTCTTCCTCATCATTCCTTTCGGCTTGTCCATCGTGACCCCAGACCTCGAGCAAGCCAGCCGCGAGATCCTTGATGCTGGCTGGGGGTACGCTGCATCAAATCCCTCAAAACACACTACCGCAGATGGCGCCCTGAAAGCACCTCCTGCCAAATGGAGTCGGCCCGGCTCCAAGCTCGAAGAGCAAGGTGTGCTGGTTCAGGCGACTGTCCGATCGACCGTAAAGGTGATCAACTGGCACAGGCGTGGAGAATACTTTGCCACCGTTTCCCCACAGGGGCAAAGCAGTGCTGTGGCAATTCACACGTTGTCCAAGCACTTGACGCAACTTCCGTTCCGCAAGTTGAAGGGTTTGGCTCAAACTGCGCAGTTCCACCCTTCGAAGCCGATCTTCTTTGTTGCAACGCAGCGAACTATCCGTAGCTACGATCTCGCCAGGCAGGAGCTCCTCAAGATCCTGCAGCCTGGTGCGCGCTGGATCTCTTCTTTTGATTTGCATCCGGGTGGCGATAACCTCATTGTGGGATCGTACGACAAGCGTCTGCTCTGGCACGATCTCGACCTTTCCAACAAGCCTTACAAGACATTAAGATACCACAAGAAGGCTATTCGCTCAGTGCGGTTCCACCAAGGCGGACTGCCCTTGTTCGCTGACGCTAGTGACGACGGCAGTCTGCAGATCTTCCATGGCAAGGTGGTGGGTGATCTGATGGAGAACGCGACAATTGTGCCGCTCAAGGTTCTTCACGGTCACCAGGTCAAGAATCAATTGGGAGTGTTGGACGTTGATTGGCATCCACGACAGCCGTGGTGCATGAGTGCTGGAGCGGACGGGACTTGCAGGCTTTGGAACTAGACAGGAACAGCGGGCAAGTAGCCCGTGCAATTATCTATCAGCAACTAATGTTTTCGCGGCCGATCTTTTTTCGTACCTATCAAGAGAAAGGTCCTCTGTTAATCTCGCGAGCACGAGCGTGTAAGACAGCTTCTCATAGGGGCTGCCTGAGGGGTGAGGCCCCTGCGTGGCTGCGCGGTCGTGAGTAGCGGGAGCTTACCCTGCGGATCTCCAGCCAATGAATGCTCGCGTATCCACCCACGTTCCCCATCCCGAGCTTCAGGGCCAGGGCCCTGTTCGGGGCGAACTCCAGCATCTTGCGCTGCCCTTAAACCAATCAGTTGGAGCACGCGACCAGTTCATCATGGGCGCGCAGGTGTCGTCCGACGCGGTTCTGCCGCCTTCTTATGCGCCTCTGCCCCCAGGAAACCTACTGTGACGCCTCTACATTCCTATCACTCTTTGCTTATCCGCCAAGTATGCCTCGCCCAAGCCTGCCGCCTACACCAGCGGCCTCGACCGAAATTCCTGGCAAGCCTGACACTGGCGCTGCACACGATCCCTCATGGGTGCTTCCGCCAGCAGCTATGAGCGACCGCAGCAGAAGCAGCGTTAGCTCCTCTAGCGTTGCCTCCTGCAATGCTTCCGACTCGTCCTATCACCCTACTTCTCCAGTGCCTGTCAAACATTCCGTCGCTTCCACCGCACATTTCTCTTCGTCAAACTCGAGAAAACGCTCTGCCAATGGTGCCGTTGCCGCGCAAGATGACTACAGTCTCCCTCCGCCGCCGACGCGGCTGCGAAAGATTATTCAAATGAAGCCAAAGGAGGAGAAGAGTGCTGCACAAGAGCAGGAGTCACAAGCGACCGAGGCTGCAGCGACAACTGGTTCGACAGCGAAGGGCAAGAGTTCTGGAGGTCGTGGCAAGAAACAGAACAACGGCTCCACAGCAGCAGGGCGGAAGATTGCGCGGAAGACGGCGCATAGTCTCATTGAGCGCCGGAGACGTTCGAAGATGAACGAGGAATTCGGTGTGCTCAAGGATATGATCCCTGCATGTGCTGGCCAGGAAATGCACAAGCTCGCCATTCTGCAGGTAAGTCGGAGACGTCATCGTATTTCGCGTAGCAACAGTGGTTGGCCGTAAACGAGAGCGCGTCTGTCAGAACCTAACATATCCGAGCTTACGAGTCAGCCGACTGCACGCCAGAGCACTTTGCTAATGATGTCTTAGGCCAGCATTGAGTACATGCGTTACCTTGAGCGCTGTGTTACCGAGTTGAAAGCAGCGAACCGGGCAAAGCGTTCATCCGAGTCGCCGCCTCAGCAGTTGACTGAAATGACGCAATGGCACCCGTCGACTAATGTGGAGGAGGATGAGGAAGAAGAGGAGGATGACCAGGATGAAGACATGTCCGATGCCGTTTCCCCTACTACAACCACACCCAACGCACAAAGTGCCCAGCCGCCCTTCCCCGGGCCGCCCTCCAGCACAACATCACCCACAATATACCCCACAGACCGGGGTCACTTCTCCGCACATACCTCCCCAGCAATACTCCCCGCAGATGCCGACTATAGGCGGTTGAGTTCGCTCAACACGTCGCCAAACATCTTCGGCATCCCGCCGCACCGCTTCTCCTTCTCGACGCACTCAACCACAACGTCTCCATCAATCCTACCCTCGCCGTCGGTGATTGGTCAGACAGAAAACAGATCGAGGCATCCAAGCTTTGCCTTGACAAGCCCGGCTTTAGGGCCCCAGCCGGGTTCTCGGGAGGATCACGAAGCGACAGCGGCGTTGCTGATGCTGAACAACGATCGTAGGTCGTGGAGCGGGGCGAATTCGAAGTCGTCGACGCCGGTGTCGCGAGGCATGAGCGTGAAGGATCTTTTGAGCGGTTGAGGGGGGACGCTTCCTCATCCTTCGTCTTCTGATGCGCCACGGCGCTTCCAGTGGTGCGACTTGCATGGGCGACATGTGACCGGCATCCGGCACATGAGCTTACTAGAGCTTGGTTATGACTGGGGAAAATAGACTGCATAGCACGGCGCGCAGGTGGCCTTGGTTGTGCCAAAAGCTGGGGTTTTGTGCATTTCTGCTTCGATACATTCTCGGGCCTTATTTCCGTAGATGTGCTTGCCGAGCGGCGCGCGAGTAATGTCTATGCATCATCCACGGGCTTGTGTTCTGTGCCGTCTGAACGCAAATGCAACAAAGTCCATGCTGCGGCGGCCGCGTGTACGCGCTGGGCGGATAAATGAGAGCTTGCACGAGCGCGGCATTGGCGGGAGGGGGCTTTATGTACGTACAACGCGGGCGCTGGAGCGATCGGCGTTGGTTGGTCGTGCGGCCCTCCCTTGACATCACGGACGTGGGGTTGCTGCATTAGCCGTCTTCCAGAAGGCCGCGCGAACAGCGAGACGGGCAAGCTCCCAGGCTTCGGCGCGCTGCTCAAATGCGGGACCTGCCCGTCGGGCTCGCTGCTTGGCAGGAGTCCGGGAATTCGATCCTTCAGGTGCGGTGCTGGCCTCGCGCGCTGAGCGCTCAGGTCACGGCGGTTGATTCGACTCGCGCTGCGTGCTTAGCGATGGCTTGCTTGCGCCGCAGCCCTGCACCTTAGCACGCCCGCCCCATGGCACAAGTCCACCACCAACTTTCCACCGTTGACCACCCAACCGCACCCCAGCCCCCTCGCCAGCCCGACTCTCTCCCTTCTTTACCGCGCCAAACCTGCGAGCTCCGCGAGCTCAGCCCCCGCTGCGTGTTGCCGAACCCACATGCTTGACCTCCGCCGCGCGCGGTTCCGAGCAGTGGGATGGGGCGCAACGCGCGCAAGCGTATCTCTTACGGTAAGTCACCCTTGCTTACCAGCCCAGCCCAGTTATATCAACTGACCGCCGCCGCAGTCTTGCCTCTCGCCAACTCCGCAGGCGGCCATCGTCTCGGCGTCAATGGCCTCGCTGTAGATCCTTATAACTCCATCCTGTACGTCATCCCCATCCTCGCCGCCAGCGCCGCACCCTGACCGTTTGCGTCCCCCGAACAGCTACTCTGGCGGCAGAGACGGCGTAATATGCGCTTGGGACACGCACCTCGACCTGCGCCCGGCTCAGGAGCGCGAAGGCTACGGCTCGCTCGCCGGCCTCGACGATGCGCCGCCCGCCCCGAAGCCGGCGACAACCTTCCGGCAGCAGGTACAGGCCCACACTCACTGGATCAACGACATCACCCTTGCCCAGAACAATGAAGCCCTCGTGTCCGCTTCCTCCGACATCTCCGTCAAGCTCTGGCGCCCCGCCAGCCACGATGCCCTCCCGCCGCAGACCCTCGGCCTACACAGCGACTACGTCAAGTGCCTCGCTTCGCCCAGCCCCACCGCCAATTGGGTTGCTTCCGGTGGTCTCGACCGCAAGATAAACCTGTGGGATCTCAATGGTGGCGGCAAGACGTTGCAGATTGCCGTCGGCGATGATGAGAGCACCGCGAAGGGCTCAGTCTACGCCCTTGCTGCCACGAACTCCCTAATCGCAAGCGGCGGCCCCGAGAGCATCGTCCGAGTATGGGACTCAAGATCTAGCAAGCGCATCACCAAGTTCGTGGGCCACACGGACAATATCCGAGATATCCTGATTGCCAAAGAAGGTGACACGATCATGACAGCGTCGTCCGATCAGACGGTCAAAGTCTGGTCCATGACCGCAGGTAGGTGCATGTATACCCTGACCATGCACAATGACAGCGTGTGGTCGCTCTTCTCGGATCACCCGCAGCTCTCCGTCTTTTATTCCAGTGACCGCTCCGGACTTGTCGCCAAAACGGACGTAAGAGGCTGTATCGAGATGGACGAAGGATTGTCGGTCGCGGTGTGCCAGGAGCATGGAGGTGTAAGCAAGGTTGCCGTGGCTGGTGATTATGTGTGGACTGCAACCGCCAGCTCCAGTATAAATCGCTGGCAAGACGTCAATACCGAGGCCGACGTCCAGCTCCCAGATAACAAGCACCACCGTCTGAGTTCCGCCACGGCCCGTACTCGCATACCATCTCCAACTTCTCCGACGAGCCCGCCGTCCATGTCTATCGCGCCGCCAGCAGAAAAGATTCCGAGGAATGCGCTCTTACGTATGTCGAACGCCGCGTCTTTCCACCTTTACCGGGATCGCGACCAGGAATCCGCGACTCTGCAGTCTGTTGCAAGCTTAAGGAAGCAGCCGGAGTTGATCGAAGACGAAGCGAAGGGACCTACGCCAATGCGACCATTGCCTGATTTCTCAATCGAAGGACAGAACGGTTTGATCAAGCATTTCCTCTTGAGCGATCGCAGACGGGTTCTTACTTTAGATACTGCCGGAGAAGTCATGCTTTGGGACCTTTTAAAATGCGCGCCGATAAAGTCGTTTGGTAAACGCCACCTTGAAGATGTGGCCCCGGAGGTGAACACCACGGAGACGGTTGCGCATTGGTGCGCTGTTGATACAAGAACGGGTAGCTTGACATGTGTCTTGGAGGAGAACTATTGTTTCGATGCCGAGATGTACGCGGATGAGCTGCAGTTGGAAGAAGCTATTGAGTTCAGAGAAGACCAGAGAAGTGAGTCGGGATTTCAAATTCTGCATCCATGTGTATGAGTCACTAACTTGGTACCTTGGTACAGTCAACCTGGGCAAGTGGATACTACGATATCTCTTCGCCAATCTGATCGACGAAGAGATCAAAAGAGATGAGTCTTTCCGGCAGCACATCCTAATGGAGAAGAAGCAGCAAAGAAAGCCACCAGGCACTATCGAGATACCCGAGGCGCAGATGAACGGCTGGAAAGAAGGGTCTGCACCTTCGTCTGCCACCACCTTGCGAGCTAACAACGGCTTTCATCTTCCCGTCACCACTCCGGGCTTGGCCATTGGCGTTGCCACTCCTGGTGGTCATTCCCACACGCACGCACATCAAGCCACAAATCACCTGCCGCCAACCGCCGAGGAGGGTACACAGCTCGAGCAGACAACTTCTGGCGGTAGCAAAGAGAGGAGTTCCGGGGACTACTTTTCGACTAGCCCCCGAACGCAGGCCGCTACGACACCGAGTAGCGCCAGCCAGCCTCGCAAGTCTGGTGAGGCTCAGTCGCCAACAGATGGCGACAAAGAGAACAACAAGGAGGGTACCATGTTCGGCCGCAAATTCAAAATGTCCTTCGGTGGCATGAAGAAGCTGGGCCGGACGACGACGTCAGATACCACCAGCAAGCCCTCCATGGAGTCGCCCACGGAGACGCCCGAGGAATCCGACTCCCACACTTCGAAGAGTGAAGACCGTGTTATCGAGGATAATCTTCTCGGAGTCATCCAAACTATTCGCCATCGCTATGAGGATGAGGTCCAAGAGGGAGCGCAAAACCTGACTTCTGCAATTACACCTAGTTTGGCCAACGAAACGCCAGTCTTGAAGCCTCCGATTGGGACTTCCATTCTCATTCAGGAAGACCGGCCGGATTCTGGTGGCGTGGCCGACCTGTTTGAAGGAACTGTAGGATCTTTGGGACACCAGGCGGATTTCATAGAAAAGGTGGCGCCGAAGTGGCTGGGTGAAGTTTTATTGAAGGTATGACCCTTTTTTGCAGACTTGAAGGGCCGGTGCTAACCTGACTGCTCCAGAACACCATTCCCTTCAAGGAGATCGTGAAGGTCTCGTTCATTCTTGAGCCGTACCAAAATATTCTGCCGGCTATCGCATCGGATGGGTGAGTCCAAGATCTAGCGAATAAGGTGAATACCGGCCCCGACTTGCTAACAGTAAATCTCAGAAACAACCGTCTCAACGCCAACCGAATGCTCCGTGCCCGCAAGATAATGGCCTACGTCGCTGAGCGCATCGAACCCCCGCCAGAGCAGCCCGACCCTGATGCACTAAGACCAGAAGAATACCTTGAGCTCTACTGTAACAACCAGGTATGTCTACACCTTGAAAAAAATTCCCAACAATAAGACCAGAACTCCATTTGGCTAACGCAGCAAACCACAGCTCATCTCCCCAACCATGACCCTCGCCACCATCCGCGCGCACGTTTGGCGCGGCGGCGGCGACGTCATCCTCTACTACAAGGCCAACGGCCGCAAGGAGATCAAGCACGCGCAGCCCGCCCCTCCCGAAGGCCCGCACCCCCCTTACGCGCCCCCCAGCAGCAACATTCCCCTGACCCCAGGCTCCCCGGGCTTGGTGAGCCCGGCTGGCTTCGGCAGCGGGCTCGCGCCGGGTAGCCCGGCGAGGAGCCCAAGGACGAGCGGAGAAGGGAGGGGCGTGCCCGGCATCTATGATCCGGGCAAGGCCATGCCGCCGTGAGGGTGAGCAGGTGGTTTCGTTGCATGGTTTGCGTGTCGTTGTGGTTGGGCATTTTTTGGGTCGTTGATCGTGAAAGGGTTGCTTCTTGTTTTGTTCTTCGTTGGAGGAGCGGAGATACCATGGTTGTTTTGCTTCGATCTGTTGGAGCTTTTTTTCGGAGGGGGGTTGGTGATGGTCGAGGAAAAAGGAAAGGGAGAGAGGGAGGCTGTGGTTGAGATAGATTTGGGCGTCTCTCTCTTCCTTTCTTGGTGGATTTTTCTTGAGAAGAGGAAAAGTATATAACGTGGAAAGAGAAGTTGGGTTTGACGTGGGGGAGGTTTCATCTTCAGTTCCTTGTAGCATATTGGAAATGAGAAAGACTTTTTTCATTTTAGAATTGGTTCTTGATTCAGGATGTGTGTGAAGTGTGGAGCTCGGATAGGAAGAGCTTGGGCGAGAGTCGGACTGGAGGTGTTCTAAGAGCGAAATTATGAAATCGTGGTTTTGGCAGAGTGGTGAAGGCTTCAGCTTCTTCCCACTCTTCTTCCTCTTCCAAAACGCACGATGCCATCACGAGGCTCCTAGCTCAGAATGTCTTTCTGACCTTGTACCCCGCCGAGTGACCTTGCCGCAGGGCCTACGCGTGATCATAGCTTACTTGTCTCGTGCAAGCTCGCACGCGCTCTCGCTGCTGGTGTAGCCTTGGAAGTTTTCTATAAAATACGGGTACGTCGTCTTGATTGAGAGTACTAGACTTCGGTAACAATATTCAGTTGTTCTCCTAAGTCTCCAGTACATACTCCAATCAGTTCTTCGCACTGTCTTTGCGCGTGGCTTCGCGGCTGATGCATTGTGAAAATTGGATGTTGTGGGAGGGTAGAAAGTGTTGAGGCGTACTGAAGTGCAGCATTCATGAATGATGGTGATGATGAGAGAAAGCTTCAAGGAAATATGCTGCAGTACAGCATTTTGACGGGGTGAAAGAGCTCACCGTTTTGTTCATTGTTGGAATGGGTTGTAGGTGTGCATAAAGGCCAAGCAGGAATACAATAATTAGATCAAAGAGAAGAACCACAAGGACAGAGTGAGTTGGCGGATTGATAGTCCATGTTAGATCCAACCAGCGATATCTTTGGCGGTGTATTGAGAGAGACTCGAAAGGCACAGGACGTTTTATACCTTGTCAAGTTACTGTTCGAGGCAGCACGGCGCATGTGCCAGATGTTCGCAATTGCACCGCACTTCAAGCACTAGTCTTTCAGTGAGTCACACGCATTCGAGCATCTGTTGAGATGCTTCAAACGGCACGTCACGGGCTGTGTTGGGCATGGCGGTCACCCTGTAGGCAGTTCGCTTCCGCGTAGGTGCCGCATGAATAGCCCGCATGGCCATGACTTGATCATTGCTGAGGTTTGCAACAATTTATAAAATAGGATTCTATTGCAGCTTTTGTCACTGCATATGATCACTCGCGTTGGCTCTACTAGTACAGCTTCTTAAACTTCCGTTTGGTGGTTGTGCTTCTTCTTCTTATCAGAGTCAGCTCGGTCAATGCGCCTTTAAGGGCGTGCGAAGTTCAGCTGTTCTCGATGTGAATTAGGTATAGGTGAAGATGATGAGGAGCAGCATCTATAAGTTTTGTGGAAGTGAAGTATGTGGGAAAATTGAGGACGTGAATCTAGCAAAGCCGTATGAGCTTCCAACGAGCGAGAAGGCGCAGACAGAACAAACGAGGCGAAGTCGAACCCTTTGATACATACTGTAGGTATTAGTCGCCCTTGTTCATTCGGCAGCTTGAGGAACGAGAAGCAAGGGATGCTATATAAAGTATTGAGAATAGCCGAAACAAGACCCCGATCATGGGTCTGTTGCGCAGGGCTTCCCGTTCATCCACATATGCCAATCTTATCAAATGCAGATAAAGCGTGCACTTTGTTCATGTGATCACTAGTTCTTTGGAATTTATTGGCTTTGCGGACGATCGATGGTTGGATGACTCGGGCTAGATAGCAAATCTGAGCTCAAATGAAACATAGTATTGTCATCGTTCTCGTCACGAAATGAACTAAGCTATGGATCTGACTATCTTCTTCTTCAGAATACACATCATTAGTGTGCATGAAGGTAATAGAATGTGTGGACAGTCCTTGGAATGGATGGCACTTCTGGGTGTCTCGGAATTAATAGAAAGTCTCGACAGGTGGATTGCTGGGGCGATACAAAGGGCTCAAGGCGTTAAAGCTACTTCAGGTAAGTGTATAGCCCTTTCAAATTTTCAACGTTTTATAACAAGTTGTCTTTGTGACTAAATGATGGTGGGGATGGCTGCCACCTTCCGGACCTTCTCGCCGGCAGCAACATTCGCGTTACTCGCTCTTTGAGTAGCACAACAGGAAAGGCTAGCATGCTCTCCATCATTCCGGTGAGCAGATGCTCACTTTCGTTCAGCATTAGATGCCGCCATTTTAACGGCTCTCACTTTCCCCAATCTCGCCAAACCCCAACTCTCATCCCCAATAGGGGCTTGGATTCAACTGGGGCAACCGGTGAAGGGAAAGAGAGACATCACACTGGCCTGAAACGTTTCACTCGGCAAGATTCCTGGAATCCGAAGAATGAAATAACGCAAATATATTCCCACTCTTCACCAACCTATATACACACCTGAGACCAACCCACTACTCCCCTCCACTCCTCACGCAAACGAGCTCCCCAAAGCATCATACCTCGCCTGATCCACCGCCAACACGCTACCATGCCTCAAATCCTTGGGCCAAGCGCTCGAATCCGCCGCGGTCCACGTGCCCGCCTGCACGTCCTCGCTCACGTACGGCGCATAGCCATCACCGCCGAAGAAGTCGAGCAGCAGGTATGCCTTGCCGTCGACCTGGTTGTCCCAGTAAGCGGCAGGGCCCTCGACGTTCTGCTGGATGATGGCGTTGGCGCCGCCAGGACGAGTCCATGTGCCGAACAGGCCGTCGGTGCTAATCTCGGTGAAGACGTTGGTAGCGGTCTCGTTCTTGATGAAGCGGGCGTAGGCGTTGTTGCCGAGCGGCAGGAAGGTGAGGTCGATGACGGAGCTGGGCGAGTAGTCGACGTAGTCGGTGGGGGCCTCGAACGTCTTGAAGTCGGTCGTGTAGGCGGAGCGGATCTTGATGGCCGAGGGGGTGCCGCTGTGGGCCGTGTCGGAGCTGTCGTAGAACTTGCTGGACCAGTGCACCAGGTACTTGCCCGCCTCGGCGTCCCAGAGGGCTTCGGGCGCCCAGACCATGCCCGCCGTCTCGTCCTCGACGTCGACGAGGCGCTCGCCCGTCCAGGTCACCAGGTCGGTCGATTCCCAGACGAGGATGCCGCGCGAGCCGGTGCGTTGGGCAGCGTCCCAAGATGTCTGCAGTGTTTGTGTCAGTCGCGTGCTGATAGATTTGAGTTTTGGTTTTACCTTTGAGATATCGAGATCGGTGCCGATGATGTACCACTTGGTTCCCGCTTCGTCGCCTCCGCCAGCAACGATGGTGGGGTCTCTCACGCCACCGGTGCCGAGCGTGGGTACGATGACGGCGTTACCGCCATTGAGAGCCGAGAAAGAGAGCGGGTTGTTGCCATTGCTGCGGTAGAAGTAGACGCTGGGCTCGTCGCCGAGGAAGAAAGCGCCCAGGTAGCCAACGAGGCTCGGATCCGCGCGCTTGCCGTACTGGCTGAAGTCTAGGGACCGGGCGGTGGGTGCAGCGGCGGTTAGAGATGCGCAGAGCGCGGCGAGGATCGACTGGGCGAACTTCATCTTGTTCCGGGGGGCCTTGCGAAGTTCTGAGCTTGAGAGGAGCTGGACGGACTGGAGATCGAGCTCTATTCGACGGGCGACGCGAAGTCTACTTAAACGCAGTCCCCCCAGACGCTGTCATGCCACGCCGGCGGTGGCCATTGACGGTGACGTGCTTGTGCGGGCCGGTGGACAGAGCTCCGCTGTGGGCGAATGGGCATGTTTAGGCGGAAATAGAGAGCGACAATGGTTTTCTATAATTGGATTGATAGTTAAGGTTGCTCTTTCAGTTCGCTCCGGTGGGCGCCGTGAGCATTGCGTGTTTATAGTCGCTGGCCGGGTGGAGAGGGTTAGCGAGCAGCCGAGCAGGGCGGTGCAGCCATTGGACGGCGGTATAGCCGGTCAGGTTGGCGGGCCGAAGGTTGCAAAAAGTCGCGTTATTTCCCCACGAAGTGGGTAGTGTAGTGAGGGGCTCCGCCGTTTCGGGAATCGCGGGGTAGCATTGAGACGACGCGCCCAGGAACCCGCGCGCGCCGTTGACGTAATCCATCACCACCTTCCCTCTACTCTCGCAAAGCAGGCTCGCATACATGGCGAGCCTTCCGTTGCGGGGCCCCGCTCCGCTGCCTTGGTTCGTAATGCAATATTTCAGGCCGGCCACATGATCGATCATCATACGTCGCACCGAATGTGACTCGCCAATCCCTGGATTTGCGGCTCTCTCCGGATGTGGTGTTCGACAAAGCCTCATGATCAGCGCTCAGGGGACCTGAGACACAACTGCTGCAGCCGCCTGTAGGTCGTGTGATAGCCAAGCTCCGCGACGGCTGACTTCTCCGAATTCATGCTGCGTTTCAACGTCGAACAGCGTCAACCCGGCGGCTACAGCATTGACGCCCTTCCCCAGACCTCCCCAGTCCGGTTCCTGCAGCATCTCCCCGCGCATGGTTCAGCCAGCCGGCTTTATGCCAAGCGTTTGCAAACAACCAATCGAGCATCTTGCATAAAGCCGCATGTTTTGTTTTTCAATCGCTTGGGCCGAGCGGAGCTTTTCTAACTGTGTTTCGGTAGTTTAAGGTACGGTCCGCTGCAACAGGTACATACCACAAAGCAATAGCCTCGATCAATGCATCACCACTAACTTCCGTCCTCACATGCTTTCATGCAAACGCACCATTACCGACAGCTACTTCTGAAATGCACCGCGAAAAACTCTCCTCTTTTCTTTTGCGCTGCCAAGACTACACTCCGGATTACACACGACAAATGAGAAAAAAGAAAAGTAGTCAGCACATACTGCATCGGGAAGAAGCAAAACCCCAGCCATTTCTGCTTCTTTCTCGGCGATAGATGACGACACAAGACATACCTGCCACTCGCATTTTGCAGACACGTCCCATCATGTCTACTTCTGACAACTTACACATAACTTGTGACTGCGCGCATCTTGTGAGATGTCATCGTGCGCCAGCATGTGTAACGAGCCTTTCCCCCAGTCCCAGGGCTCAGGGCTGGGGCATGCCGCATTCAGCTCCGCCAATTCCAAAGCTTGAACGTGTGCGAGGGTGAAGAGCCCTGTCGAACGTCGCACGACGGGATGACAAAGACTGTGTGAGTCGGCATCTTCCCTGGTCTGTGGATTTGCAACACCCCTGGTGATCACCGCTGCGGCTCTCGCATACGCACGCCAATGTAGCCAATAATCTCGCCTCGCCTCACTCATAGTAGCAAGACCTCTGAGGGAATCGTATAGGCGGGAGGCGTCGGGTGCCCACCCAATGGCCATCGGGTTCTCCCCCGCTCCAAGACAATTGTGCCTCGAGCAGAGTAAGCCAATCGACCGACAAGGTAGTAGGCGGCTATTGATAGCAAGCCCTGTGTGATATACGGGCCATTCGGATGTCTCGAACCCAGTGTCGTACCGGCACGCGGGTCTGACAAGAGCGGCAGATCCGGCACAGCATTACGACCACAACTCTTCTGACCAATGTGTGCGACTCACCATCTTGCCCCTTTCCCACGTGATGGGCGTCTATTTGCGGACGCGGTGGGCAGAGGACAGCGAACCAACGATGCTGCACCGCCACAGAACAACGTCATTGCCATGGGCAGTCTCGACGGCAACCGGTCAATCCAGGCTCTTGACCGGCTGCAGAGATGACTCTTCGGGCTGTTGTTTGGTTTGAGTGTGCGTGCATGACGCGCGAACCCTCAGCCCGGTTGACGTGGTTGCCGGTCAAGGACCAACGCGCAGCCGTCGTCCTGCCAGCCACCGGGCGCGTGGTTGCGGGCGCGCACCAATCACCCAAGCTCTTTCCAGCGATTTCATCATCGCAGAGAAAACAATCGAAAGCATGAACAACAAGGCAGGAGGGAGAGGAAGAGTCAAAGGGCGAGAGGAAAAAAAAAATAAGTCATGCAGGAATGCGTTGTACGCGGCCAGGGACAGACATGCCACTAGCGGATGCTCGCTCAGGCCACAAGGCCCAATCCCAGCAGCCGTGGTGCTGGGAGAGGCGGGCGGCGGAAGCATGACAGGCTTCCGCGCCTGCGCCGTGGTGTTGCGGCCAATGGGCGGCCTAAGGGTCGCGAAGTCTTCTTCGCGCCGCACATGGCCGGAGCGAAAGCAGCTGCGGGCTTGGGGGCGAAGGCAGTTAGGCTGAAATGCACGACGCGGGCCGGAGCTGCACGCCAATCAAGCGCAGCTCGCGTGGACTTAGGCATGCTGGGCCAGGCCTCGCAGGGCCGGCCAACTTGCGGTGGGCGAAACAGCGGCGAAAAAATTTTCATCCTCATCAAAACCATGCGGAAATTGTGGGAGGAATTGAGTGCGGCTCAGTCGACATGCCCAGGGCGTCCCGGTAGCGTAGGGCGCCAGGGCCGCCGGGCGGCGCGGGATGCGAACGGGACGGCGGCGCGGGGATGGCTGGAGAGGCAAACGGCTCAGGAGCGGCGTGGAGTTGCACGGTAGACTGCCTTACCCTGCCGCATGAACCACGAAGCTGAATCGCAGACCCCGGCCAGGCCGGGAGTCAAACGGCGGCAAGTGCTGACCAAAGCCGTCGCGCAGCCTCTGGGTCCTTCTGGGGCTGATTATTATTAGGCTGCATGAGAGGAGCGATACATACCAGTGGAGCGTGACCGTCGTCAGCGTTCGACGTTAAAAACTGGCAGTCTGACGTCTCTCGCGACCCACCAGGCTTTGGATCTGCCGCGCATCAGTGGCTCTCGCGCCCTCTCACCGATCGTTGATGGACCTGGACCCGGCGGTGTGACTGCGACAGGAGCCCAAGGAAGGCCCGGGACCAAATCGAAGCGCCCACTCCAGCCACACTCGCGCACGGTCCTCTCACTCTAAACTCCTCCCCCAGTCCCGGTCGCAAGGATTCACACAATAAAATCGATCCCGCCCGCCCGCCAGCTGCTTCCACTCCCTTTTGGCTCTCCGCCAACAACCCATCACCACGCGACAACGTTTCTCGCCGCGGATCGCCACGGTCCCTCCGCCGCCACCCAGCAGCACACAGCCACGCTTCCAATGTTAAGAGACAGAGACTCGGTTTTCCCTCACTTCTCCGCGACCGAACCTCCCTCTCTTCTCTGTGCCGCGCTGCTCACCTGCGCGCGCTCCACCATAACGCCGCATTCGCCACGGTGACGGGTCTTTTATAGCACCCTGACCCGCCGAACCTCTCTCCGCCATCTTCCTCTCACCATCTATTCCTAACACGCCTCTCGAAATGTATTCTTCTGCGCAGTATTCGGCTCCTCCGCCGAACTACATGTCCTACGACTACATGCGCTCTCCGCCCGTCTCGCCTTCTCCCCACGGGCCCAGTTATTACTCCACCAGGTACTCCTCACCGCGAGGATCGCCGAAGCACCACTCCCGTCGTGCCAGCCAGTACGACCCGCCGACCTACACCTACTCGCGCCCCCCGCCGCAGTATGCCTACTCCTACTCCTCGCCGCGATATACCTCGCGCGAGTCGACGCCGCAACGCGCCTACGACTTTGTAAGTGGCTCCCGTACACGACCGCGGAGTCGCAGTCACTACGCTCCGGAAGGCGCGCCATGCGGCAAGTCTTGCAACTGCAAGTACTGCGGCTGTGGTGACAGGAATCGCTCGACTCGTTCGCAATCCTACCGCAAGGTGGCCGTTGACGACGACTATGACGACTACTACCGCGAAAGCCCGCCGCCGCCCTACGAACCGTACCAAAGCTATCCGTACACTACTTACGAGAAGGTCTACACCCAGGTCCCGGAGCACAAGGAGGCAGACGCCACCCGCTCGCGCGCTCGCCGCGCATCACACTCGTCGCGCTCCACCGCCACGTCGACACCCAAGCGCTCTCCGACGGCAAAGGCGGCCCCCAAGGCAACCGACGAGGACGCGCGTCGTGCGGGCATTCCGGCCGGCTACTCCTTCAAGAACTGGGACCCTACCGAAGACCCGATCCTCCTCCTCGGAAGCGTGTTCGACGCCAACTCGCTCGGCAAGTGGATCTATGACTGGACCGTGTTCCACCATGGGCCGGCGACGCCGATGTCCGAGATCGCCGGCGAGCTGTGGCTGCTGCTCATCCAATTGGCGGGCAAGGTCAAGCGGGCTGAGGAGGCTATGTCCAAGATTCGTAAGCAAGAGAACAGCGAATTGGTCGAGGACTTCTTGGAAAGTGGCGAACGGCTCTGGGTCCGGTTCAGCAAGCTGCTCAAGGTGTGCGAGGATTACATGTGGAAGGCAGCCAAGCGCGAGGCGGGCGAGAAGAAGCCCGTCTCGATGGGCAAGAATTCGGGCTGCGAGTTTGTCGACACCATCTTCGGACGCGACAGGGAGCTGGAGAAGACGGAGAAGTTGATGACTGCGATGCGCCTGTGGTCCATGCGCTTCGACGCCAATTGCGAAGAGATCCTTCGCTACCCTTCTGCTTAGACGCAGCCGTCAGAGTAAGCCTATGACTCACGGCTGATTTTTTATCGGGTTCGTCGCCCTGGGGGTTCCCTTTTCCTTTCCTATTGGCTTTTGCAGAGATACCACTTTTGCGAGATTATTGGTTCTTCATTTTCTAATGTAATTGTACGGATTTCCCTTCGTTTCCTCAAGGTTCTGTCACAGGCTGTACGCTATCAGATCATGTGCATTTGGGTGGTGGGCTTCAGTCATGCATTCACAGAGGCGCTTCTCGATTGCCATTCGGCGCTTCCCCTCTTCCCTTTGTGCTTCTGGCGGTTACAAAAAGTTGGATACCTCATTCGTTGCACGACTTTTCCTTTGATTTAGGCACCAGCGATTTCTCTGTTCCTTGCTTTGGGAGTTCTTAGATCTACAGACCATAATTCGCCCAGGCGGCCACTCGCGTGGTATTCTCCTAAGACTCTGCTTGCTTCACCCATGCCCTCGTGATGAGCTCCTTGTGCCAGATATGTTGGCGCCTGGAAAGTTTAATGATATTGAGCGTTCGCTTGACGTCTGGTGAAGGGCGCAGGCTACCGGGGACCAACGCACGAAACCTGGCCAAACAGAGACCTTGGGCAGCCACATGCGGCGCACATGCACGCACGCTCTCACACGGCAAACGTATGTACGTACACGGGTACCCACCGTGTCGGTTGGGGGCCGTGTGTGGAAAGGGAGGGGAACACAAAACCCCTTTCATTCTTTTTTACCGGACAGTGTCTCCACTCACTAAACTCACACACTCGCAACCCCAGCCACTCCTTTCGGCCCACCCCAAAAGAAGCAATGCTCGACAGGCAACATCGCACAAGATTGCGGCGGCGGCCGGCCCCCTTCCCCACTTGCCCCTTCGCACGCATGCTACATCCCAGTAAAGTTCCATATCGTCGGGAACGGTTACGCCGCACACATACACATACGACCTTTTTTCTCGTTGTTGCGACTAAAACACGCGGCGTAGCACACACAGCCGGTGCGGCGAAGAGGCGCAGCCACAGAGGACACTCGTATCGACGGCGGCGCAGTTACAGTACGTAGTGGTAGTCGCAGTAGCATATCGATAGCACGGCTCGTAGTTCTGTCCGTTGGGTTCTTTTAGTTTCGACGCCACTAGGTGATGCACACACGCACGTCCGTCCACAGCCGCGTGTGCGCACGGCACGCAGCAGCCGGCGCGCCGCTGCTCGTCAGCCCGTCGTTTCGGCGGCCGCATCATCGGCCGCCGGCCAGCCGGCCAGGGGCCAGTGCCTAGGTACCTATCAGCCTTATACAGCCTTCGGCGCTAATGTAGGCGTTGCATCATCGACTAGTACTGCTCTTGTTTTTTTTATGATGACCCTTGCTTGCCGCAATTACGCCTCCCATCACAATCCCTTGTCTAGCGAACCCCGTTTTTCTATGTACGTGTATACATATGCAGATAGTTTGCTGCTGTGGCGTTGTTCTTCTGCGCGCGCGCCGTATGCCAGCTAGCGGTGGCGTGGTCATCTCAAGCAGATGGCATGGGGAGACTATTCTTTCCGTTTCCCCTCTTGTAATGTGGTGAAGAGGGGAGCAAGAACAGAACGAGAAAAAAAGATGCGGCACAAAACGGCCCCCCCGCCTTGCCGCCAACAAGACCCTCGGCACGCACGGCCTGCGGGGATCTGCGGAAGCGCCGCGTGGGTTTGGTGATCGGCTGCTGATAAACTGCGTGATCTGATGCGGGGGAACCAAC
The DNA here is from genome assembly GCA_009829795.1 of Lasiodiplodia gonubiensis. Taxonomy (NCBI): domain Eukaryota; kingdom Fungi; phylum Ascomycota; class Dothideomycetes; order Botryosphaeriales; family Botryosphaeriaceae; genus Lasiodiplodia; species Lasiodiplodia gonubiensis. The sequence goes on along the minus strand of RHKH01000036.1, from coordinate 216,061 downwards.
GCCAAACGCCTGTTAGCCGACGATCTAGAATAAGACGGGAAGTCCGGTTTGCGAGATCTGGGCCGCGGTTACGCGCCGATGTTGTTGGCATATGTTGGCGGGGCCAAAAAGGCTGCTGTTATTTTGCACGGCGCTGCTGTGCCCCAGGCAGGGGCAGCAGTAGTGATGCAAACACAGGTCACGCAAAGAGCGGATGGCACAGCTGTCCGGTGCTACAACACGTACCAGCCCACTTTTTTTCTCCTGTGCGGCCTCCACCCTGCATGCTGCAGCGAACCCAAAATTAAGATGACGATGGACGATGATGCTATCACAGGTGTTCGGCAGTTTCGCTCCTTCGCTTGGTGTCCCCGCAGTTGGCGCACCCTCGCGGCGCGTGGAACGCTGCATGGAAAGCAGCTGACCTCTTTCCACCCCCTCTCTCTCTCGCTCAGCGCCGCCTTCACGGCGCGGACCGGCGCCGTCCGCCGACAGGCCAGAGGAAAATTAGTGGGGAGAGGAACGTGACGGGTCGAGTGACATTTTTCCCTTTCTTCTAACAATCGCGTTTGGTTGCGTGTTGCTTGCCTGCGCCATTAAAAATCGGTTTGTTGGCAACGTACAGTAGCAGCTGATTGTTCCCCAACGGCGCGCACGCGTACGGAGCACATTCCTCTGCGCCGCGGCTGAACATGTGGGGCGCCAACTCAACCAGCTGTGCGTAGAAGAAGGCGGAGAAGAAGCTGCTGCTCGGGAATGCAGCCCCCAAAGTGAGCACGCGCTGCGGCTGAGGAATGGGAAGAAGCGTGATGATGTTTGGGCAGCGCGTGAAGAATGCACTATAGGGCAGCAGCGACACGTTTCCCGCCATTCGTCGCTCTTCTTTTTCTGCTCCCTTTGCTTTTTCCCGTTGCGGCTGCATTGGCTGCTCGGGTCTTGCCTTTAGTCCCTGGATCGAGAGATTCGACACCAGGTGACCACCACCTTTCCCTACGGCACGTCGGATTGCTCGCCCTGAATCGCGCGCTTGCGCGTGTACTCCCTTCAGCCTATCCCCTCCACCCCTCCTTTCCCGTCACATGCCGACACACCTCCAACAATGCTCCGTTCTCCCAATCTCATCTTGCAAAAAAGCCGCAATAGTGAAACCTGATATCGGCGCCCTCCGACAGTGCACGCAGTGAACCCTGACCGTCGACAACAACTCACCACTACCACCATCGTCATCACCATCACCAGCACAGCCGCACGCACCAATCATTCCCCGATCGATCAAGATATCAGCATCGAAAACGTAAAATCCCTAATCGATACTAGCAAATAACCGAACCCGATACCATGGGATGCCTGCCCACACGGGCCCCACATTCCGATTACCCTTTGCTCGAGCCGCGCCGCAAAAAAAGGTCGCGTCGTGCCGATGGGCTCCGTGCCGCACAAGGCAGCCTACTAGGTATCTGGAAGAACACACCCGCATTCCTCAACTATCCTGGTCGTAATCGACCAATGGTGAGGGTCGAGGAAGCGCGGACGTGCGTGCGTGCTCCCCCCTTCGCACTCGTGTGCTCATCATTTTCACTTTCTTTGCTCGGTGACTGGGACTGCTTTCGTGTGTTTCTCGCGAGACATTATGTTTCCTTTTTTTTTTTAAATATTTGGTCGAGTGGATTGCGGCACTCGGTTAGTCCTGGTCCGTAGGGCCGTCGCGGTTAAGCTGTGGGCGACGAGCATTCTGCATCCACCACGCTCTTTTCTTAATTGGCTGTCTCCGACGTGAAATGCAAGCTCCAGTCATGTCATCAACAGGGGACGAGTACCTTCAGGAAGGAACAGAAAGCAAACGGGGGAAATAGTACAAACTTGTTCGAAAGACAAGGCACAGTAGGCATAATCCAAAGCATCACCGGAAAACTAAACCATCCAAAACGCTCTCTCATTTCCTTTCAACTCCGCCGTGTCTCCCTATCGATAACGATGGGCCGCAGAAACGGCCCAGAACCGCCGTGTGAATGCGGCTTCCCGGCTAATCACGATCGCTCTCCTGATTCGTGGGCTCGACCGGGGTCGCTCGGGAGAGATATGCATGCACGTAGCATGCCGGTCGTTTCTTTTTTTTCTCGCATGCATGTTCGGGAAGCGAGAGAGAAAAACGCCTCGAGCGCTTAAGCAGCGGCGGCGGTCGCATATGCGGTCAGCTGGGAGGGGGGCCCTGGGACGAGGAGGATGCACGAGAGAGAGAGCGCCTGGCCCTGGACTCTTGTCTCTGATTTGCTCCTCTCGGCATCTCCTTCGAGAAGGGAAGATCGCTGCTCGTGCGATCTGTATGCCGGAACACGTGGGTGGTGGGCGTGGTGATTCGTTCCCGTCCTTCCTCCCCAGCCGCCGCCGGCGCCCTTTTGCAGATGCTGTGTACCATCCTCGGTTTTGTTTCAATTTGGCACGCATGTGTCGTCTTATCTCTCTACATAATTCCAAGGCGTGTGAGCTAAAAATTTCATCGTCATCCTTCTGCATATACTAGTATGTCCCATGCAAGTGGAGAATGTCAAGTTTAGAGGCCGCGCTTCTATTTTTTCCCCTCCCACGCTCTAAAATAGACGACGATGGCACACACCTGCAAGTCTGCCAATCGCTTCCCTACAGTTTGCTATATTCAGCAACAAAGCGCAATCGCGGCACATGGCCCCCTTGTCACCGCCGGGGACAATCCTGGGACTCGGTGGCCTACATTACATACATACACGCACTCGGTTATGGTGCTTGGGGGCCGAACCACTAATCGGGAGTTGGAAGGTAAGTAAGCAGCGGCGTGGGACAGGGGGGGCCCCTGTACGTGCTTAAAGGTGGGGGGCGTATGTATGCGAGCGTGCGAGAAGTGATGCAGATACGCGCGGATGCGCGCAAGCGAGGACCAATACTTGGAGCTCGAAATACTGGCTTTCTTGTAGTTTGCAAAGGAAGCACAGAAGTGATCGGGGCGAGATCAGATGCTGTTGCTATTGGAAGATATGCCCGAGTGGTGCGGAAGTCCTGGTAATGGGGACTGTGTTTGCAGTGCTGGCTTTGGATACAGGTCCGCTCGAAGGGGCCAAAAGGCATGATGGGTGGTGGGGGCTGGAAATGCATAGTAGGACAATTCGGCGTTTAGGAGCTGAAGGATGAGTGACAGGGCTGACTGCTATATACGGCTACCTGCAGACCGCACGATAGCGGTGTGTCGATCACCGTGTGAGAGACGAACTGTCCGGGGTAATTCAATGTCAGGGTTATAGGCAATTCCAATACTGCTGCCTTGCCTCTCAGTTCCATTTCAGCTGAGATTTCATATCGAAAACTGATCCTTCTCTGCTGTGGCCTGCAAAAGATCGTTGCACTATTTCCCTAGACAGTTAAAGTGAATTCACAAGTGCAGCTGAAGACTCCAGACGTCTTCGAAGGACTCAGGTGTAGGTCCCGGCTACCCGCATGTGTCGGTTACAATGTCTCGGATAAGGGCTTAAATATTCTCTATAGTGATTTTATCCAGCTATTCAATGAATTTTCACAGACCACGCTCTATCTCGCTTAGTGTTCCTTCGGAAAGTTTACCTGCTTGTGGCCGGCTTGGGTTTCCAGAAACTCGCTCACAATGACGTCGACCAGCGCTCAGTGACTCCTATAGAAGTGTCTAATACGAAGCGCGAAGATGGCAGGCACGAGGTAAACAAATCCTCACTGGTGTTCCCAAAGTTGCGAATATCAGAGCTCAGTCTTAGGTCGACTCTGACAAAAACCAAGTTTTCGTTCAAGCTCCAAGGGGTATATTGAATTGTACAAGCGGAAAGACGCTAAAGCCGAATTGAAATAGAAAGGTATCAGCATATCTTAACACTTCTCAAGCGTACATGCGTCCATCAACCGGAGAGTCCACAGTGCCGTTAGAAAACGCGCAGTGTCCGATCTTCTCATTATCCTCCGTCTCGACCTCCTCACCGGGAACGACACCCCACATAACCGGCCGGCCCTCGGACGTGTCCGCGGGGCCATGACAGGCGGCGGCGATGGCGGCGCTACAACTACCCGCGAGCGGCATGCCCGGCTTCAGCCGACGCAAGCCCAGGGCGACGGTGAAGACGACGAGCACGACGGCGGCGACGACGGTCAGGATCATGCCAAGCGGCGAGAAGCCGCAGGTGACGGCGCCGGCGGCGGTGTTGGCGGCCGAGTCGTCGTCGTAGTCGGCGCCGTGCGCGTCCTTGCCGTCGACCTTGACGAAGAAGATGCTCTGCGAGATGATCAGGTGCAGCACGCCCGAGAAGACCATGAGCGGCACGCCGATGCGGTAGGGCACCTGCAGGAAGTAGGTGGCGCGCTGGCCGTCGCGCGGGTGCGACACGCGCAGCGCCACGCGCCGGTGCGCGTAGCCGGCCCACTCCTTGGCTAGGGACAGTTTGGTGATCAGCCCGTTGACGAAGAAGTAGATGAACGACAGCAGCATCTGCGGCAGGTTGGCGATCAGCACCGTCGCCACGACGGCGCCGTCCCCGGACGACGGCACGTGCCACCCCGTTATCACGTTGTACGGCGTCGTCTTTCCCAGGCCGAGCTCCTTGATGAACGAGACGCCGCCGCGGTCGAATTTCGATCGCAGCTGTGACATTGCATATGCCAGGAGACCGAGGATGATTGCTATGCATAGCACGGCCCTGCTTGGTGTTAACTTGTATTCTGAAGGTTTCAAGAAGTAGATGTATACTCACAGAGAACCGGTGATGATCCAGCGAGTCTTCCCTGTGGCTGCGGCAGCCCTGTTCTTTCTGGATCTGTATGTCTTGGGTGCGGGTGGGTTGCCCGAGAGTCTTGCGGCGTGTATATAACCGTGAGAGAAGTCTTTTTGTGTAAGCAGACACATTCCGCGAGTTGTCGTGTCACACTTCCGGATGAAGGAAGCTGCTGCGTCGCCGATGGTGGTCAATGGTCTATCTCTGACCTTGACAATGACGATGGTGAGAACGACAACTTTCTGGACAGTCTTGTCAGCTTGGACCATCATGCATTGGAGCACGCTAACTTACGATTGCGTTAGCAATGATAACGACAATCAAAAGACTCTTCGCAACATTCAGACTACACCCATTTTCCATCTTTTCGCTAATGCAGTACTCGATCTTGAATCCCCACACTTTCCAGTCTGAAGCACTAGACCTTAGGTCTTGCCAATATCCATCGCCGCACAAGGACGCTGGGCGATGCACGCCAGGCGAGTAGTCGTAATATTCGACATCTTGGGAGCATATCCAGTTGTACCAGTTGTCGGTGACAGGGGCTCCTGCCGGTATGATGTTGCTGGTGTACGGGTAAACAGACAAAAGAGACGAGTTCGCATCGCAACTGACGAGGCGATTGTCTCCCGCAACGATGGCAAACGACGAGCCCTTTGGGCAGCTGCTCGCCATGCCACTTCTTTCCGGGTCAATGTCCATTTCCTGGTTATCGCTAGGCAAAGTAGATGTGACCAGGATAAGGTTGCGCCGGTCGGAAAGAGGTGTCTTTGCATAGTCCTGGATGCAGTCGGAATTGTTCCGACGCTCGAAAAGAGAGCCATTGTTCCTTACCCCAAGGTTTTCGATCCTCGATTGGATCGAATAGGGGTCGTGTGCATCGTCCATGACCAAGTACGCTGCATTATGTACTTCAGTAGTGCCGTCTGCCAGCCCTACTGTAAAGTTTGTCTCCCCAGTAAAGTTCGAATAAGGCGGGAACGTGTTGCTGTCAAACGAGGCTCCCTTCTGGAAGTCTTCGGTGGCGAAGTACACGTCGTAGGAATTATTTGCTGTAGAGACAAAAAAGGTCGAGTTGTAACTGGAACGGGTTAGCCTGCAGATCTCTTGTACAGGACGAGGGTTTCTACAGAAGATGCAGCGGGACGGAAGATAGTGCCAACAGGCACCAAAATAGAAGTTTGAGGGACTTGATATGGCTGAAGTTCTTCATGCTGGGCACACCAATGTCGAGCCACTTGCCCTGGCTATGGGCTCGGTCTATGTCTTCCCGTGTGGGAGCGGAAAGACATTGCATGCAGTAGTTGCTGGCACCAAGAAGGAGCGTGCTGACAGCGTTGATGGCCAGGTGAATTCCAAACTGGATATGGTCGATGTCAGAGCATGGGCCCGTCCGGATGGTCGCAATGTTGGAATGGTGGCCGTTGCTGCTGGCGATTGCGGATGCGACGGCAAGGACGACGATGTTGGCGATGAGAGTGCACAAAGACAAGGCCGCGCCTACCGTCACTCCAAAGCGCCAGCCATCGGGCATCCTCCGGGTTAAGGGCGCGAGGAAAGATGAGCGGCTCTTCGGGGAGCTATGCTTAAGAAGCGTGCGCGCGTCGTCGTCCAAAGGGCCGGAACCATCAGCCGTGGGTAGTGCTTGCTCTCGATCATATTTGGCCCCGTCAATCGAGCTGCGGGACTGCATGGATGGTTCGTATTCATCTTTATGTCTATAGGGCTCTAGTGGTAGATATTCGCTTCTGGATCCGTATAGCTTTAGCTTCGCTCTGTCAGCTCTTCGTAATGGCACCTACTTCGTCTTTGCTCCACTCATCCTGCAGGGAGACACCCGGTAGGAGATACCGGAAAAGGCAGTCGAAAGAAAAGCGCTCAAGTGTGGGAAAGGTGTCGAGAAAAAGCGAGACAGAGACCCGCACAGAGGGAGACGGAGGAATAACCCGGTGGTTGGGGGCCACGCAGGATCAAAACCTAGCAATGCATCACGTTTATTTTTGGGTGCTTATCGTGTGAACTCTATCCAGGAACACAGCGACATTTCAAATATGTAGTGCGATCCTTACAGCGGGATATCTGCCTATCTAATCACTCGATATTTACTTCCTTTGCTTGCTCGAATCCTATGGATTGCTCCTTCCAAGGCCCACACGAAGCGCTGTAGAGCCCAGGGGACAACTGTTGCGCTAATCCACTTTGGGGGTTCGCAATCAAGCTGCTATTTGGGGGCCAAAAGTGTGGTGTACGTCATATCCAACTTATCGCCTCCACCAACAACAACAGAAAGTTTAAAGAAACAAGGAAACTCAGAAACTGATTTGGGGGTAATTGCCTGCTTTCTATTTCGGAGTGCGCATGGTCCCGGACTCTCACGTGCCCAAATGATCATCAATCAGAAAGACTTTCCACCAATTCTCACTCGAAACATCTTGAAGCATCTACAGTCTGAGATTCTCTTTGCCTTGCAATTTTACGTCTGGTCACAATACACAAGCACGTTTAGTCACAATGCACAAGCACGTCAAGGAACAATTGTTTGACTCTCCTCACACGAGATATATTCGATCAACACCGCATATTTACAAAGAATTTCTCGAGAATAAAAACAGCGCTTGGCTCCAAAACTGTACAGGCCAAGGCTCGGGGCGTCTTCAGAAAGTTTCAAAAAGATCCGATATTTTCACCAAACCTCACCACCTTTTCGTCACCCATCACGTATTCTTCGTCCACGTCTGCTTTACAAACATTGGCTGTAGTAATCATTCCAGGCCTTGCAGGTCAGGCCCGAGTCGCAGTCGGTGCTGCCCTTGTAGTTGGAGCCGCCGCACTGGCCGTATTTCTTGACAGAGCTGCCGGTGCCGGTG
>RHKH01000036.1:178015-208354 GCA_009829795.1 Lasiodiplodia gonubiensis | reverse complement strand
CGGGAGTGCCCGCAGGCGGGGTGAAGAGAGGGGTGCCAGCGGGGGTGCCGACGGGGGTGGGGACGACGACCGGGGTGGGCATGACCTGAGGAGTGGGAACGGCCGCGGGGGTCGAGACGGCGACGGCCTGGGCGACCTGCGAGGGAGACGAGGCGGCGGTGCTGGCGGCGGGAGTGGCGGCGCCGCTGGCAGAGGCGGGGCCGGAGCCCTCAGGCCAGACGGCCGGGCCGGGCATGGTGTAGTTGGTGGGGATGGGCCAGTAGATGTTGATCTTCAGGCCGGGCTCCTCGCCGGTGTAGACACCGGGGATCTTGACCGTGGGCGAGGGCGAGCCGGAGCCGGAGCCGGTGACCTTGATCTGGGCGCACGAGATGTAGAACTGGGCGCCGCCAACCTCGGAGGCGCCGTGCAGGCCGACGTGCTCAACACGAAGGAGGTACTCGCCGGCGGGGGTCTCGTCGGGCAGGGGGAAGGTGAAGTTGGTCAGGCCGTTGCTGAGCCACTGGAGACCGTCGTCGGTAACCTCGCCGGGGCCCATCTCGTAGACCTTGAACCAGTCACCGGAGCCATCGTACTCGGCGGCGGTGCTGTCGGCCTTGGACATGTAGACCTGGAGCGGGCCGGGGTGGCCGATGCTGGAGTCGAGAGCGAAACCGACCTCGGCGCCGGGGGCGACCTCCTTGGTCTTGGTGCTGCTCCCGCTGTCGAGGCCGCCGACGTTGCAGCGGAGGGCGTTGGACGAGACGTCGGTGACGGGCGAGTTGGCGTTGGTGTTCTGGCGAACGTACTCGTAGGGCTCGGCGTCGACAACGGTGCCGTCAACAATCAGCTTGTTGAAGCAGTAGTGGGCCGAGATGCTCGGGACCATGGCGGCAACGGCCGCGATAGTTGCAAGGCTGAACTGCATTTTGTCGGAGAGGTTGAAAGAAGTGTTGATCGAAGGGTGCTGTGTCTGAAGGAATGATGGACCACCTGGGCTCAAAGAAAGGACGAATGCAAAGCAATCAGAAAGAGTGACGCACAGCGATCACGCACGAGGAGAGAGAATGGTCAAGAGCTGAAGGCTGAAGAGAAAAACATGTTTCACGGCGCAGAGGGGCTGCTGTTATATGCTGCGACGGGCTGTCGTCGACGGCGGCCCGGGGCTCTCTCGCCAGTTTCATGCCGGGTCGGTTAGGGACGCACGCGGAGATTGCTGGGCCTGCCGCTGGGCGTGACGGGCGGGAGTGCAGCGGTGGAGTAGGTGTGCCGTCCAGAAGCGGCAGTGGGTGATGGGAGACAGGGATTGGCAGGGGCTCGCGCCAACCAGCTTCGGCCTCGCCTACACAGCGCCCCGTCAGCGTTTCAACTTTACAGCTCAAACAACACCCGCCCTCCAACTCGTTTCACTCGCTTTCTCCACCAATGACGCCTGCCACTGTTTGTTTCTCGACTGCCGCACGCCATCGACTTCTGCCGGGCGCTCTCGTGGACGTCGACGCGTCGCTCTCACCATGAGCCGGCAGCAGTCATTGCGACGTCCTTGGTTCATGCTGCCGCATATAGCGCGCGCACCTATAGACGCTCCTATTTTCGTCCGTACGGCAGTACCTAGGGCTGGCCTCGAAACTTGACGATCTCGCCCCGAACCGAGCGCCGAACTGAGCCTCCTTTCTCGCTTCCTCAGTCATCTCCGTTTCTCCACAGCTTCCCGCACAAAGGCAACGATCACCGCTGGGCTGACCTGATCAAGCCTTTCGAAACGCCGCAACACCCCGACGGTAAGAACACCCGCACCACATGCGCCTCCTCGACGCCCAGAACATCCCCAAGAACGCTGGTCAAACGCCCAGATTCCTGGCATCGTCGTCTATTCTTTCTACTACCGCCGCGCCATGCATGTACTCCTGAACTCGGTTGTTCACAAGCGCCCAAAAGGGACAGCGTTCGTAAAAAAGAGAACCGCATGAAGCGCCGGCACCAGCAGGAGGCCCGTTTTTTTCCGCCGAATCCTGGGAGGCCTTGATCCTGCGATGCAATGTCGTCACCGACTGTTGAAAGAAACCCCATTTTGCCTCGGCCCCCTAGCAATCTGGTTGGATGGAGAGAGCCGCGCGCCTGCTCAGGTACATAGCGCTTTTTTTTCTATTTTTTGATTGAGTCTTTCATGCAATCGCCGCTTGTCTCCACTTTGATCCCCAATCTCCCCATATTGCTCACCGTGTGGTCCCTTATCAATCGTTTCTTCCAGAATGACGAAGGAAAAGGGCCTTCCCGCGTCCCGATCCACAAGCCTCTTCCCGGCTTTTGGGATCTGAGATGGACATCGGAGGGTGTCCCGCGGGAGCACTCCGGCCGCCGAAAATGCCGAACGGCTCTTCAGACGGCGTGGGAAGCGGTTGGACTCGTTTTCTCGGTCACGGTATTCATTTGAGATGTTGACACAAGTAATGCTGTCTGGACTGCAAAGATCAACAGCGGTGGTCCACACATGATTCGTTTCCGCTGTGCCTTTCTCGTATTCCCGTTGTCGTTCTTTCCTCTTGCACTCGTCAGCTACTTTCTGACGGCCGTATACGGACGGACGGCGGCTGTGCGTGGCCGGTTGATCGTCTTGGGTTTCTACACTTTGGGCAAGGCAAAGCGAGTGGCTATTCGGCACGCCGGACCGTCTTGTGCTTCCCGACTGCGCCCTGCAGTCTCGGCTACCACCGGTAGGCGGTGCTCGACCGGCCTTACATACGCCATGCCTTCGGTACGGAGTGAGGGCTGCCGTTGCCGTTGCGAGCAATGCCAACACGGAACCCTCTTGTGAATTCACATCCCTGAGGAAAGGAGTCAACAAGCACTCGTCTGATCCATGAGAAGCTACACGGGCTCAAGTAAGGACTTCCTTAGACGCAGGAGTCGATTCGCGTTGCTGCTACTAACCGCCCCGGGCTACAGGCTCTCCACCGTTGGCATCAAGCTGGAGTAGCTGTGTCCACCTCCCCTAGCCTAACCATGCGCTGCTCTTGAGAGAAAGAATAGTGCTAAGAAGAAAAGACTAATAATTGTATCATAGTTTTCCGCGCCATCTCGGACTTTCAGACCTGTACCCTCCTGCACAACCATCTCTAAGCATGCGAGAATGTTCATCTTGCCCGGACACAATGGCACATCCACACTTTCCCTAGACCCTTTACCTGTTTCTTGCAAACCACGAATTGCGAGCGACCGCTTCAGTTACCGATCCCATCGCATAGACACGACCTGTCTCACTCGACCCTGAAGCAGAATCATTGTTCTCGGCAGCTGAAGGAGGTCGGAATATCTGCGCCGCGCCCATTGGCTGAGAAGGCACTCGTCGGTTTAAGCTTAAAGCACTGACACTACTCCACCGGATGTCATCGTCCAAGAAGTGACTGTTTCCAACGAGGAGTGCGCGCTGTGGCAGTTGGGGCAAATTTTCGGCCCATTGTACGGTAGGGTAGTCAGTGCGACGTCCACGCCACAAGTCGCCCTGAATGCTGGTGGACGACGTGGAACGTTGGACGGCAGCAGCTGGCGGCCGAGGTAAGGAATTAGTCATACCGGTTGCACTTAACGATCCTGCCTCGCTGCCAACGGTCTCTTGAGTCGGCTTTCGCAGCGAGATTCCAGCAAAAGCGCTGCTTATACGATGTCCCCAACTTGGACGGTTCTCAGTTGGCTTTGGTTGGGACATCCCTGCCTCGTCTGGTGGTCTAGAAAGATCCCCTTGGTAGAAAATTGGCAGTGATGCGTTGTTCGAAATCCTTCTCCTCCGGCCTTCGTGCTGGCCATCGACTTGTGCTTCAGCGGGCCTGTCCACATGCTGTTCCTCAGGCTGCTTCGCTCCTGACGATTCATCCCCAGTGTTCCCTTCTTTTCCAGCCTTGCCGGCGCGCGCGCGTTCCAGCGTCTACGCAGTGTCAGCAGTACCATGGGCAACGCGGACGACGTGACCCGCGTACCTGATAGCACTGCGCACATTCGTATAGGTGCTTTTGAACCATTGAACAAATCTGTGTCTCATCGCCGCCACCGTCTTGGTCTCCCGCTGCGTTGCTACTACCACCCTGTTCGGGCCGCTCTTCCTGTGTCGCCGTTCTGCTGGGGGAAGTGGGCCGCTCCTCCTGTGTCGTCGTTCTGCTGGGGGAAGTGGGCCGCTCTTCCTGTGTCGTTGTTCTGCTGGGGGAAGTGGGTCGCGTGTCCCCGTGTTGCGGCAGCGGAATGGGTATACTCTCGGCCTGTGGACGGGATCGTCAGCAACGACGGCGGATTTCGGCGATCGACATCGTTACCTACGATGCACCTGTAACAGAATTGGGTTGGTCGAAGGTTATAAGCGGTGAGTTCTGGCGGGAAAGCGCTGAGCTTCTTGACTAAAGTACACTGAGCGCACTGTCTCGTGGGTTCAGGGTTCGACATGGCAGATGAATGAGCGGCTGATGGGGTATTGAATTCTTGGAGCATAATGATGAGTAAGTTGATGTTGGGTGAGTGGAGAGGAGAATGGTAGCGTGTGAGGTGAGTGATTATTTCCTGGGGTTCAGGGCGGGTTGTTCCTGCCTGTCGTGACTAAACCTATGGCTTCCTTGTCAGGACGAGGCACCTCTTATGGAAAACCTCCTGCGGGACCCTATCTCGACTCGAACCTGACGCAGTAGCCCCAGGAGATGCATTTGCAGTGGAACTTTGATTCCTAGTGAGTTAATACTTTACGGCAATCACAGAATGGTCAAGTCTTGGAGAACTCTCGATTTATGGACTTTGTACAGACCACACAGCTTCCATTGCTGATATTGATCGAGGCCTCGGAGTCTACCTCCATCTTTTGTCTTTACCTGGGAGTTGATGGCACAATCTCGGTGTCACTAATTTTCTGCCCTTTGCCTTCATATCTCCACCTGCTAATATATGCTGGTGTCTTTCCATCGCCTCCATTGCTCGTTGCGTACACTCCGACCAATGTGCCTGCGACATAGTCAGTGGGAGTTCACAGTCAGTTGAGATGCAAGGGTGCTTACCAGTAAATGGACCAGTGCCGCCGCTAACAATAGTGGCAGGCGCATGAGAAATAGTCTTTGCTGACTCGGCTTCACCTGACGGACCAGCAGAAAATGTGTAATGCGTATCGTTCAACGCCTGGACGTACAGCCGCACCGGCCCACCCAGCCATGCCTCGGGCACAGGCTCAACGACCGTCTGTGGTGCAGGCCCTTCATTGTTGCCCGTACCGTTGACGCGGAATCTCAAATGCGGTGCCAGATCAGCCGATCCCTCCGAGGCCAGAAGCACGACACCGAGATCCAAATGCTGGTCCTGCGTCAGGAACGCCGTCACGCCCGCTTCTTCCTCCTCTCCCGCCGCAGCATCGACCGTCACGTCAACACTGAAGTCAAACAGCGTATCCGTCTGCCTCCTCCCCACGAACGTGATGCCATCCGTCGGCTCGAAGTCCGGACCGCCCGTCAGATTGGCCTTGGACGGGATGAGCCGCAGCGCATTCGGCGCCTCGTCCGGGCTGACGGCGAAGGCGCCCTCGGGCGGGAAGCGCCAGAACAAGAAGTGCTTCGGAACGCCCTCACCCGGCGCGAAGTCAATGGCGTCCGGATCGCCCACGAACGGGCCCTCGCCAGGCAGGTCCCGCGTGGGCGGCGGCAGCGGCCAGCCCTCCATGCGGCCCCTCACGGGCTGCAGCACCGGCCACTCGCCCTCGTCCCACGTTGCGGGGAACAGCACCGTCTCGCGGCCCATGGGGTAGTTCTCCCACGCCGGGCCGGACCGCGTGCTGAGCGCGACGCCCCACCAGTGGCCCGCCGCGTCCTGGAACAGGTCCGCGTGGCCGACCGTCTGGAAGTACTCGTCGGTGCCGGCGTTGGTCAGGATGGGGTTGCCCTCGACGTAGGCCTCGTACGGGCCCGAGACGTTCCTGGCGCGCGCGATGATCTCGGTGTGGCCCAGCTCGGTGCCGCCCTCGGCGATCATCAGGTAGTACCAGCCGTCCTTCTTGTACACGTGCGGGCCCTCCGGGCTGGCGCCGCCCGTGCCGTTCCAGATGTAGACGGGCTCCGACACGGCGCCCGTGTCGAGGTCGATGGTCGACTGCTGGATGCCGGCGTAGGTCACGTACACCTGCCCGTCGTCGTCCCAGAACAGATCCGGGTCGATGGACGCCGGCGTGAAGCGCACCGGGTCCGACCACGCGGCGTCGTCGAACGGGTCCGTCGTCTTGAAGATCAGCCCCTCCCACGCCACCATGACGACGATGTTGTAGAAGACGCCGTCGCGGTACCGCAGCGTCGGCGCGTACACGCCGTTGCTCTGCTCCGGGTACGCATTCATCTCCGGGAACTGCGACTCCCGGTTGTACGTGTTGGACACGTGCTTCCAGTTCTGCAGGTCTTTGCTGGCGTAGATGGGCAGGCCCGGGAAGCCGAGGAAGGTGGACACGCTGCAGAAGTAGGTCGAGTCGTGCTCTGGGACGAAGATGCAGGTCGGGTCCGAATGCCATCCTGCGAAGAGGGGGTTCGTGTAGGTCGAGTTGGCCGTGGTGTTGGTGGTGGTGGGAAAGGCCTGGCCTGGCCCAGCGAGTGCCAGAGTGGCGGCGAAGGCGATGGATGCGAGGCGCATCTTTCCAATTGGGACTGGGTATCTTGATATCGACCTCACAATCGAGGTATCGTTGACGTACTTTCATGGAGTTTAAAAGTAATGTTAACCCCTGTCAGGTCGACGGCAAACACTCAGGTCCCCGGGAAGCGACCGGGTCGCAATACTTCACATTTAGCCTAATGGCGAGTTTTTAGAAAAGATATTCAGGTTCTCGTCCGGCAGATTCATCTAAACTCTACTTCCCCGCCTTTTTCCGAGGTGGGGAATATTTCATGGATTGCGCTTTTCGGTTAGACTTTTACTTTTCGGGCGCCCCGCCTTGCGTCATCCAAGACACTTTCCGCTGAGCGGTATGGAATACGAGTACGGCTGCCGTCTTGGCTCGGATAAATTTTCAACACTTTGTATGGGTGAGCTTAAAGGTGCTGTATGCACGTTCGTCTAGTCTAACTCTATGCTGATTGCTGACGTTTGTTCAGGCCTTGGCAGTCTGTCTGATTTTGCTGCAGCTCGCAATTCCAGGAACCCGGTAGTTGGTATTACGCATGCCTCATCATCATTACTCAGCCAACTATAGTGATACACGACGTCGAAGAACAAATCAACTTAAAGACATTCACTATTGAAGCAGCCAAGTGGTGGTCTGTGGCAATCTAACTCTTTCAAGCGTTCCTGAGATTAAAAGGTCCTTGCCGGAGGCTAATCGGTTCTCCGAATGTGAATATTAATGTTGGTGTGTCTTTTATAATGTATTGCGATCACATAATGCGGAATGCTCTTCATCATATGTTTTAGCTACAGCCGCAAATTGATTTATATGTATGATGATGTGCCTTTGGTGATGCTGTCAATTAGTAGAAATCAGTTTATGTAATCTAATCGATCTCGCATATGGGAGAAGCTGAGGCACGCCTCCGCCACCAGTATTCCTTAATTTTGGGTGTAAGTCCCCTGCGATGGGTAGCAGCGGCTGGTAAGCATCTTTGTGAAAGTCCCGTATGGCCGTTTTTATATTCTCATTTATGGTCGAAAATAAGTCGCTATCACAGGCTTCAGCTGGCTAGTCCCGTCACATGGGCTGCTTCATGTGCAGACCGGTTTGATACATGGAAAGAACTTGTCAGCTGCACGTTGCGTTTCGGCCGTGCGGGCACCAGTGTCGGTTACTTAACATCACCGAGCAATGTTCCATGATCTACTACAATTTCAATTATTCGACTTTTGGGGTGGTTTTTTTTTAAAAAAAAAAGAAAAACCAAAACAAATTGGAAACTTGGCCTCTTCTGTTCCGGCGGTAAGTTGAGCGCTTGTTCAAGTAACAAAATTTGAAAACAAATGAGCAGGATTCCCCACACTGTCGTACCGAAAATTCTCAGTGCGGTCGATCATCATTTGTTGATAACGTTGCGTTGTGTTACTTCACTTTTGTGCCCGGCATAGTGAAGTGTTTCAAATGGCGATACCCACCAAGAGTGCATCTTGCAGAGCATTGTTCAGAAGTTACATTCTTGTAGTTGACTATTTCTCCCCGGCCGAAAGAGGGAAAGGCCCAAGAAGTTGTCAGCTTTGAGAGTGTTGGAAGTCCAGAACTCTATTGAAAAGTTCTTGAGGAACTCAGTATTGAAGGAATGATGCCCTAATAGGGATTTTTTAAATAACTAGAACTGCTGGCCGGCGAACAAGTGACCGTGCACGTGTAAGTAGAAGGCTGTCTTTAGCAGATGCGTGTTAGCAGTCACGTGCGAAGAACTAAGTCACCTGCTTATCTAAGTCAAATGTCTCTTTGAGAATGTGTTTCCAATTCTTTGGGCAGTGTCAAACGAGGATGGCAGAATAGGTATGACATTCGGTAAATACTTGTTTACCCAATAGGGGATGATCGGGACTCCGGACCAGCTATACTGGTTCCAGATTTCTAGGCCAATTTTGAATAACTGGTCGAGACCTTCCCAGGTTTCCTGATTACTGCTCGCTGATCGTCAATACAGTACGATGATGAGAGACGGCTCTTTTTACCACGATAATCGATCTGCTACCCTTTGAGTAGTGGGGCTGTATATCCGGCGAAACGCCATATCCGTAATTGTTGTAAAGGCTCGCACACATGCTGGCTTAATGTATGGGTCGAAAGGTTTATTGAGATCATGTTTGAGAAACAGAGTAAGAGTGAACACGAGAGTCGGTAGAACGATGTCATGGACCCCACACTGTCCTATAACAGCCCTAACCAGGAAGGGCTGGGGATTTCTAAACTTCTGAAGACGTGCTTGATTAGGTGTAATATATATCCGTAACCACTTAATAGCTGTGCAGAGCATCCTGTTATTTTTTTATTTAATTTCCGTTAGAAAAGGGCATTCGTGGGTCAGGTTTCTGTGGAGAAACCACGCAGCTCCCATAGTCTCATTAATTATCGGGATTAGCATTGTTGGCTACCAAGCAAATCCACGTTGCGAAATGTTGGAGTCATCGAGTGGTAGCATGCACCAAGTTGGTTGCGCTAGTCGTACATCCAGCGCCCCTAGCTTTGGTTTTTCGCTCGTGTCATATGTAGCTAAAGCTATCATCCGGACATGTAGGTAGAACTTTTAGTTCCACGTTCTCGTCCGGACGATAGCTTCAACTACCCCCACATGTTAATTTTCTAAGAAATAGCTGAGGCATTGTTACGCCTGAGATCTTATCCTTAGTGCTAACCATCGGCTGCGGGAGGGGATCGTACATAATATCGGCTCTGGTCTACATCTGAGGTAGTAGATCGGTGCAGTCCACGAGTCTGCTTGAAGGTAGGGCTGCAGTCCTCAATTTGCATAGGTCAGAAGCCTTAGACGAGCTATTGCGGGTCTACATGCTTTAGGTTTACGATCTTGCTCCATCATTCTCCCGAGTATGCCAACACAACTCGGAACTCATCACCGAATGTGTATCGGATTTCTAGCATCTATAACTTTTGTGCAAACGAGTTCCTCAACGTCTATACCCTCTTCAGCATCACCATCCTCTTCAAGAAATTACTTTTCCCAGCACCATTGCTTTCGTGCACCACTGGCTCAGCAGCATGTTCAGAATCCGGATTGACACTGTCTTCAGACTCATGCTTTTCTGCAGCCAGCCGCTCCATGTCACCGATCTTCCATGCCCTCAATAGCCACATGAAGCCCGCGGCTCCGATGTACATGAATCCAGTGAAAACCTGGGCACCGAGATATTTGCCGTGATTGGAAGCCGTGATCTGTAGCGCAATGGCTTCCGAAAAGGTTGTCGGGAGCACAAGGATGATCCATGTAATTGATAATGCTGACGGCAGATCGGCAATGCCAACAGCCTCAGCCGTGACTGGGGCAACGACAGCCCAGTAGGTTCCAGCAACCATGCCGACGACCAGAGCAAAGAAGATCATGACGCCATAGGTGTTTGCGAAGATCCAGATGACGAGGGAGAACAGGCCGGCGAGGAAGGTCATGACGAAGGCCATGTTCATGCGACCAATGTTGTCGCTAAAATAACCGATCGGTGGTCGGCCTAGCGCTTGACCGAGGTTAAGCACGGCGCCGATGACCGAGCCCTGGTGTGCTGACAGGCCGATACCGCTCTGCGCGTAGTTCGGTAGCGAGAAGAGTAGCACGATGTAGCCCAGCATGCTGAGAAATCCGAAGCCCAGAAGCAGCAAGAACTCTGGTCGGCGGAAGAGCCGATAGTCGAAGGCCAGTTGAGAGGAGCCGATCTTCTTATTCCGGTCCTTGATGAGCAGGGCGCAGATGGTATTGACAGTGAAAGCGCAAATGCCGAGGATGCGGAAGGCCCAACCCAGGCCAATGCGCTGTATCATGGCATTGGTGGCAAGTGAGTACATCAAGCCTCCTAACCCAGAGCCTGAGGCGGTAATGCCGTTGGCGAAGCTGCGACGCGTCGTAAACCACTGTGGCGTAACCCCAACGGATCCCACGAAGAGAAACCCCATGCCCCAACCGAAGCATACGCCCTGGCTCAGGAAGAGCTGCCATATCTCTTTCGCGAACGAAGCACCGATCAGAGAGAGCGTCTCAAAGAATACTCCAATAAGAAGCGTCACCCGGGTTCCAAAATGGCGAGTGGTCATGGTGGCCAGAGGCGCCACGAACAAAGCCTGTGAGATTGACAAACCGCCAACGAAAGCGAAGTCGAGACGGGTTGCGCCTGGGAAGACATTGTTGGACAGGTAGTGGGCCAGGAAGACGCCGTAACTCTGCACAGGCTGTAAGTGTCTGGCAAAAGGAGAATTGAGCAGAAAAGAACGCACGCTATTCAAGCCCCAAGTGTGGGCGTTGATCCAGAAGGTTGCTGCGCAGCACACCCAGCCGTAACCGCCGTTGGGTGGCACGTCGGGTGTGGGCGTGGGTGGCGGGGCGGTAGCCGATGGCGGGCCTTCATCCAAATTCCTGTCTGGCTCGTCCAGATTCTTCTCCTGCTCCTCGATCTTTTCCGAGCCGGTAGCAATCGAGGGCTCGCGAGTCGGCATCACGTCGTCGTCGGCGGCGGGCGAAGCCATGGCGTTGGCAAGGGAATGGCTCCATGCTGGCGGAGCAGCGGTCTTTTAGTCAATGGCGCCGTTGGAGCAGGCGGCGAATTCGGTAATAAGAAAGCGGTGCCGTCCTACCGCCGGGATCGTCCCTCGATCCTCCCGCAAACCCCACAGCTTCCCAGACGGGCAGCATTGGCGCAGCATCACGAGGCCGCCGTTGGCGAGGCGAAGGATCGCGCTGGGGAGCAGTGGTGGGCAAAAGCCGGGGACGGTTGAGCTTGTTGCCGGGAGTGACAGGGTGATTGCCGGCAAGGCTGACGGGACCCTTTGACCTCGCCGTACGGGCTGGAACCTGGCGTTGCTGCGACGACCCCGGCCACCGAGCACAAACACCACTTCACCGGCTTGGCACGTACCTGACGCCAGCAATCGTCGTCCCCGCCCTTCCCCCAGTCGCCGTGGCCCTCCACGTATCCCTCCATTCGCTCGCTTGACCGCTCCAATCCCATCCTCAAGCCAGCTCCTCGCCGCCTCACCAACGACAGCCCGCCGCATCCAACGCATCTCGTACCACCCCGACCGCCCACGCCCGACGTGCATCAGAGCCCAGCATTCCGTCCAAGCCCGCCCAGCATGCTGTCGCGCTCGCGCAGTAAGGACAAGGGCAGCAACATCCCTGGGCCCACCTATATGAACAACGAGCAGGTCGGTCAGTACTCCCCGTTCCCGTGCTGAGACACCCAGCCACCGCCGGAAATGTGCCAACCGCTTGACCAGGCAACTTCCTCAGCAACATTCGCAACAACCGTCCCCAACGCCCTAATGGCTCTCGTCCGCTGCCTGCCTCGCCCATGGGCTCGCTCCGATCCTCGAGAACTTTCGGCAGCGCGACTCCTGAGCCTCGAGACCCGCCGACCTTGACCCCGACCAAGTCCCAGCCACCTCGCAGCACCAGTGCTCTATCGCACCGCGACATGTTTTCGTCGCCTAACGGCAGCAGAGGCTCGCTGCGCGAGCGTCTGGCCCCCCGCGCCGCCTCCAGCCTGGGACGGCCTCTCGTCCGGGACCCATTCACTCGCTCCACCTCGCGGAACTCGCAGAAAGTAGATCCGGCTACAATTGAGCGCGCCTCCTCCCGGACGTCTACACGCTCGACAAGCGGCGAGCAGCGCCACTCGTATCGGGAAAGCGGTGCCCGGTGGATGGAACGCCAGGAGGCTGCTTCGCTCAGGAAGGCCCTGGAGGACATGGACGCTGCCGATGAGCAGAGGATATTCACCGCCGCCCAGGACGAGGCCGCCGAGCTAGTCTGGAAGCACCAGAACCCCAAGGCGGCGATTCGGAGCCCCGATGCGCCCTACGAGTACACGGCCCACCTAAAGAAAGGGAGCCACGCCCGAGCTCAGAGCTATGACGCCCCCTCGCCGCAATCGAGCGCCAGCGGTCGCAACAGCTCACTCAGCAGCCGCGGCTCCAGTTCCTCATCCGTAAAAGTGCACGACTTTGTGATCGCCAAAAAGAACGATAAGCTCAAGTCCAAAAAGGAAACCGACGCCCACCCCTCCAAGGCAATGGAGTCGCCTATGCAGTCTCCCACAAAGAGCCATGTCTCGTTCGAAGTCCCTAACCCCCGACGCCGGAGCAGCGGTTCTAAGAGAAAACTCAGTGGCAGCCTGTTCCAAAATCCCAACGACAAGATCTATGAGGAGCCCGAGGAGTCTTCCCCGACTACACCCGCCGAGCAGAAGCCCGCGCCGCCGTCGCCCTCGAAGCTGCCCATCCACACCCGCAGGAACCCCTTTTCGCGCATTCAGTTCGGGCGTGACAACTTGACCCGTTCGAACACCGACTCGCAGTCTACCTTCCAGAAGAGGTTTGACAGGTTCGAGATCCATAGGAATGAGCCGACTCAGTCGCGCAACCCAGCCTACACATCCAACGAGAATGTGCCTGTCACCCCCACGCAGCCCCAGAATCCTGCGGCAAGTTCCCCGGAGGAATCGCCTGTCAAGATGAAAGATGGTAAGGAGATTCGGGCTGATGATATCCGCGCAGCCACGAGCATGAGGTTCAAGGACAGAAGCCCGAAGCTGCCCACCCCGAGCATGGTCAGTGATAGTCCGGGACGCCCCATTGTCAGCTTCCAGAAAGACTACAAGCCGAAAGAAGTCGCGCTCAAAGAAGAGCAAGCAAAGGCCATGGTAGAGATGAAGTCTCCTGAGACTAGTCATGCGCCCAAGTCCTACCCCCCGAGCCCGCCCAAGAGCGCAAGCGCTCCCGTCGTGCCGACTATCAACATGCCGGACGAGCCTTTCGGCAAGAAGAGGAGCTCCGCAATCCCGCCAATTCCGGAAATCAATGTTCCTGACGAGCCTCCCCGGCCAAGATCTCGGGGATCGGCTGCAACGCCCATTCCTTCCATCTCGGTCGGCGGCGCCCCTTCGGTTCCTTCGATCAACGTGTCCGACACCCCGAGCATCAATGTCTCTGGCGGCTCAGCACGGCCGCTTCCAACGATCAACGCCCCTTCGTCTGGCTCTGCAAGGCCTCTTCCCGATCCGAGGTCGGCGCGGAATGGCCGTCCCCTTCCCCGTACGGCGAACACGGCACCCAATACTCTGCCGAAGGGCCACTGGACTCCTTCCGGTGGTGCTCGAACCTCGGCTCTGTGCGAAGCCTGTGCACTCCCCATTGCTGGTCGTACCGTGAGCGCCGCCGGTGCTCGCTTCCATCCGGAATGCTTCCGCTGCTACCACTGCTCGGAGGCGCTGGAATGCGTTGCCTTCTACCCGGAGCCAAAGGGAAAGCATGAGGAGCGCCTTAGTCGCATCTACAGACGGAGGAATGGCGAGGATGTGGAGATTGTGGAGGGTTGCAGCGAGTACGATGATGGCGATGAGGGGCTGCGGTTCTACTGCCATTTGGACTACCATGAGTTCTTCAGCCCGCGATGCAAGAGCTGCAAGACGCCTATTGAGGGAGAAGTCATTGTGGCTTGCGGCGCTGAGTGGCATGCTGGGCACTTCTTTTGTGCGGAATGCGGCGATGTGAGTATCTTTTTGTCCACAACTGGTTGATGGAATGCTGACGATAGATGTAGCCCTTCGATTCCTCGACACCTTTCGTTGAGAAGGACGGTTATGCTTGGTGTGTCAACTGCCACACTAACCGCTACTCGACCAAGTGCAAGAAGTGCCGTAAGCCGGTCACGAATACTGTGCTGAAGGCGCTTGGATTCGAGTGGCACCCCAACTGTTTCGTCTGCACCGTAAGTTGTCATTGTGTCTTCAAATACTGTTATATGCACCATTCTGACGATCATTAGGAATGCTCGGGTGAGTTCGTGGACGGCAGGTACTTCCTTCGCGGCGAGGAGAAGAACCCTGTCTGCGTCAAGTGCGAGGAGCGGAGGCTCAAGGCTTAATGGCTGGTGATTAATGGCCTGTGATGACCCGGACTGGACCTTTCACTTCTTTTCATGTGTTTTTCCCCTATTGTTTTCCTCATTTCCCCGCTTCTCTGCTTTATTATTACTGCATTGCTTTGCTCTCACTTGTATTGCTCTCCGGTCCCTGCATTGGTTCATCGTTTACTATCCCTTCATGCGCATTAATTTGTACGAGTTTGGGAAAGCGGGCGCTGGGTGTATCAGTGGCGTTGGCGTTTGATCTGCTCGGTGGGGTTGAAGATTGGTTAAGTCTGATGGATGCTTGTAAGATCCGAAATGAATAGTATAAATCATTACATAATAAGCCGATTTCGTATTCACTTCTTTCAACGAGCTGTTCAACAAGTGCTACTAAAGTCACACATAGTAGAGAGCCTGCTGCTGGAGACACTGGAAGGCCACCAAATCGGGGCCAGCAAGAGCCCAAGGACGAAAGAGAACAGAAGGCAAATGCACCAAATGTAGCAAAAAAGGTACTGATTAGAAATGGACTTATGAATATAGCCGACCTCGCAAACCCACTTCTATGGAAATAAAACTCAGGAAAGAAGTAATTTAGTGACGAATTGGGATCCATCGCATAGTCTCGGCGGGGTATGACGGGACCTCCCCTCTTTTCGAGTCAAGCAAACAAATAAACAATCGGACAACTCTAAACCCCGAGACGGGCCCGCCCAAACAGGAAAAGGCTTAGCCTTCGGGCTCGACGGAGCGTCTTCTTTCCGGGACGCCTTCCTCCCCTCGGTGGCGCTAGTCCGCTACCCAAATCCTTCGGCCCCCAAGCTTTGCGCCTAGCCGGGTTTCCGTCCGTTCGGGATCCCACCACAAAGACTTGTCGCGTCACACGCGGAGGAGACGGAGACGGGAGACGGAGGCAGCAGTTGACGGGGGCGAAGGGCTGGTGCTTCGGGTACGTGGAGGAACTGAAGGCATGCACTGTGTGACAGCGTATATAAGAGCGCTGTGCGCCGCTGCTGCTGGGTGAAAGTGAATCACAGAAGACAAGGAAGAAAGATAAGCACCAAAGCCTCTTTACGATCGTCGAAGCTTAGCAGAATTAAGCTTTTTTATTGCCATACCAAAGTCACCACCCATTTACCATCACTTCTTTCTATCTTGCTACTACCTACCAAACCCACCTCTCGAACCACGCCCTCAAAAAGAACCAAACCTCAACAACAATGGCGTCTTCCACTACCACAACCAATAACAACAACAAAAACAACCCCCTCCCCATCCTCATCATCGGCTCCGGCCTGGGCGGCCTCCTCCTCGCCCAAGGCCTGCTCGCGGCAGGCATCCCCTTCGCCATCTACGAGCGCGACGCGGCGCCGGCCGTGCGGCCGCAGGGCTACCGCATCCGCATCTCGGGCGACGGCATCGCCGCGCTCGAGGCGACGCTGCCGCCCGCGACCTTCCGGCGCTTCGAGCAGACGTGCGCGCAGGTCAAGCTGCTCGGGGTGGGGCCGGGCGGCGCGGCGATCGACGCGAGGACGGGGCGAGAGGTGCAGGATGCAGCGGCGGCGGCGTACAAGCCGTCGCCGGCGCACGTCAAGCGCATGCAGCAGGCCGCGAGGCGCAGGCCGTACACGCCGGATCGTGCGGCGGCGAGGCGCGTGTTGATGGAGGGAGGCGTCGGGGAGCGGGTGTGCTGGGGGAAGGCGTTCGAGGGATACGATGTCGTCGAAGAGGAGGAGGAGGAGGGTGGGCGGAAGAAGGCCGTCGTCGCGCGGTTTGCGGACGGGTCGACGGCGAAGGGGTGTCTGCTCGTCGGTGCGGACGGCGCGCGCAGCCGGGTGAGGAGGCAGTTCTTGGGCGACGCGCTGCGCCCGGTGGACACGCGGGGCTGGATCGTCTACGGGAAGACGGCGCTGACGGGAGAGGTGGAGGGGAGGATGCCGGAAGGGCTGTTGGAGACGATGAGGTTGGTTGAAGAGAAGGGGAGGGCGGATGGCGCGCCGGTGACGTGCCTGTACGAGCCGATCCGGTTTCCGCAGAGGAGAGAGGTCGAGGGATGTCCGGAGGAGGATTACGTCTATTGGGTGCTGGTGTCGAGAAAGGAGGTTTTCGGTGTCAAGGATGATGCGTTAACACGCATGTCGAGCGAGGAAGCAAAGGAGTTGGCGCTGAAGGTTACCAAGGAGTGGCACCCACGACTGCGTGCGCTATTTGAATTGGCAGATCCGACCCAGACGGCTGCGATGCGTGTCCTCAGCATGCGACCGGAGATGGCTGCCTGGGAACCACTAAGGGAGCCGGTGACGTTACTTGGAGACGCCGCGCATGTCATGTCGCCGTCCGGAGGTGTGGGCGCAGTCACGGCGTTCCGTGACGCAGCGAACTTGGCCAAGGTCCTGGTGGAGAACGGCGGGCAAGTATCGGCGGAAATTATTGAGAAGTACGAGGCCATGATGAAGGAGTACGCGAAGGAGGCAATTGAAGAATCGCGGCAAGGTGGTGTCAGGTTTTTCAACCACCCACCATTTGAGGAGTGTAAGTCGGTTGACGCTTGAGAAGTGGACCTAGATAGTGCTTTGAATGGTTTCCTGTCTCCATTTCTGTTTTCAATATTGAATGTCCTTTTATTGTCGATATTTCTAGAGGAACGAAGCTTTTGTTGCTCCTGAAGTGTGCTCTCATCGCTGTATAGGGATCAATCGTCTCTTTCAGGAACCCAAGAAGGTTGCTTTTGATGTCGTTTCTACCGCTGCTTGTCACGCAGCATAGTGGTATTCCCCCCCGGCAGACCTGGTTCGATGGTACAGCGAGACGGAGAATATGGGGTTGGAAACTCCAGATGGTATTGGGTTATTGATGTGGTTTCGTGGGGGCTTGGAAGAGCCACCCGGATGCGTTGTGCTACAATATCCGGACTGTAAACCCGAAGATGATGTACGCAGGCTGCTGAACAGACAGACTCGTCGTCACTGGAGTTAAGGTGACAATAAGAGGCCGAACCGCGGTTGTACCGGAGTTAAGCTGGCGGGGGCGCAGCCTCCTCACCAAAGTTTCCCGCCGCCCTTCCTGCACGCCAAGTTCTGTTCCTAGATCCAGATCCTGAATCAGATAAGCGCGAGCCTTAAGCTAATTCTGTTCTCGGAGATACATGTAAGTCTACCTATTAACGCCGGAGCGCCAATGGCCTTAAGTTGCTCACGGATGGGTTCAAGTAGAGCTCATTCCAGCTGCGAGACGTCTGTTTTTCATCAACAAGTTCTCTTCATCGACAAATATCATCAACATCCATTCGCTCACCTCGCCAAAAGCTCTCACAGACGTCAATCGAAAGGATGGTTGAGATCGCTGGCAAGAAAGTCGGGAGCACCGGCTTCGGCTTGATGGGTAAATTGAACACGATCAACATGGCTGGAGTACATCCTCTGCTGACACAAGTCCAGGCATGACATGGCGTCAGAACCCGCAACCATTCGAGGAATCTTTCAAGGCCATGAAGGCTGCCCTGGAGGGTGGTTCTAACTTCTGGAACGGTGGCGAGTTCTACGGCACGCCTGAGCACAACTCTCTCCACCTTCTGAGGGACTACTTCACCAAGTATCCTGAAGACGCCGACAAGGTCGTCATTTCTATCAAGGGCGGCGCCAAGCCCGGTCAGTTGGAGCCCGATGGCAGCCGCGAGAACGTCCACAGGAGCATCAACGAGTGCCTGCGTCTGCTTGACGGCAAGAAGTTCTTGGACACGTTTGAATGTGCCCGTGTGGACCCCAACGTCCCCATTGAGGACACCATCTCGTACATTGCCGAGTTTGTCAAGGCTGGCAAGCTTGGAGGCATTTCTCTTTCCGAGGTCGGCCCTCAAACCATCAGACGTGCTGCCAAGGTCCACCCGATTGCCTTTGTCGAGCTCGAATTCTCCTTGTACTGCACCGACATTCTGCACAATGAGATCGCTAAGACCTGCGGCGAGCTGAACATTCCCATCGTCGCTTACTCGCCGCTTGGCCGCGGATTCCTGGTACGTTTCACACTGCAGCTTTGTATTTCAAGATGCTGACCAAATATCGACAGACTGGCCAGATTCGCAGCATCGAAGATCTCCCCGAGGGAGACTTCCGCCGCATAGCACCGCGCTTTCAGCCTGATGTCTTTGACGAGAACATCAAACTGGCAGACGAAGTCGACAAGATTGCTAAGAAGAAGGGCGCTACTCTTGGCCAAGTCGGTCTTGCTTGGGTCAGGCAACAAAGCGGCAAGAATGGCCTTCCGACCGTGATTCCCATTCCTGGTGCTACCAAAGATACCCGTGTCCACGAAAATGTCAAGGAGATCACCTTGTCCAACGAAGAATTGGCTGAGATTGATGAGATCTTGCAGCGGATAGAGGTCAAGGGTGGTAGATACCCGGATTGGGCCTCAGCACATCTGAACGGTTAGGTGCTTGACAAGCGCTAGTCGTCGAGTTCCACTGTAAATTACCTAAATCAAGTACGGCGTCAGCTAGTTGCCAATGGATTTCCAGTACGGTACACATGTTCGCGTGTAATGATTGTCAGATCAAGTGTAGAATTAATCACCATTTGGTACCACTCCCGAAGGAGGACTCCATCAGGATTGCAGAATTCTTTTTGACATCACTCGAGGGTTTATGAGGAAGGAAGGGCAGTGAAGCGAATGTAGAACGAACCTTTTCTGGGCTGTAGCATGTCGATTGAATTTTAGAACTCAAGGCTGTTGCATGATTTTCGGTGCAGACTTCATCTTCTCAGCGCAACGCTGCAGGCATCGCATAGGCGTGGGACCATAAGTGACCGCAGCTGCTACAAGATCAGATCATTCAATCTCGGCGGATGCTGAGGTTCGCTCTGGCGCGGATGAGCCCGGTGCAGCTTCGAGGTGCGGGTGAGGAAGCGGAGTGACGTGACAGAGATCGAGAATTTAAGCCGGGGCAAGTGCGGAAGTGGGCGCTGTTCCGCGCCGCACCAACTTTTATCGTGGCCGCCCATTGGCGGCCGGAACGCACGACACTCGGGCCACGGCTAGCCAGGTCTGAGGGCCCTCCCCCGACGCGCGCGGGCGGCTGGGCAGGTGCGCGCGGCAAAGCCCAGCTAGCTCGAGCTCAGCTCAACACCATGGCCGCTCGTCGCCGTCCCTTTCCCGCAGCCATCATCATCAACCCACCTTTCGACGGCCACTCCCGCCACCCCGCCCTCTCGCCACCATGGAGTCGCCCGGATCGCCACTCTCAGAGCTGTCCTCCGACGAGTTCCAGGAGGAGGTCAAGACCGAGGACCGCTCCTTGAGCGTCGACACGTACAACGACGTCGACCACGATAGCACGCGCCCGTCCAAGCGCCAGCGCACCGGCGCCGGGCCCTCGTCTGGCCTCGCGAACTTCCGTGGCGCGACTCCCGAAGCACCGCAGCCTGACGCCGACGCCGACATCTATATTTCCGAGGACACGGACGGCAGCGTGCCAGCCTCGCCGCACCATGGCTACAGTGGCGGCGGCGGCGGCGGGCTGCAAGAGGAAGAGAGCTTCGGCCAAGAGCAAGTCACTGTCTGCAAGTGGGAAGGATGCGAGGCTGGCGACCTGGGAAACATGGACAAGCTGGTCGATCACTTGCATGATGATCACATCGGCACCCGCCAGAAGAAGTACTCATGCGAGTGGACAGACTGCGCGCGCAAAGGCATTCCACATGCCAGTGGCTACGCCCTTAGGGCCCACATGCGCAGCCATACCAGGGAAAAGCCCTTCTACTGCACTTTGCCAGGTAAGTTGCTGCTACCATTTTCGCCATTTCCTCAGCCATTGCCCCATACTATGGCACAATAGGATTAGCCGCTAACAAACCACGTAGAATGCGATCGTGCTTTTACGCGATCTGACGCTTTGGCAAAGCATATGCGTACCGTGCACGAAACGGAAGCGCTACGGCCCTCGGACCCTGTTCCCAAACACCACTCCTCTAACCCGTCGAATAAGAATCAGCGGCTGCGGCTGGTATTCAAGAACAATGGCACCGACAAGCCCGGCTCACCGATGCCCGCATCACCGCACTCTCAAGGCGCGGGCCAACAGCAGCCGCCACCACCCATCGAGAACGAGTACGAACACAACAATGTCATCTACCGGCCCCTCGACCCCACCATCCCACACAGCCCGCTCACCCGCAAGTTTCCGCATGACATACAATTCACGAAGGAGGAGATGAGCTTGTCGGCACCGGACCTGCTGCGACTGCTGACCCGCCAGATACAGTGGGCGACGTCGGAGGGCGAGGAGCTGAAGGCGGAGGTTGATGCGCTGGAGAAGACCCGTAAGGACGAGTGGATGTCGAAGGAGCTGACGCTCGAGAACGTCATGGAGGCTGAATATGGCCGTATGGAACGCGTCGACCGCCTGTTGAATGATGACAGCGCCAGCGCAACCGTCTTCCGCGAGATGTTGAGGGAAGACGTCAAGGTCGGCAAGTCGTTAGACGTGCAGCCCAAGCCTAATTGGCGAGACATCGTTCCGGTGGAGAAGACAAGGGAAAGGGAGGGGCTCGAGGCTGCGGGTGCCCTGACGGATATGGCAGGTGATCACAGGTTCGATTCTGCAGGCGACCCAGTTGTAGAACGGAGACCGGAAAATCTGGGCATAGGCGTTGGCGGTGGCCCATGAGAGGGCCTACTTCAAGACGAATGGGCTTTGAGGGGGTTTGGCGAGTTGAGAGAGCTCGCATTGCAAAAACACGGCGCTTTTCCTTTTTGATACAGCATACCATGCTGCGTGATGCGAATGTATCCTCTTACTGCTTTGCTTATTTCCACGGCCGAGAAGAGGGAGCAATTGAAATGGAACGGCCCTAGTCTCGGATGATTACCTTTCTGTTCTCTTCCCCTTTCATCACTTTGAGATATCTAATGGCTGACTGCCGAAAAGAAGAATTTAGAGAGCATATCATCTACACGAGCGCTTTTCGCTAAATCCGGATCTGCACCTATTCAACACATGTTGATTATGTGAAGGAGCTGTTAATCTTCTCAGCAGTTATACGCTAGATTTGATCATGAGTGGGCCTTCATGCTTGACGATCACAGAAGGAATATCAAAGCAACTGCTGAACCTGGAACTAAGGAATGCTGCTCTTATTGACTCGCCGCTAGACATTCTGTCAGGGAGGCCCAGTCCAATGAATGTGTGAAGCGGAACATTCCACTTCCAAGCCTACAGATCTGTAGCAGGTAATCTGAAACACTGAAACCTAGTGTCTTCTAGAAGCCAGATCATAGACACATTCTCCGCGTATCTGGGTCAAGTCAAACCGGATATTCGGCTCGCAGTACCCCTGATGACATAGGATAGTACGTAGCCGCCGTTTACATTAGACTCTCCGGGGAAGCATGGAAGCGGAGCCCGATCTTCTAGTGCGGGACTTTCTGTCCGTAGAGGATGCGGCGCTACCAATTGCACACTTCAGTCCGGCTGCTTACTGGCCAAACTACTGGTCATTGCGGGAATTGAGGGCTTGAGCTCTACTCGGTAGCTTCGGAAAGGTTTGCGAGCGGAAACTAGAGTATCGCCGGCGTCTCCAGCTAACGAGCACGTCCGCCACAAAATGGTGGGTGGCTTCTAGAATAGACCGTAAGCCGGATGTTTCGCAAAACTGCGGGAATAAGATGGTTCGATGGAAGACGGTGATTGCCCATCCAGAGCAGTACAAATCTAAAAAGTCAGTCCAGGCGTGCGTCAGTTCAAACATACGGTTTCAGATCTCGTTCATGCTTGAAAGTATACGCATTGCGCCATCTCGGGACTTTCCATCCCGGTTGAGGCGCATGGAAAAGCCTGCGTGTGGCGCACGTTTTGCTTAAAAGTCCGAAGAAAGAAAAGAAAATAAAGCCCTTGGCTCGTTGCACATTCGTAGATCATTCTTCAGTGTTTGGAACGCGTCGGGCGCCGAAGGCTTACGCAACGCTCAACCTCATCGTCTGCCAGCTCACACGCTTCGGCGTAAAGCATCCCGGTGTTACAAGTCATATCCCATAACTTTTGACGCGTTCAGTGCTCTAGCTTGTGTCCGGAAGACATTCCGAGGGCGCGCGCTGGACGGCACGCCTGGTGGAACGACGCTATTGTATGAGTGGGAGATGAGAAACTCGCCTGTCGACGCCGCGTCGGCAAAATGTACGATGTGGTCGCAGCGCCTGACGGGGCCCAGCCGCAGAAGCTTATTTAGTCGTGCCTCCAGACCTGTCTGGCTGTCGGATATGCTGCTTCTCTGGGCTCCATATGGGCGCTATACATTGCCATGGCTGACTCGAGAGAGATGGCGTAGCGCGGCTGGATCTGGAGCCGACGCACGCGAGGCGGAGGGGGAGATCGCGATGGCATGGGATGGACATGACGGGAGCACATTTGGCGAGCAGTGCACCCCTGACAGTGGGAGTTGTCGCCAGCACGCAGATCGTCTCGAGCGCCCTGGGCTCGCGACGGGCGGGGGCCTCCTGGTGGCGCGGCGACGACGTTTCAGACCGGTGATCTCCAAAAATGGGCGACGCTTCGACGACATGACTCTGCGCGGGCCCGAATGGGGTCTCGGAGGTGATGATGGGCAGCCGCAATAATCGCCAGTCCTTGCCCTTTGGGAGCGCGTCTCCGGAGCGTGAAATGACGGCGCGCATCAAACGGGGCGCGACTGGATGGAGATGTGCGCGCGGAGAAACGGCGGAAGCGGAGGGAGCAGAAGCGCGATTGACAGCGTGCAGAGGGAGGCGCCGGCGCGTGCCTGCCTAGACGCGCATCCGCTCCTGCATCGCTAGCGGCTGTTCCTGCTGCCTTATGCGGGGGACGACGTGTGCCAGCGGCCATGCCAGCCCACGGATGCACTGCGCATGTCCAACCGTGGCGGCGGCGGCGGCAGCAGCAGCAGCAGCAGCACGAGGCAGTGCAGCTTTCCGGCGGCGGCGGGGGACCATTGGATTTTCGGCGGGCAAAGACGCAATCAGCCCACGCGAAAAGAAATGCGTGCAAAGCGTCCAACGTGCGCGGTTGCGCTAAGATCGTAGCGGGAGCCCATCCTCCGGGACAGGGACCACCAAAGCGAGAGAGCGTGCGCCGTGCTGCTTTGCGCCCGCGCGCGTGCTTTGCTTCATCAGCTACGTCGTAGGCGCTTTCTGCGCTGCAGAACTCGTCTCTGGCAGAGAACATCGCCAGGTCTGTCTGAAACCACAGCCCCGACGCCGCCCCTGCAGTCTCTCCCTTCGCAGAGTAGAGCCGTCAGCCAGCGCCGACGGTCAGCGAGCGCGCCTTGGTTCTCCTATCTTCCGGCCTAACGCCAACGGTCCCTGCCCTGCCAAAGCCCCCCTGAAAGGCCAGCCGACCCTGGGACGCAACCCCAGGCACCAAATTCAAAAGCACCCGGCCAGTCGCCGCCAGCGCACGCGGGACTTGTCTGCGAATATCGCCTGCGACAACACACATCCTCGAGTCCGCGCCCTCGGTCCATGCTGAGCGCGCCGCGAACCACCGCATCCGTCGCACAGATCGCGCATCTGCCGTGCCGCCGACCTTCTGCGCATGTTCGCCGCCAGTAGTACCGCCCTCGCCCTGCGCTCCGGATCTTGAACCTGGCCTTCGGCGCCTCGGCAGGCCCACGTAAGAACAACAACTTCTGCGCCCTGCCCTCAACAACACACTACCGCTCCGCCGACGGCACCACCGGGACCATGGAGATCACCTCTCCGCCCGGCTCGCCCGCCAGCGGCATGCAGCGCCCCATGAGTGCCATGATGCGCCAAAACCGCTCGAGCAGTCGCATGAGCATGAGCAGCCGCGCCGGCACCGGCAGTAGGGCTTCGGACGAGGACAGCAAAACTGCCGTCAAAGTTGGTGTGTACACTCCATCCCGGCGCGTCAACCCGCGTCAGAATTGCTAACACAACCCGCCCTGCAGCCATTCGCGTCCGCCCTCCGCTCAAGCCTGGCGATCCTAATTATGAACTCATCCCGCAGCGATTTCGAAACAGTGCATGCCAGGTCAGCACTGATACAACAATTGCCGTCGACTCCCAACAAGGAAAGAAGTTGTTTGTCTTCGATCGCGTCTTTGGTGAAAACGTGGACCAAGCCGGTGTATGGGAGTATCTCTCTGAGAGCGTAAATGCTTTTGTACAGGGTTACAATGTCTCGATTCTGGCATATGGCCAGTCTGGTGCTGGAAAGTCGTACACCATGGGTACTTCGGGCCCAGCGCAACAGGCGGATCCGGCCGCTATGGGTATGTTGGACTTGCTGCGCAATTCAAGGTATCGATGACTAACGCGGTCTCTAGGTGTCGTGCCTCGCGCCGCAAGATTACTATTCGAGGTCTTAACAGGGCATTCCGCGCCCACCGCCGGTGGTGGTTCCGGACTCCGGGCACCGACACGATACTCCACCATTGGCCTGCCCGGCGCGAAACCGGCAGAAAAGAATTGGCAGCTGAAAGCTTCCTACGTGGAAATCTATAACGAGCAGCTCCGCGATCTCTTGGTTCCGGCCGATGTGCCCCAGTATGAAAGAGCTCAGGTCACGATTCGGGAGGATCCTAAGGGCAGGATTATCCTATCCGGTCTCCAGCAGATGACGATCAACTCTATCGACGACCTGCTCCATGCCTTGAACTTTGGCTCTTCCATTCGTCAAACGGACGCCACTGCGATCAACTCGCAATCTTCCCGCTCGCACGCCGTCTTCAGCTTGAATCTTGTGCAGAAGAAGAGCAGGTCTGCCACCGGGCAAATGTCTGTGCAAGACAAGCGGAGATCGATGCCATTGGAAGCAATGTCTGGTTCAGACAGTATGGTGACGGTGGATAGCAAGCTGCATTTCGTCGATCTTGCGGGTAGTGAAAGGTTGAAAAACACTGGAGCCGAAGGCGCGAGAGCGAGGGAAGGTATTTCCATCAACGCCGGTCTGGCGAGTTTAGGAAAAGTCATCTCGCAGCTTTCGCAGCGTTCAGGATCGCACGTCTCGTACAGAGACTCGAAGCTCACCCGTCTGCTCCAAGACTCTCTCGGCGGCAATGCCATTACCTACATGGTTGCCTGCGTGAACCCTGCCGAGTTCCACTTGAGCGAGACTCTCAATACCGTTCAGTACGCTCAGCGTGCTCGTGCTATCCAGAGTAAACCGCAAATCCAACAGAGCGCGGATGAAGGTGACGCAAAGGCTATTATCGAGCGCCTGCGGGCCGAGGTTTCCTTTTTGCGTGACCAAATAAGGTTGTCGGAACGCACTGGCCGCAAGGAAATCGTGCCGAAGGAAAGAGCAGAGCGGTCCGCCGAGCGCGAAATGGAACTCCAAAACCAGCTTCTGGACCTTCAAGAGAACTACAACGCTTTGAGTCAGCGCCACGCAAACTTTATCTCCGAGTTCACAAAGGCCCGCGACGCTGACGCTTCAGATGCTTCTGGCCTTTCTGACGCTCTTGGAGAGACCGCCATGGAGAGACTCAACCGTTCGAACTCATTTGCCGAGGCCGTCCAGCAGGTTGTGATGGAGTACGAGAAGACGATCCAAAGCCTTGAGGCTTCCCTGTCGACTACGCGATCCTCGCTTTCTACGAGTGAGAGCAGCCTGCTCGAGAAGGAGACCAAAATCGCCTACATGGAGAGCCTCAACCAACAACTGCAGACGCGCATCCAGAAGTACGCGGACCGTGAGGCTAGCAATGAGAGCTACCTCAAAGACCTGGAGTCCAAGGTTGATGGCATCACCTCTGGAGAGGAGAAGCAGACAGCGATCATCCAAGATCTGCGGAAGGAGATCAACAGGGCACGTGAGAACGAGCAGAACTGCGAGGAGTACATTTCCACCTTGGAGGAGCGCCTCGCCGAAGCTGAGCAGGATCACGAGTTGATGCAACGGGAAATCGAGCGTCTGGAGCATGTCATAGAGCGTCAGCGCAGCATCGGCAAGCTTGACAACCTCCTCTATGAGCTTGATAACATCAACAAGGAGAACAAGCCTGCCGAGCAAGTTCTGACTAACGGCCACTCCAAGGGGACGAGAAATGAGGATATCGAGGAGGAAGCCGAGGCTGAGCACGAGGTGGAGCGCTCCGGTAGCCCGTCACCCCGGCCATCTAGCGCGGCGGCTTCTGATGACATCAAAAACACCACGCTTGAGGTTCCACCCTCGACTGATGAGACACCTCAGAGCCCTGAGCAAACCAACTTCGTCAACGACAAGCTTGAGGCTGTGACGCAGGAACTATTCGACCTTCGTGTTGAACACGAGACGACTGTTCACGACTTTGACGATCTTCAAAGAAAATACCAGGCCGCTTTGAACACCTTGGCTGAGCTTCAGGAAGCTGTTGACGAGGCTCGTACGGACAAACGTACTTCTATTTCTTCTGCTGGACCAGATTCTTTTTTAGCGCACGCGGGGGTGAACGGGATCAACGAGATCAAAGAGGATGGACAACCTTCATCCTCGCGTACCTTATCATCGGAATTGTCCTTGCTTGGGGAGTCCTCCAATCCGAGAGACTCCTTTCATACATCGGCAACTTCTGATGCTGAGACCGCTCAAAAGGGTTCTGAGGCAGAAATTGCTGAAGAAGACAGCGTCGTGCCTCAGGACGACGCTCTCGCCCACGAGATGGCAAAGCTCAAGAAGTTGCACGAGGAGAAGGAAGAGAACATGGCCGAGTTGTCCCACCGCTATGCGCAGCTAGAGAAGGATCATCAAGAAACCCTCAAGTACGTCGACGAGTTGAAGGGCGAGGTTTCAAGGGCTGTTCAGCTTGCTCGTCCGGACTCTCCCTCGGCACACGTCATTCGCCGGAAGTCCAGCCAAAACATCGTTGCCGTAGACCGCGCCAACCGTTCGTTCACTGCGCTGCGAAGCATTGCTTTGGACCACCTGGAAAACGAGCCGGAGACGATCCAGTCTTTCGAGATGAACCTGAATACCATCATGACGGATCTCCATAATGCCAAGGAACGCGTTGTCGCGCTTGAAACCGACATGGCCCAGGTCCGCAAGGAAATGGAAGGAAAGATGACCATCATCTCTGGTCTCACCCGTGAGAGATCCAGTTTGAAGTCCTCTCCTCTCGACATCACCGCCGTCGCTCAGATGCGCGACCAGCTTCTGGAATCCGAGGCCCAAGTCAAGCAGATGCAGGAAACCCACGCTTCTCGCGAGCAGGAGCTTCTTGAACAGATTGAGAGCTTGAGAACCGCTCTTGGTGCTCCTCGTTCCCCTTCGATCAGAATCAGCAACTCGGGCGATGCCACCGAGCCCAGCCATGATGTCCCTGGAGACTTCCCCGAGTCTCCTGGCCCTGGTCTCAGCCCCAAGGTTTCGAGAGACGATCTTACCCAGGACGAAGCTACTCAACAGATCGCTGTTCTGCAGCGGGAGGTTGTGCAGTGGCAGACCAAGTACGATTCGACCATTACCTCGATGCGTGCGTCCGAGAATGAGCTTCAGGTCACCATTAAGGAACTCGAGGAGGCTTTGAGAATCGCAGAGGAGCGCATCGGCCAATCAGACGCTGCGGTCGCGGATGTTGAGAGCCTGAAGAAGGAGATTGACGACCACAAGGCCGCCGCTGCAGCCAGTGCCAACCGACTGGCAGAGCTCGAGGAGTCTCATGCTAGGATTCTGCACCAGGTTGAATCGGAAACTGGCGACAGGGAACTCACGGCGAAGGAATTGACTACTCACCGTGGTTTGGTCGCTAACCTGGAGAGACAGCTCGAGGAGCACAAGGCTGCTGTTGCGCTCCACCAGCAGGGTCTGGATACCCTCCGCGAGACCCATGCCCAGGAGCTAGCGCAGGCGAACAACCAACTTGAGACGCAGTTGGCTGAACATCAAGAAGCTGCTGCCGCCCTCCAGGAGCAAATTTCGAAGCTGCAGACTGAGCATGAGGCCGAGTTGGAGAGGTCGCACCAAGGCATGGTCACTCTTGTCCAGAGCATTTCCGCAGCTCTCAATGAGGATACCGATGCTACCAATGTCCAAAGTCACATCGAGAGGCTCATTCAGGAACGGAAGGAGTTGCTCGAGAAGCACGATGCTGCTACGGCTGAGCTTGCTACCGCTAGAGAAGAGCTGGAGAAGGCCCGGGCCAACGTTGCTGATCTGGAGAGCAAGGTTGGCGAGCTGAAGATGATCAACGAGGAGACGCTCAAAGAACTCGAGAAGATCAGCGACAAGGAAAGGAAGAGCTCTCGTCTCGTGGAAGAGCTTGAGGATCAGCTCAACTCCAACTACGATCAGCACCAGGCGGCCAACAACCGTCTGTCTGCTCTTCAGACCGAGCGCCAATTCCAGCTCGAAGAGGCCGTTGCCGCCAAGGGTGACATGGAGAAGGAGCTCGAGGATTCGCGGAAGAAGATTGCCGATCTTGAGGTAAGTTCCCACCTATGTTTACGGATTGCAGTGCCCTTCAGGTTAACAGCAGCATACAGGCTCAACTCGGCGGCGCCAAGAGAATTTCTAACCGTGAGTCCCTGGATCCGCACTCGGCCCTCCAGCGCTCCGACTCCAAGGATTCTTCCAATCTGCGAAAGTCTGCTTCCCATACCAGCTTGCCTTCGCCGCCCCCTGCTATCCCCTTGCCCCCTCTCCCTGGATCGCCGCCGCCGCCTGGCGGTCCCAATGCGATTCCCTCGTCGCCACCCGCGTCAAGGCACCAGAGCAAGGATATTGCTCAGGCGCAGCTTGCCGAGGACCAAGAGGCCCGTATCCGGACCATCGAGAAGCACCTGTTTGCCGAGAAGCAGCTTACTGCAACTCTGGAGGAGGCGCTTACCGACCTGGAGGCGTCTAGCACCAAGGTCAAGAACGAGATGGAGACGTGGAAGAAGAAGTGCTCTGGTCTCGAGGAGGAACTTAACGTCATGAAGCAGGAGCAGAGCAAGAACCGCTACTCGCTCCAGGCAGTCGAGGAAGAGCGCAACGCGCGCATGAGGGTTGAAGCCGAGCGTGCGCACCTTGAAGCACGCATGGCTGCGCTGAACCAGGCCAACAAGAAGAAGAAGAAGAGCGCGCTCAACTGCTTCTAAGCGCCTGCTCTCTTGTTCACGACTCCGCGTTACGACTTCCCTCTGCCTCCTCCAACGGCGTTAGATCTCTTCTCACCTTACGACTAGTAGCGCACTTTTTACCACGGTCACATCACCACCCCTGCCCCTATTTTCCCTTTCTTGCACATGTCTTTCTACGTAAATGACTTTTGTTGACGTGGGTCAATACTGCTCATGCTGAGGACACGGTCGCGATTTGATAAATTGACAGTCTGGCGAGAGTTCTCCCTTTACATTTGCGTTTGCCTTCACGACATCCTTTTCACCCACTCTATTTCCGGTATCCCCTCCTATTCTACTGGGCCCGCAAGGCTCTAGTGTGGATGAGATGGCTTTGTTTTTTTGGATTAGTTTGAACTGGCGGTCTGGATCGAGAGTCCTTCGCGGAACATTTCCTTTGTGTCTTGTCACTCATTTCAGAAGAGAGAAATACCCCCAAGAAATTCTTCTTGAAACGGCAGACGCGCAGGTCGAGAATGTGTGGGAGAGAAGGGAATGATTTGGGCCTTTTTGTTTAGGAGGCTTGCGATGGTTTGATTTGCTTTTGGACTTGTCTTCTTTGCTTAATTGCTCCCATTGGTTCTCTTGTTTTCGCCCCGCAACGATCGATTCTGGAGCGTATCCAACACTTCAGACCCCGCTAGAGTATTGCCCGCTGCCTGCTCTGCTCTTGCGCTGCACATTGCTGATCGCTAGCTTTCCCTTTTTTGTGTTTCGTTCCCTGCTGCGTGTCCGTCTTGCTACATACCCCTCGAGCACC
>RHKH01000036.1:166425-177921 GCA_009829795.1 Lasiodiplodia gonubiensis | reverse complement strand
ATAGTGGTAGTTGCCCTCGTTTTTTTTTTTTTTTACAACGAAGATAATGCAGGCGATCCTTGCTGTCGTTGAATTCCTCCTCCCTTGCTCGATATGTCGTGCGTGTATACTATTGACACTGATTCGCACTCTAATCTCATTCACGTCGGAACTACTGCAATAGACGTCCCGTCATGCATGGCGAGATGATGTATAGTAGAGAGCAGCTATAGCTATAAGACGATCGGCGCTTCGCGTCCCTTGCATGTTTGACTCCGCACTCTTAAATCACCCCTCAAATACCCACAAAATCCGACTGGTTTCGGTCTGCGTGTGCCTGACTAGTAGCAGTCATTGGGCGCGTGATCTTCGTCGACGCTCTTGTACCTTTCATGAAGGTCATTACCGTCACGGTCAGGTTTTGATGCCGCTATTGCATGACTTGGTGTATAGCGCGCTTGGCTAAATAATCAGGTCATCACGCATCTCGTCGTCCCGGCTGCAGCGCTGCACGACTCGTGAGCCTATTCGCACCTCCTTTCATCCAGAAGCGGCCATGGCCGATGGAACGTAGGAAGCGTTTTACCCGCCGGCTGGCGGGGGAAAGAAAGCCATTGCGTATGTGAAGAGTTCCTTCGCTGTTGCATGACGACACATACAGACAATACTCTCCGCTCCAGCGAGAGACGAAAACGTGTGGCGGGCGCCGCCGTCCCGTCCGTTCGTCTTCGCATTCTCGCTCAGAAGGAGATGCCTCCGGTATACGGGGGCAAATAACAAACCAGCTGTACGTACGCCACCATGACCGCCACCGGGTTATTCCTCCCCCACCCCCTCCACACGGCCGTAGCCGTCCGTCCCATGCGCACACATACGCTCACCCACCGCTCCGGAATACGATCGTGTGGCGGCAAGCCACACTGACTTGAAACCCCCCCGGTCGGCCCCAAAAACGAAAAGATAAAACAGCTACGGTTCCCCTTCTCGTGTAGGTAATAGGGCGATAATAACGCTGGGAAAGAGTGTAGGGTGGTGGTGGTGGTTGAGGCACTCGGGATGCCGCAAATGGCTAACAGATACGGCAGCCCATCCCTGCTCTGCCCTGTGAAGAGGCAGGGTTCAATCGGCCCCGCTACCCATAGCCCTAACGATAAGGACAGGGGGAACGATGATAAACTACAATGTGCCTGCGTAACTGCTAAGAGAGATCGCCGTGTAGCCCAAAACAAGGGCTTGTTGCTCGCACATGATGGGATTGAATCACGCCTTTCTCTCACCAGATCGGTCCCGCAATGTATTGGGTCTTGGTATTGGACATGTGATTCTCGGCTGTGGGCTGGACCCCGACAGCGGTGGAATTGGGACCCAGATGTTGAAAGTGGTGGTGCGCTACACTGTGGAAACCCCCATCGTTTTGATAGCAAGGCGACGTGGTTGACGTCCGAACAAAGAGAAAACGACTAGCAACTGCTCGGGCGAGCCGATGTACATGATTCATGTCTAACAATAGCAGTGGCTTCCACCCTTCCTTCCTCAGGGTTTAGGGCAGCCGTTAGGGTACCCCGATTAGAAAGAGGACGTGTAAGCGCTATGGGGTCGCCTACTCTTTCCTAGTCGTCTCGAATTATTGTTCTGGGACCCGATCGTAGAGAGGCGAGATCCTCTCAGCCCCGTTGAGCAACGGCTTGATCGACGGCGCGCTATGGATTTGGTGGAATCGCCGTCCCGTGCCGTGCCGCCGTAGGCGTCGACGGTGTCAGGCGTTGCGCTGGACATGACTACTGCATAGGGAAAAAAACGACGATCGTCGTTGCCCCGTCATGATGTTCGCGAAATGATTTATGGTACCGTGGAGGCCAGTAGGCCGCGGTGGGTTTGCTGAGCGGCAAGAAGTGCCACCTGTTC
Organism: Lasiodiplodia gonubiensis; assembly: GCA_009829795.1. Classification (NCBI taxonomy): domain Eukaryota; kingdom Fungi; phylum Ascomycota; class Dothideomycetes; order Botryosphaeriales; family Botryosphaeriaceae; genus Lasiodiplodia; species Lasiodiplodia gonubiensis. Next base: position 176,037 of record RHKH01000036.1, on the reverse strand, counting down.
TCGGCGCTGCGTGGTAGCATTTGTGGAATTCTTTACGTACGGCTTCTTGGTGGCTGCCGAGACGGGACCGATGGCAGCATGTTTGGTTCCGACAGTGATCCTGCCGACAGATCCTCCGGAAAGATCTCGTCATGGATGAATGAATTTCCCACCATGTTAGAAGGAGATGGGGTGAATACGTAAGGAGCGTTCCGAGTAACGGCCGAGACGGGTATTGGGCGATCGAAGTAGGGCCGAGATGAGGCTGCGATTAAAGTAGAGAGTGCGTTGAAATGGCCAGGGCTGAGGGGGGTTCGTGCAGTGGCGAGCTGTTAGGAGGGATGTCCCCGCAAACACCGCCGTTGCCGTTTCTTTGGTCTGCCAACTAGATTTCAGAGATGGTTAGGCATGGGTACCTGGTTGAACAAAGTATTCGCAAGTCCGTTATGCGAGCCGGTCACAGAGAAGTAGCAGTAAAAGAGGGCTGACGGTCTGCACCACTACGCCAGCCTTCAGGCAGCCCGCCGGAGGGTGCTAGTCTGGTACTGTCGTGTTGTACAACTGCCGTTATTGGTTGTCTCCGCTGGCACGCGCACATGATGATGTAGGACATCGATCTGTATGCCTCTGTTAGCCGTTTTAGTTGATGCAAATATACCGAGTTCTGCCGGCTGTTAGCACCGGTCACATTGAGAAGTACGTTTGTGGTAATGAATTGCAGAGGAATCAGGAGTATGTGAGGACAAAGAGTGATCATCTCCGACAACGGCGTACCTGAGCGCTACGATCGGTCGGATGAGCCGTCGTCGCGGCTCCGCTAGATGGCTAGTCACACTACTGGGATCTTGGTAGGGTGTGGGAGGACATAATGGTTGGGGAAGGCGGAGACGTCGTTGGTTCAGAGTGGGCGGGTAAGGTCGCGGGAGGGGCAGGTTAGTGCTGACCAATATGCGAGGGGTCGGGATGTGTTGACGTGAACGAAGGTGCATGAATGTCCCAATGCCGGAGTGTTGAACAGGGTAGAGTGGCCTCCATAGCACAAGTGAAGCAATGGCTTGCATGTTGTCGGTCGGAGTGGCCGAATGGACGAGTTGCCGCCGGAACGCCTGAGAGGTGCATGTTCTGCCGAGCAAGGCACTCATCCGTTCTCCAGAGGCTCACAAGCAGAGAAGTGCGACAGATAAGCCCCCCACGCCCTCAGCCGTGGCCATCCCCTCTTATTGCGTTTAGCGAGATCCTGCTCGAACGACACATCGCACTGCTCCTGGAGTAGATCTTGTCGAGCTCAGAGTTTATATGATTACGCACACTTGCTCCCAGGATGACTTCCTTTCGTCTAAGCCAATGATTGCTGTGATGCCAGGTACGGGGCAATCGGGTGAGGAGCCGAAGCGGATCAGTAAGCTTCTTTCTTTTTGTGGTACTGCTTGTCGTTTCAGCGTCAGCTTCCTTCCAAAGCTCCGATCCTTCGGTGCGGGTGGCGCTCTGAGTGCGACTGAGGTAGCGGCACGGTCAGAATCTTGTTTGTAGATGCGCCTGTACATGCAGGGACTGGGGAGGGGCGGGAGAAGGAATATCATCAAGGCGTCATCAAGACAGACGGATTCCTCCTTGCTGCAGATGCAAGCCAAGAGTAAGTGTTCTTGCTGCTGCTGATCTTCCAGTATATGCGCGGCTTGCTACGCCCGTTGCTTCTTTCTTACTACATGCACATTGAGTGTCATCTGCAAAAGCTGAGAATTTGTCGTTGGGGGTCGGTCAAACACGCCTGAGAAAAACGTGGCCGCAGGGTCCAATCAAAAGGCAGCCAAGTCGGCACGTAAGTGGAAAAAGGAGCGTGAGGAAACGTAGCAATGTCAGCTGCAACTTCAGCCTGTCTCGCTGAAACCAACGGGTCCCGGCCAATTGTCGCGATAAGCCTCTGTACAGTCCGGATTTACTGGAGGTAGGTATTTCCGCCCCATCGCAAAACGCCGCCTCTTCACTCCTATTCCAGGGCTGGGGACGGACCGGTCTATGTATTCTAAATGCGGCACGCCGCAATTGGCCCTGGCGTACGAAGCGTTTGACGCGTAACGGCGGGCTCCTTCGCTTATCGAGACAAGGTACTCCTTCCTCCACTATCACGTACCAACACGACGTACGCGAGGGTGAAATCCTGCCAGTCGGCTCCTCGCTTACAAGACAGTGGCGAAGCGGGGCGAGACGAAGCAGATCGGGCCGCCAGGTAGATGGAAAAAATAGTGACGGATCGGAGTATCTTCCTCTTTGCACCATCCATGCGTCGATTGAGCAATGCTGTCGCAAGAGGCCCCAGGCCGGGGTGGCCACCGCCTGGCAAGAGCGCCGATGTTCACATCAGTCTACGGGGATTTTTTCGAATTAAGGTTTGCCTTCCCCGTGTCTCAGGGCCGAAGTGGGCCTAAGGATCGCGTCTCCTACCATTCTCGCCAATTGGAGGGTCCATCAAACGACCTGTTTCTCGTCGGCCATGCACGAGAATATTCTTCTGACACAAACCGCTATAGATGAACGCCACACGTAAAGGCGGTCAGGCCATCCCAGAGACTGAGCCGTCTATGCGCCCTTTGTTGTTCGGCTTATAATTGGTCAGATATGGCGCCTGCCGGCAACTCACTTACGCGCGTTCAGGTCCCTCGTCAGGACTTCGAGCAGCTTTTGGTCATCAACTGGTCCGTTGTCTCCGGCACCACTGCTTGCAATGCCAGGTTCGTCATTCCTTCGGACCTTTGCAGCTGTCATCACTTGCCCATCCGGCCCGATAAGCGCTTCAAGCTCTTGCACATCCTGCTTGGTCTGCCGAATATAATCTTCTTCGAGCATGAAACCTTCGGGGAGCGAGCCATCCGCGGCTTGGCGCGGTACCACCTTAATGGTGGGGTACTCAAGAACTACCTGTTTGGAAAGCGCCGCTGTGAGAGTGGAGCTCGAATCAAGGGGAATCAAGACGCGGGGCTGCGAGGAGGGTGTATGCGGTTTGAGGAGATAGAAGGAGAAGAGTGGTGTGTGAGCCTGCGGGGTTTGATCACTGTGCTTATTGTCTGCAGCTTCGTCTGCTGTGGACACCTCTGGCGCTGGTTGAGCCGAGTGAGAATCTTGCATCAACTGCTCGGCCGAGGCGCTGACATCGTTTTGTGTATCGTCAGAAGCAGGCTGTCCCAAAGCGGAACTTGGGTGGCTTTTGACTGCCTGCATTGAGACATTCTCCTCTTTCTTTTGTTTCGGAGGATTCTGAAGGCCGTCGCTGTGCTGTTCCGTGCGCTTCCTTTTGCGGGATCGCTCGGCCAGGTGCATGGCATACAGGTCGGTTAACGACTGCTCAGCGTCGGCGTCCTGCAGATCCCGGCAATCGTCTTCCTGCAGCCACTCGACGCACCAGCGAACATGTCCGCCTCTAACAGGGGTGTCAGCGGGGAAGTTCCGATACCAGTGTTCTGGAAGACAGGGGCTTCATACTTGGTCATCCGCGTGCGGTTCGTCTTCTGTCTGGTCATGCCAATGGGCGCTCGGTCCACAATAATGCGGTTGCTCTGCAGGTAGCGCTGCAGCTTGGCCTGATTTTGCTCGTACTTCTTATTCTCAAGGCCTCGCGCCTCGGCGTCGTCGTCGGCACGCTGCAGGCCGCGCTCAATGCTCGTCAGGAAGTTGTAGTCGTGGTCGATGCCGCGGGGGGTAGCAAGCTCGCTACGCTTGACGAAGGAGGCGGCGTCTCTCTTCCCATTGCACTGGGCCCACTGCTGGTGGCGTTTGTAGCACGGAAGGGAGCATGTGCGCACGGAGTCTCGGGGGCAGCGGTATTTTGGGGGGTTGCGGTTGCTAGACACAGGCGCAGCAGTGTCAGCGGTGCTCTCTATGTGACACGACAGATCATCTCTTGCGAGATTGGGGAATTTGCGCGCCAAGATTGCAGTCTGGGGCTTACCAGATGCCGCACAGGTCGCTGAGGAGGGGGTCGTCGGCCATGGCTACGCGTGTACTGAGGCTGGGCGGGCAGCGGCGACGGGTGCGGCAGAGATTTGCGCTGGGGCGGGAGGCGCGACAGGAGATGCCGCGGGCCGGGCAGATCAGAAGCTCCCACGGGAAGAGGAGGTGCAATCAAGCTAGGTGAAGCTTAAGCTTGAAGGGCGATGACGAGTGTAGAGTTTGCAGCGGAGAGGGCGTCGGACTTCCAATGGGCCAGGGTCTCCGCGCCAGCTAGCGCTTGTGCTGCTGATCCAGCGGCTGCAGCCTCCGCCGCGCTCGCTGGATCGCAGCGCTTCGTGTGGAGGCCGGCCTGCGCGCAGCATGCATATCCCCGTCGGCGGCCTGGCTATGCACGCAATGACGAGGGCGTTGCAGAGAGCTATCACTTTCTGCCTGGCGCGACCCGCCGGCGCGGGCAGGGCCCGCGGCGCTCGTTTCACCAGGTCAGCCAGCCTGCAGAACAGCCGTTTCTCATCAATCTGGCACTCCAGACCCAGCCACGCCAGCAGCGCGGCCCCAAAGCAGTGAGCTGATGCCGGGCGCGCATCAGGGGCACAGGCCCGACCAGAAGCAGCACATGGCAACTCCATTGGGCACTGCAGCCCCGGCACTAACGGCCATCGTCGCTGCGCTAGGGCCTGGAGGCCGCATCGCACTCGCGCAGAGTATATCGACTGAGCGCGACGGAATTAATGGATCGCTGATGTACCATGCGCAATGCGCGAGCCGGCCGCAGGGGACAGCGTGCGCTCTCGCGGCGGGTGAGTGGCGGAGATGATGGCATGGCGGAGACGGCGCGTCGGCTCATTGCCAGCGCGACTGCCGGCGCTGAGTCGCGGCCGCTGACTCTGTCTCCGCCGGGCTACCACGCTGCGAGGCGCGAGCAAGTGGAGAGCGCCCGGACGCCTCACAGTCGCGCGGGAGGAAGCTGTTCCACCCCCTGCCGCGCCCATGCACGCGCAACGCCAGCCCGGGGTCTTAGCCGCTCACGTCTCAATTTCACTTCCAGAGGCGAGTCTCCGCGATACATGTCCATCCCGCCTAGCGCTGCCCGCGCCGGCCATTAGGAGCGAGCCCAGCGTACCCCCGTCCGCGTACCACAGCTCTTCGTCCCAATATTCCCACGCCTCCCCTCCACTCTTCTGCTTCCGTCCCTCGCAGTCTTCAGCCAGCCAAAGGAGTCCGGTCCCTCCAATTGCTTGACCACGCCACGTCGAGCGACCGCGCCCAGCTGGCAAGCGCTCTCCAGCTAGCCGCATCGCCGCCCAGCGCGTCGCTGCCTCAGATATCTCCGAGCGCGCCTCCGGGCTTGCTCAATTAGCCATCTGCTCGTCCAACAGCCGCTCCAGCTTCCATCATGGCGCCCTCGCTCAGCCTGCGTCCTCGCACGCGGGACGCCGACCGACCCTCGACCGCTCAGGGTGACAACAGCCTGTTCATCCCCAGCCGGACCTCGTCGCTGCACTCCAGGATCACCCAGCCGCTGCCCTCGCAGCTCAGCGTCAAGCCCGGCCAGCGCACCCCCAAGACCCTCACCCATGCCTACATGGTGTGCGGCGTTGGCCGCGAGCCCTCGCAATGGGTCAAGGCCCCGCAGCCGCCCCAGGGAAAAATCCAGCACATGAAGGGTGCCGTTGGCCAGTTCTGGCTTCCGGAAATCCTTGGAAGCAGCCCCAGGCTTGAACAGGATAACGAGATTGCCAGGTCGCTGCACGCAGCTATGCGCGTAAGTTGGTCCTCAAACCCGAGAAAACGACGTTGCGGCGCTAACAAGCTTCTGACAGGCTTGCTTCCCCCACGATGTCGAAATCTGCACCGGCAAGCAGCAGCCCCACTGCGTTCACCACTCCTTCGTTCTCCAGCAGGACTCTTCCCACACTCTCTACGGTATCGCTCTTCGCGTCTGGTCCCGTGCCGACGAGAAGAGGGCCGAGACGATTCGCGAGCTGCGCAAGAGGACCGAGAATGATTTCTACGACTCTGCCGATGAGACCTACTGGATTCCCTACTGCCTGAGCTTCCTCTCGAGATATCCGCTTTACAACCTCCTCGGCGACTACCTCCGCGGCATGTGGATCCACTGGAACAAGGCCACCAACCTCTTCCACGCCGAGGAGGTTTCGCGCATTCTGAGCTTCCCCGCTCCCAGGCTCAACGATCTCGTCCGTATTGACATGAAGGATTACGCTCTTTGCTACCAGTTCCCTTCTTCGCCGACTGGCTTCCAGAACTTTGCCATGTGGCCCCTCTTCACGTGTCTGTCCGTCCCGAACATCGTTGGCGTGGTTGAAGCCGCTGTTTCGCCGACCAGGCGCATTATCTTTGTCAGCCATTATCCCGCCATGCTCACTGTCGCTGCCGAGACGATTCGCTACATGGTCCGTGTTTACGAGTGGAGCGGCTTGTACGTCCCCGTTGTCCACGCCCGTCACGCGAGGAGCTTGGTCGAGGAGCCTGGTCCGTACATTCTGGGTGTTACTGCCGAGTGCCGCACTCTCTTTACCGCTCCGAACGACGCCTTGGTCATCGACCTGGACCGCAACTTTGTCCTCACCTCGAACCCTCCCAGCACTCTTACTCAGGGTCAGAGGACTAAGATGATCAATCGCCTGACCCAGGCTCTGAGTGGTGAGGTGGCGCCATCTGGCGTTCCCCAGCACCTGCGCTCCGCCTACGGAGGCGGTAAGCTGGTGCCGGCCGGTCAGATCATTGTCATGCGCGGTGAGGTCGAGAGCATCCAGGACCCCGAGTGGTGGAACCAGGACGCCGTCATGGGCGTCATGGACCACATGTGCGAGAAATTAGTAAGTCACGCGTTTTCCAATTCCAAGATTGGATCTAACCGGCAGATGAAGGGCCGCAACACCGGCGTCAAGGCCATCTTCGGCGGTTCGCAGAAGAAGCCTCTGATGACCAAGGTGTCGATGAGACACCTCAATGAGATCGTCCGCGAGCGCAACCAGTACTCGCGTGATGCCATGGAAGCATGGCAGGATTTCATCAACCTCAAGGGCAGAATGGACACGGAGCTGTCCAAGGTGTCCAAGAGGAACAACTTCCTTGTCGAGGAGCTTGAGAGCTGGAAGCAACAGTTCCTCAAGTTCCAGACTTTCGCTGAGCAGCTCACCAAGGAAACGTCGGAGCTCAAGGTCAAGATCGAGAACCACAAGCGCGAGAACCGCCGTCTCACGAACCTCATCGACCAGCAGAAGGACGACGCCGCCAGGCTCACCGTCCGCCTTTCTGGTACTGAGAAGCAGCGTGATGATGCGCTTGAGGCTCTTGTCCTGCAGCAGGAGATTGCCGAGGAGCTCGAGCGCGAGAGAAAGCGCAACCGGAAGGAGCTCCAGGCGCTCGAGACGGACAATTCTAAGCTCATGCGCCAGAGAGACGAGGCTCAGCGCGTTGTGTTGCACCTGCGCGCGCTCATCGATGGCCAGTCTCACCACATGCAGCACATTGTCAAGTCGCTCACGTCGGACCCTGAGATCAGCGACTACATCGAGGCGGGGTTTGAGGATGCGCGTGAGGAGCTGGATGAGAACGACAAGTCCGAGAAGGATGGCTCCGATACCGGCACCATCCGGGCCGTCGACTCGCGGGCTTCTTCGCGCGCGTCTCGCCGGATCAGCCGCTACGGCCAAGCAGAAATGGACAGGAGCACGCCGACGGCGAACAAGCGCCTCTCGACTCTCAGCATGGCAGACGTTGCCGACAGGCACTTGCGCGACAAGACTGACGCCATTGCGTACATCATCAAGAACATCTCGGAGCAGTGCGAGGCAGCGGTCCAGGGGCTGCACATGGCACAGGCTGCCGACAGTGACGAGCACGGCGGCCACAGCCGCCAGAAGTCTCTTACTGGTTCTGAGGATGGCACCGTCGACGGCCACGGCGATACCACGACCAATGGTAGCGAGATTGGCGACGAGGAGTCCAGCTACCTGCGTCCCAGCAACAGGCACTCGAGCATCCCGCCTACGCCGGATCTCGTGCACAACAGGTCAAGCACGTCGATGTCGATGGCGTCGGCGGCGACGACACCGGACAGGCGCAGCCTGCAACAATACAGAAACGAGGAGGTCCCAGACGTTCCTACGAAAATAATGGAGGCGGACGATGAATCTTTTGACAACCGGGAGTCCTTTCGGGACTCCCGGGATTCATTTCGTGACTTTCGTGACAACAACACCGGAAAAGAGGAGATCCATCACCACATCGCGCCGGTCTCTAAATATGCGCACAATATTCGACGGACGTCGTCCGGCCGGCCTCTCATTGGTTGAAAAGGTCAAACGCGAATCCATGGACCAAGAGCAGGCGAAGACGCTCCAAGAACAGCTGAACGAAAAGCTGCGCGAGGCTGGCGTGTTGGATGATGTGGAGGAGGATCGGATTGGCGAAAGCTGGTTCGAGTGCGGAGAAAATACCGAATGAAAAAGTAAAGTAAGAGGAGGAGGATGTGGAGAAGAGATGAAGTAAATACCCAATCACGTTAGCAATTCTGGTTTCTCCGGGTGGTCTTTTTTCTTTTTCTTTTTTTTTCTCGCAGGTTCCATACTGATGGAGGTCTGTTTTCTTTTTCTCATTTCTCGCACCCGCCACTTTGCCATGACGGAGTCGTGTTTATTTGGCCATAGTACGCTTTTATCTGTTTTGTCCCTTTTCTTTTCTTTTATCTTGTGGACGGAATTTCCCTCTCACGCGCTACTGTTGGCTGTCTGATCTCATGGCCGCACATGGAGCTTTCACGAGCTCTGGACTCTCGTTTCGCAACACCCTCAGCACCTTTCTTCTTCTCATGCGGGCTAGGCACTGCCGCGCGGGAGCGGTTTGCGACATTACTACGGGGCGACGCTTGTACACAACAGGATCGACTTCGAAATGTTAACCGCTTTTTCGTTCACTATCGTTTTAAACCACCATCGCCGTGCGCCGACACGCGAACTCACGCCGCCACCAGGCAAGATCTCTTTTATTTTATTTACCACTGGCCTCGGCCCTGATATAGTCGGTTGATACGACGGGACAGGATACTGTATACAAAGGCACACTGTACATACATACATAGCCCAGCCGTCAGCTTGGCTCACGGCCGCAAGTCAACCTTGTCACGATCTCCCCCTGTAGATTCAGTCTATCGATATACTTTTTTCCTTGTTTCACAAGTGGACCCTGAGATGCATGCCGAGCTGCCGGCGCGGCGAGGAAACTATGGGGTGATGAAACGCGTTTGTTGCCGGATGGGGCGGGCGTGGAAAGGTTATATATAGGCTTAGCTGCAGCAGAAGGCATGGTGGCGCTCGGTAGAGGGCCTGCATTGTGTGCTGGCGCCTGTTCGGGTCTAGAACCGGCATGGTGTGGCGGGCACGATCGCCAGGTACGGGCGGTTGGATGGGGGCGCAGGGTGCAATACGAGCCCAAGGCAGCACTTTTGCTGTCTCGCCATCCTGTCAACTCAAACGCCTTTCCTCTTTCCTTCCTTCTTTACCCCATCGTCGCGCCAGCTAGAGCGCGCCACACGGAAGATGTACCCGCACCGTCGGAGCGTCGCTTTCGTTATAACCGCCTGAAGGCGCTGCCTGGGATTCCTGGATACTTTCCCGTCATTGCCGTGCTCACGTTTCGCCATACAGATCTCCGCACTCG
>RHKH01000036.1:130511-166324 GCA_009829795.1 Lasiodiplodia gonubiensis | reverse complement strand
GACGTTTTGCTTCTTCCTGTTTTCTTTTTTTTTTTTTTCTAGTCTTACAATTCGTAATCGGTGGAGCAAGAGGTCAAACCACACACCACGCATCAACACCGCCTTCCGCTCGTGCCATGTGGATCTCTCGGGTAGTCCCCACACCCCGCTCTCCTCTCCACCTCCTGTCCCTTCTCCTTCTCTCTGCACACGTCCTCGGCGTGGTCGGCGCCGACGATGACGACGACCAACCGGTCCTCAAGGACAACTCGGCCAACTGCACGTGCTACACGCTCGACTCAAACACGGAGAGCGACATGTCGGAGAGCGCGCCGTACTACTTCACCTACCACCGCTTCTGGGACTTCCGAGCGCTGGCGACGTCGGCCGACCAGTACGCCGACGGCGCGCCCGACCCGGTAACGGACGACGAGGACCAAGGGATGGAGACGGTGACGGATGCGGACGCGGCGTACCTCAACGGCTCGGCGTGGAACCGGGATTGGGGCATCCAGAACTGGGGGAAGGAGGCGACGGATGATTTCCCCGTGCGCATGCAGAACAGCCCGAGGAATGTGTACATCTGTAAGTTCTCCCTTTTCTCTCTCCTCGTACTCGCTCTATCATATTTCGTCTTCTGTCTTTTCCTGGGCCACTAGCTTCTTCCCCTAACCACGTTTGGTATCATATCTTTGCGTCCTTTCTCCTTCGGGAAGGAAGATGAGTAGGTCGTTGCATAAGGGCTGACGACGCTAACAGCGCAAACCAACGGGAGCGACACGGGCAACGATGACATAGAGTACCCGACGTACCTGTCGCTGCGCACCGTGCGGCTAGACGACTTTCAGTCAGCTGCCGAAGTGGAGAACCTGCAGAAGAACCTGATGCACGCGTCGCTGCGCATGCGGGCCCGCGTCGTCGGCGATCCGGGCGCCGTGGCCGGCTTCTTCACCTTCTACGACGACGACAACGAGAGCGACATCGAAATCCTAACCGACGATCCAGAAGCCGTGATTCGGTAAGTACGATCTGCTCTAGATCACTTCCCCCTTAAAACCCCCCCTCCCCTTTGCCCCCCTCACCTCCCCAGCTTCGTAACCCCGATAATGATGATGATGATGAACGACGAACTTAATTAACAATTTTTCTTCTCCCTAATCTCCAGCTACACGAACCAGCCGGCCGTGGGCAGCGACGGCAACGAGGTGCCGCAGGCGTCGCTGAAGGTGGCGCAGCTACCGTCGTGGCGCGACTGGCAGGAGCACCGCATCGACTGGCTGCCGCACCGCTCCAACTGGTACCTCGACGGCGCGCTGCGCGCCACCAACACGTACAGCGTGCCGCGCCGCCCCTCGTACCTCGTGCTCAACATGTGGTCCGACGGCGGCGAGTGGAGCGGCGACATGGCCGTCGGCGCCGCCGCCGAGCTGCAGATCCAGTGGATCGAGATGGTCTTCAACACGAGCGGCCCGGTCGAGGGGCCGGATGGTGATGGTAGTGATGATAAGAGGAGGAAGATGGTGAAGAGGGGTGGTGGTGGTGGTGCTCGCGGGGACGAGGTGGAGGACGGGCCGCTCTTCGCCGGCGCCGATGGTGGCGGGTTGGGGAGCTGGATGTGGAAGAGGATGGGAGGTGGTGGCAGCAGCAGCGTGGCGAGGGAGGCCAGCGTCCTGGGGAAGAGGAAGGAGAAGCGATGCGACGTCGTCTGCAGGGTCGACGGCGTCAATGTGACCGGTTTTCCAGAGATCGCACACGTTTCCGGCGCACCGGCCGGATTGGCGCCAGCGGTGACGGGTTGGGTGTTGGTGGTGGTTATTGGGCTGATCACGGTGGTGGTGGGTGCCATCTAATGAGGTCTGAGCTGCGGTGATAATTTTTTTTTCTCTCTCGAATGTCCCCCTTTCTGATCTGCATAGCGATGTGTTTAACGCCTTGGAAGATTCATGGTACGTGCTTGTACAGTAGAACAAAAATAATTCTGGCCGTTCCTGCTCGAAATCCTTCGAAACCTTAATTCCGCAGCACTCAGTTCGTCAACTGGTCCCGTTGCCTGCATCAGCCACTTTTCACCGGCGAGTCGAGACCCGTTGCTGGTCCTTTCCCCCGATGATCCCAACACTCGAGAATAATTCCTTTTCCAGCCGATCCGGGCTTCGCTACCCGAATTTCATTAGATCAACTGCCCTACCGTTAGTGCCATTCAAACTTCCTTTAACCCTTTCCCCACTTCCCCCACTATTTCCATCCCGGTGAAGCTCGACGTCGTTTAGGGATTCTTCGGATTCACGTTGAACCCGATCTTCCACCGGCCTTAGCTCTGAATAATTTGCTGGCCTGCGCACCGAAAGAGATCTCGATCTCTGGTTGTAAACGATGGAACCTTCACGCCAGACTTGGGTGGAGGTAAATCGCTCAATGGAGCTTCGACAGACCATCTTTCATTCCTTTCCGCATCATCTCGCGGCGACGGGCTTTGGCTGGAGGTCTCGCTATTGGGTTTGAATTGCGACGGAGACGTACACTAATGGCTTGGAGGAGCCCAGTGCGTACCTCAAAACGACGAATGCTCCATGCACAGGGGCGGCGGTGTAAACCGTTGTGCTATGGATATGTTGTTCAATATGCAATGGAACGCGGGCGGTTGCGGTGTCTGCCTCGCTTCCCCGCCGTGGAGATGTTAATGGGGGTGGTGATTTGTTCATTCCCTCACGCAACATGCGTTGTTGTCAGTGATCTCTCTACAGCTGACATTAACACGGAATCTCGGCGTAAAGTTATCTCAACTGATACATGGCAACTCAAACGAATAAGCGTCACTTATATCCTTCATGTGGTTAATTATGCATATGAATTAACCGGTTTTCAAGTTACTATGGTTCCTGGTCAAGTAATCGATTGGGCGATGTATAGATGTTGATCACCTACTACCGGCTCATTCTTATGGAGGACTGACGTGGCTTGTCAAGCTGAACCATTATTTTCCTCAAAATCTTCATGTCTTCAGAACAAGATCTCGGCTTCCTCGTATGGTGTTCTTCTGCCCTTCACAGCTGTATATGTAGCCGTCACACTTGCCTATCTGGCTCCAACTGGACATAGGGAAATGCATCAAACAACCAACTCTCATTCAAACACATCTCAAGAGGCAATTGCGATGATGTGAAGCAAGTCTTAATCGGATAGGGTGGTTGAAATTATAGGTGCCTATGCTTAATGTCTAATCCCACACAAAAGAGCGAAAATCATCATCGCTGTAACCTGGTCGTGAAAAGAAGGTCCCCTTCCTCCAACAAAGCAGGAATAGAAAGTGACAACAGGCCATCCGTGAAAGGCGAAAGAAAAAGGAAACGGATGAAACCTGGTACCAACACATCACCAACAAGAGCTTGAGGCCCTCACTTCCGAACCCCTCTCTCGCTCGACTTCCTCTAAGCAAACACATCCGTCGCGAACCGATCGTTCCTAATAGTCTCGAACCACTTCTCGACCCTTTCCATGTTCGTGTCGTTGCCGAGCTCCTGCTGCCTCTCGAGCGTGATCTCGCAGCAGACCTTGCTAACGGCCTGGCCAACGGTGCTGCTGCCGCAGACAAAGACCTTGGCGCCGGCGTCGAACAGCTCGACGATGTCCTTCCGGTCATTCCACATACGCTCCTGCACGTGGCCACAGCCCTCGCTCTGGTCCTTGGCGCGGCTGTACGCGCGGCGCACCTGCACCACACCCTTGCTCTCCCACTCGTCGAAGAGCTCCTTGTACAGGTCGTCCTTGCCGGGCGCGCGGCAGCCGTAGAAGAGCAACGCCGGCGCCAGCTTGCGCCCCGCCCCAATCTGCGCCGCGCGCTCCTGCACGAAGCCGCGGAAAGGTGCGAGGCCCGAGCCGGCGGCGACCATGATGAGCGGCGTGACCTCCGGGTCGGCGGGGAGGCGGAAGGCCTGCGCAGACGGGCGGATGCTGACGTGCAGGGCGTCGCCGGCCTCGAGGTGAGCGAGGTACGAGGACGCGACGCCGACGTGGTGGCGCTTGTCGGGCGCGGCGAGCGACGGCTGGTCGAGGACGGCATAGGTCAACGTGACGCGAGACGGGTTCCAGAGCGGCGACGAGGAGATGGAGTACTGGCGGACGCGCATCGGCGGCTGGAGCTGGAGGAAGGCGGGAAGTGGAAGGGTGATGGAGGGGAAGCGCTCAAGAATGTCAAGGACGGACAGGCGCTTGCCCGTGACTTCGATGTCAAAGTCCTCGCCAGCGAGCTTGGTGAGGGCGGCAATGGTTGACTCGTCTTTGGTTGCGCCAATGAGGGTGGTGACGGTACGCTTGCTGGCAGGCTGCGCGAGCTCGACGTATGCGCCGAAAAGATCGGCGGCCGACACAGGCATGTCCGTGGGCAAGGTCGTGGGACCAGCGGCCGAGATGGTGACCATGCTGTCCCAAGCAAGACCGAAGTAACGCATCGCACGAGCAACGTTCTCCTTGGGATTGAGCGGCAGGACGGCGAGGTAGTCACCAACCGAGTACGCCATGTCTGAGGGGAGCTCGATTTCGATATGGCGCTTTTCCGGCACGTCGGGGTGAGAGAGGAGCTTGGTCTCAATCACGCGTGCCTCCTTGACTTCCTGCTTCAGCAGAGATGCACGGGGAGCGGAGACTTGAACCTCGAGCTGTTCGAACATCGGGGCGTCGGTGTTTCCGGTTGCGTTGAATTTCTCCTTCATCGCCGGCCAGAACTGTTCATCCTCCCACTTCTCAAACTATAACATTACTCGTCAGTAAAGATAAGGCTTCTAAGACACCAAGACAGGGACTTACGTCAGAAAAGATGTCGCCAGCGCCAGCGTCAGCCGTACCAAAAGGAGCGACGCGCTTCGCACCGCGCTCCTCGAGGACTCTATCCACAAGAGTGGGGATACGGTGGAAAGTAGCGGCCCAATCGTGGTGACCGCATCCGAAGACAGTGTAGTTCACACCGTCAAGCTCATCGCCCTTCAGACCCTCCATCCAAGCAACAAAGTGCGCCGCGTTATCAGCCGGCTGGCCCTCGTACGATGCCGTCACGATTGCAACCGGCTGGTCCTTGGGCAGATTCTCCTTGGCGGAATCAAGCGAGTCGATAGTCGCGACACGGAAGCCACGGGAGGCGGCATCGCTGGCAAGCCTGCGAGCAAGCGCCTCGCAGGTACCCGTGTTAGAACCATAGTAGATGGAGAAGGGAATACCGTCTTTGGCTTCGGTCTTGTTAGGCTTGGCGGCTTCGGAAGTGGCGTGTGCTCCGGTGGAGCCGGATGCCAGCTGGTGTTCGAGAGTGGTGGGGCTACGGCCATTGCGCAAGATGGCGCGCATGCGGAAGTCCTTTGGCTTGATTGTGAGCGACTGCTTGAAGCTGAGCGTGTAGGATGGGTCCTCGGCGACAAAGTTGAAGTTCTGGAGCAGGATAGCTACAACCAACACTGCCTCCTGCCAGGCGAAAGGCCTGCCAATACAAGCACGCATGCCGTTACCGAAAGGCTTCCAGGAGTTGGGGAACTCCTTCTGAATCCTGTTGAAATTGTCGTCCAGCATCCTGTCTGGGTTCCACTGCTCCGCATCCTCACCCCAGACCTTAGGGTCGCGGTGGAGGGTATGAAGCAAGAGGTTGACTGGCTCACCAGCCGGGATGCGGTACTTGCCACCAACAACTTCGTCCTTCTCTGGTGACACGGTGATCATAGGTGCTGTGGGGTTCAAACGCAGGGCCTCACGAAGGACGGCGTTGATGTAGGGCAGCTTGGAGATATGCTCAACAGTAATGGGACCCTGGCCAATGACACTGTCGACCTCCTGCTGGGCCTTGGCATAGGATGCGGGGTTCTTGAGGAGGTAGTGGAAGGCGAAGGAGAGCATGCCAGAGGTGGTCTCGTGGCCAGCAATCAGGAAGGTGATCATGTTGTCGATGATGCTTCCATCGCTGAGGCCTTCTCCAGTCTTGGCATCGCGGCCATCAAGCATATAGTTCAAAAGATCCTTCTTCTCGGTCGGGTTCTTTCTCCGTGCATCGATGACGTCCTGGCCAGTCTTTTGGAGGATGGATATGTCGGCGTCATACTTGTACTGAGCGGCACGGTAGAAAGATTGGGCAATGGCCGGTCTTCTTGACCTGTTGCCAGACTCGATGAGGAAGTCCACCATGGCTTGGACGAAGGGGTGCATCTCTGAAGAATAGAAAGAGTTGAATCGGTAATCCATGGCACACAAGGCTAGGGTATCTAGGGTAAGCCTTGTGAAATCCTCGGTGACCTCGATGAGGTGGTTGGGTCCGTGCCTCGCGAACTTCATGACCAGCTGGCTTGCGATGTCGTGCATCTCGTCGAACATTCCGCGGATGGAGAGCGGGCCAAAAGCCGGGATGAGGATGCGGTGAGCAATGCCCCAATTCCTCTCCTGCGGGCCGTAGGCGGTGAAAAGGCCATCGTGAATGCCGTTGCGGACCTGCTCGAGGCCTGCTGCCACCTTCTTCATGAATCGTTTTTCATCACAGACCTCGTTGACCAATGCTTGGCTGCTCACGACAATGCGTGGTTGGCCAGCAAGGACGTATCTGAAGATGGAGCCTAGCGTCCGAGTTAGCCCTGAGCCGTCGGGATCGAAGAGTGTTCTGCAAACCATAAGTCTCGGCCATGTGAATGATGGAGCCAAGAGGGTAAGCCGCATCGAAATCATTCATGTTGCTGCGGCATTGGTCAGTCTCTCGTCAACAGACAGCGGCAGGCGGTACTGACCCAATGATAGGCAGCCCCGGCACTTGGGGGATGGGGACCTCGTTGGACTCGGCCATGTTGTCTGATGTGTTTTTGGAAAGAGAGGAGTTCTGTACTAAAGCAAAGTAAGAAAGCATTTTGGCTGGGCAGCCAGCGCAGGGCTATATAAATGAAGGCGAGTGAACTAGGGAGCCGGAGAGATAGAGGTGTAGATGCACGAACGCCACGAAGTCAGGAACAAACACGGGGTGGATGATACGACCGTCGGCCGGGTGCGCGGATTTTGAGAAGCTCGGCTGGGGCGCGCCTGGCGCAGGGAGACGCAGCAAATGGCAGGCGTACCTCGAGCCTCTTGCACGGTTGCTACGGCCGCTAAGACGTACTAAAGGGTTACGGCCGCGGCGTGGACTCGAAACAGCGGAAGCACGGACGCAAGATGCAATGGGATCCACACGAAGGTGTCGTCAACCAGGAGCAAGGCGGAGGTGAAGAGCTGAGACAGCCGCATCGCAGCTGAGATCATGCTGCAGCTGGTCGTACCAATCGGAGCCAGGGCGCCGGAGAGGCAGGGCGCTCCTCAGCACCACTCGCGCTTGCCCCATGGTACATGTTGTAAGTGTTTCGTCGATCGAGTATCCACAGCAAAGCTTCGGTCGAGCTGCAGAAAGCGGCAGCGCTGCGAAGAGCCGAGGCTGAACGACAATCGTGCTCGCCGCTCTTCTGCACGCTCTTTCGTCCGTAAATGGCTGAGCGGGACGTGCGGTCGACATGTCGTGGCCGTCGTGCGTAACATTTGGCCCAGGAACCATGGACCCGGGGGCCATGACATAGCATAGGGGCGCAGACACATGGGTCGGCATGCCGTGACGACAAAACAAAAATTGCGTTCGGCGTACCGATGACGAGTGGGCGCAGTAGTGGCTGCCAATGAGCGCTTCGTCAATGTCTATAAGCGTCTTTGTCATCCCTGACTTCGGCCGACCTCCGGCGCGCTTGCCGCTTCGGGTGCCAGTCGCGACCGATAGGGCTGCGCGCCACTCCCGCTGCTTGACCTCAATGTTTAACATTACCCCGTCTCCGCCTGCCAAAATATCGCTAAACAGCACGATTCCCACTTCACACTTCGACCCGCACTCGCGCCTCCATTCCCTCGACCCACGTCCCCACCATTTTCGTCCCCGCAACCCATTCGACCTCTCGAACCACTGTCCCTTCTCCCGCCTTTCCCTCCTCGTCGTCGCTCGAGTCCCATTCTTCCGCTTCCATTGCCCCCTCCTCGCCTGCCGGTACCCAGTCTCCCGTCTCCCAGAAGAGTCGCAGATCCAACGGGGGTAACTCGAGGCGCTTGCCAACTACTCCAAGCATACTGTAGACGGTGAAGCTGCGTGGCAGCTCAACGCTAAACTCCTCGACTGCTTTTCTGTCGCCTTCGAGCTTCGCCTTCACCGAGTCTCCGGGGTAGAAGGTAAAGTTGATCAATCGCGCGGCAAGAGAGTTGGGTTTTACCGCGTTGGCATCCAAACGGACAATCGTAGGCTCGCCGTACTCGGCACAAAGCTCAGGATACCGTCGGTGTGTAGCGATAACCCTGGATTCCTGGCCCTCAGGCACGTTGCCCAGCTCAGCAGCAATTTGGGAAAGGTAGTAAGTCTCGGCGTTGAGACGCTCTTTTGCGGATATCTGGCGGCAGTTGTCAGCCATTATGTCTGATGGTGATTGTGAGGGAGAAAGCTACCCTGCTGAAGTTCATGATCTCGAGGCCGCCAAGACGCGCTATAGTTAGCATGTAGCCATCATCCGCCGTCAGAGGCTTGCCATCAACAGCATGTAGACCGTGATAAAGAGGGTTGCTCGAGATTCGAAGGGACGTAAGACCTGGGAAGACAGAATAGAGGCCATCGATGAAGCCCCAACTGTCGATGGAGTTGTGTGCAAGATCAACCTCTGAGACGCTATCCGAGAAGACCAGTGCTTCATCACCCGCCTGATTGGGGTCGAGAATCCCGGAAATCAAGTTGTTCTTCAGCCTGAGTGATCGAAGATTCGGCAGCTTTGTCAAACACCGAAGATCATCCAATGAGCTAAAGTAATTCTTCTCCAGGATGAGCTCAGTTATGGTTGAGGGCAGAGAGGCCTGTCCAAGTTTGTCGAAGGCGTTGTTGGTGAGGGTCAACGAAGTCAAGCTAGGGAATGCGGAGCATATGCTAGCCACGTCTTCCCAGCTAAGCAGGGTATCCTCGAGACTCAGGGTCGAAATTTTAGCGAAAGCGGACGATAAACAACCGTCGAGTTGTATGCCTCTGAGTCGGTTTCCATTTGCCCTCAGCCGCTTCAGGTTCTCGAGCTGGATACATATCGATGCAACTTCGCTCCATTCTTCGAATAAGTTCCGACTGAGGTCGAGTTCCTGGATCTTGGGAGACGCATCCCTGACGTCCGTAAGCTTGTCAACGGTGTCGGGAGCTTCTTTCAAAAGCTTGGAAAAAGGCCTCTCCATGCACATGTTGTCGAGTACCACGATGCGGAGTTCCTTCAGGTTCGCAAGTTTCTTCCGGATCTTGTCGAAGCCCACCTCTTCGGCCTCCTTGCCGCTAATCATGATGACCTTGCCCGACGAGTTCACCGGAACATTCTCGGGTGCTTTGCCAATGACAACAATGTCAATGTTCGAGACGCTCGGGTCTTGGACGGGCTCGGAGGCGTATTTCTGCTTCAGGGCTTCGACGTAGGACAGCGGCGGATCAAACGGGCGATTGGGGCGCACAAAGGAGCCAGCAGTCGGGTGTTTTCTCTGGCCTGCCTGATGAAAAGGCTGTCAGACTGGCTTATGCAAGCGTGGGAAAGCCATACATTCAAAGTACCTCACGCCAGCATGGGAACCATCGTGCTTCCCACGCGTCGGGTCGTCCCACTCGACACCCAGCCACTCGCCCTTGGTGCCTTGCACCTGGCCGACATAGCGCACGGTGCAGAGATCGCCATTGAAGGACAGTCGCTTGCCAGGGTGGAAAGCAGCAGCCATGGCGGATATTCGAAAGCGTGGTGTGGTGTTGTGGAGAGGAGGGGTGATTTGTGGCCGGGGCGGGAGCTCTTGCAGGGATTCGTCATTGTGCACGAGCGCGTGGAGCTCCGGCGGGCAACTGCACGCCAACCCAAGCTGCCCATCTCCAACCGCCATCTTCGTCCACCACCACCTCCGCCTCGCACCTCACCACGGCCGCCGCCATGTCGCTCGATCCGCCCACCTACATCCTCTCGCTGCAGAACAACATCCGCACCCGTCCCATCTCGTGGGAGGGCGCCGTGCGCGCCAAGACCATCACCGACCAGGACCTGAAGAAGATCAAGTCGATTGACAAGGTCCGGAAAGAGCAGCGCAAGCAGGCCATCGAACAGGACTCCCAGAGCTTTGTCTCCTTGCTGCTCGGCGCCGACGATGCCCAGGACATCTTCCAGGCTGCGCAGAAGGGCAAGCGTCAGGACATCATCCAGTACATGCTGGTGCTCGCCGGCGACCTTGTGGAGGGTGCGCCGCTTCCCGAGCCCCCGTGCCGGCCTCCGGACCGTGTTTGGTCGCTCGGATGCTAATATGCTGCCTTCAGACATCCCGTCCTTCCTCACCGCCTTGACGCTGCACCCTCAGCCCTTCGCGCCTTTCCTGCCGCTACTGAAGCAGTCCACCAACCCCGAAGATCCCATCCCGCTCCTCGCATCGGCAGTCCTCACCGCTTTGATATCCGAGTCCCTGGTCTCGAATCCCAAGCAGTCTGCACAGGTTGAGGAAGCTCTGCCGCAGCTATACACCTACCTTGCAACCTTGGCCAAGAGCTCCGATGCCGGTCTCCAGGATATTGCCGTGCAGGAGTACTCGGCGCTGCTGAGAACCTCCAAGGCACGATCGCTGTTCTGGAAGCAAAGGAAGGAGACACTGAACCCGCTGGTTGAGATCCTCAAGACGGCGGCAGGCAACGTGAAGGACACTGACTCCACTTTGTATGGGAGCACAACTGCCAGCATCCGTAGCAACGTGGACGTCGGTCTGGCTGGAGGCGTCGGTCTGCAGCTCCTGTACCACGTTCTTCTTGTGATATGGCAGCTGAGCTTTGAAGCCAAGCTTGTGGCTGATGGCCTGGACGAGTAAGTTGCTTTTCTGCCATTATTGCAACGCCGTATACTTATGTATCATCTGTAGGGAACACGACCTCGTCACTCTGTACGCTCAGCTCCTGCGTGCATCCCCCAAGGAGAAGACCACCCGCCTCCTCCTTTCCACGCTCCGCAACCTCTTCAGCGCCCGCCCCGACTCGCTGTTGCCCGCAGCGACGCTGGCCAAGCTTCCCCAGCACCTCCAGACGCTGCAGTCGCGGCACCTGACGGACGAAGACCTGCTGGAAGACCTGAACGCGCTCAAGGATATGCTCGAGGAGTACACCAAGACGCAGACGACGTTCGACCAGTACGCGGCCGAGGTGCACGCGGGTCACCTGCGGTGGTCGCCGCCGCACCGCAACCCGACGTTCTGGCGCGAGAACGCGCGGCGCATCGTCGAGGAGGGCAACGCCGATCTGCCGCGCAAGCTGGCTGAGATCCTGGCCAAGCCGTGGGACCAGGACAAGCAGGTCCTCGCCGTCGGCTGCAACGACGTCGCCTGCCTGATCCGCGAGGTGCCCGAGAAGCGCCCCACGCTCGAGAAGATCGGCCTCAAGGCCCGCGTCATGGAGCTCATGGCCGACAAGGATGAGACGGTCAGGTGGGAGAGTCTGAGGGCCGTCGGCGAGTGGCTGAGGTATAGCTTTGAGTAAGGCGTCCCGCCGCGCGGCTGTCTGCATGTAGAAGAGCATTCTGGCTCGGACTTGCGTGGCTGTGCAAGGGTTCATGGCTAGAACCATTACAGCGGGGCCGTAGGGAAAGTATGTGATATGTAAAGGAAGTGGAGGGAGGGTCTGTTACGAATCAAATCATCTTTTTGTTCTCGTTTCCTTGCTCTTTTTGGATTACTACTGTCTCATGTTAGATGGGTCGGGATGCTGTTTATTGTGTAGCAAAAATCCAATGCATCTAGAAGATGAGCCCTCCGTGTTGCCATTAGCGAGAATAATGTGTTAAGTCGAAGAGATAAACCCTCATGCCGCACTGGGCTGAGAGCTGATAAAGGAGAGTTACTTGTTATTGAACTCCTTTTCAAGACTGGCCACGATACCGGCTTGCAAGTATGATTACCGGAATGTAGACTGTTCCTTTTCTGTCTGGTGGGTTTAGACGACCTCTGCATGTCCTTCGTGCTCTGATACCTGGATCAGTCGTGTCTTCTTTGCCGGTTGCTGTGGCAGTGTGTGGAGACAACGCATTCGTACTGAGCCCCGTATAGTGAGCCGCAAAGCACGGAGGCCTCCTCTTATTTTTATTGCGGGAAGATGCTACTCTACTTGCATAGGTTGTCAAAGTCCGCATCAGTTGCCTATATTACACTCTACACTGACGTCCGGATATGTGCTTCGACTTGCCCAAGAAGGTGTGTAGAGTAGCTTGTTGCGCACTCTGAGAAAGACAAAGGCTTTTTAAGATTTACGTGTTCGTGTGGACCATGCAGCATGTTTTTCTCACTTCTAAGGAAGGAGGGCCAATGAGGCAAGGCAGAGTCTTGCCGCTAGAGACCATGCAGAAGAAGTGATGTAGAAATCATGGAGTAAGCTACAAGTCCCGAGATCGTGTGGGAAGAAGAACGCCAACCGTAGAAGCTAGCATGTCCGTTTACAAGCTAATATACATGAGATAAATCTAGGTAAACTGCTGCTTAAGCGAAGATTTTCATCTGCTATTGCAGTATCATGTAAGACGTTCCGAGCGCCGACAACGTCGTAACCCAAGTAGTAAATGTCAAGGCTCAAAATTATTTCTCTGGCAACGCCTCCCTTATCTTCGCATCTTCATCCAAAAAAAAGTCCGCAGGTGACAGGTTAACATACGTTGTATCCTTCGTTTAGGCACCGTACAAGATCAAACCTATCTTGTATAAGCTATAGATTTAGTATAATATAAGAGATTAGGACATGAATACCCACACTAAGAACCTCTTAACTAACTTTACGGCTACTCATGTCTCTTATTTATTGAGAAAACTTAGGAACTCGCACGAAATGATTATTAATGGGCGGATATCCTTTGATTAGGAAAATACCCGCGCGTGGCTTAACAGTCATACCTTTGGGAACACAGGGAATAGGAAGGGCGGTACTGACGATGTAGGTAAGTGACATGGCGCAAATATTTTGCTCAACCTATGGAGTTTACATGCTCTACTCATGTCTGTATTTAAAAGGTTGGGATACCCATTTCGAGACGGGAAGGCGATGGCAAAAGTGAACCAAGGAGTTGAGATTAGAGATATTTCGATGCTAGTCGTACCTTGTACCAAGGAGTTTAATGAGTAATTAAGTGCTCATTTTCGAAGTTGTGTACGCTTTGCATAGAAAAATAAAGCAGGCTACTCAAGTGATTTCAGAATGGTAGCCATACTGAGGTCGTCCACCCATACATACGATCCAGGCAATCACTAGAACGGTGAACCGAAGGAAAGCATGCGCTTCCACATTCCGTGGACCCTATATACCTCTGCCAGTAGCCAGTTGAGTTAAATATCTAGGCGTAGACGTAAGTGTTGAAGTTATGTGAAGTACCGAATTAAAACTTCACTACACAGGCAGGCTGCGGGTAGCACACCAAAAGCCTGATTGGACTCGATGTGTTTGAAGAGTTTTAGATATCTTATTACTCGTTGTATTGAAAACGCTGTGCAGCTGCAGAGTCAACATGGAGGTGAAGACAGAAATGACCCGATGGTCGAAATCTGTTGGTAGTTTATAGTCGGGTTTGATCAGAGGATCCGGCGTCGTGTGGGAGTTCAGCGGACTTCTAGCTCAACATAAAAGGAGACAGATGAAATACCAAATTCACCCTTTCGCGCACGCAGTGCTGTCCAACGCCAGTAGTTCATGTCACTTCGTGCGCCGGACCGCGCATACCCACTTCCATCATGTCAGTTTTCTACGCGTCACCAAACCAAGAATATCTATCCGCTGTTATAGTGTGAAAATATTAAGATATATCATAGTCAAGGCAGTTGGAAACTGCCGAAATGAATCAATATCTGGCAAACAGGCTACACCAATCGATTCCCCAATGCCTCAGCGGGAGGTAATGATGATAGGCAACCTGCATGTGGCGAGGTCAGGCCCTTTGGGCTGAGATAATCATCAAAACATTGTGCTACATATGCGCTTCAAAATTGTTGACAAAGCATAACAGCAGCCCATATCCCCGGCAGCGCCTGCATCTCTACCGTCCCTCTTGCTGCTGACTAGGGTGAACGCACTGAAGTAGTAAGAGTAGGCAGGGCTGAGAGCCAACGGAAGGGAAGCACATACATGAAGCCATTCACAGAACGTGTACGACTGTACGAGACCCGTTCATCTGCAGTGCACGAGCCCCCACAATCGTGGTGCGCAGACGAGCGATCTCCCCCAGCTCACGGCGAGGGGCCCACGTTTGATTCACGATAGAGCACCGCACCCTGCAGATCGCTCTACGAAACCTGTGGGGCTCGGCGAGGTGCCGGCGCTGTGGTTCTGAGCCCCTCAAAAAAAAAAAGCTCGTGGACGGGGCCACAACGCATATGCCTATTACGGTAACCTCCATTAAGGTTTGATAGTCGGTGATCCCCGAGTTACACAGCCGCAAAGCAATAAAAGAAGTCTGAACGCTACCGGAGCGTGTCAGACTCGCGGCCGGCCAATTCGATAGACATCGTCGGGCAAATTTCCAACAAGCGGTGGTGTTCTAGGTATGCTTGGCGTGGAGAGCGGGCCTGAAAAGTTGGATATATAGAAGCATGGATCAGGCTCCTTCTCCCCTTGCACGAGAAGACGTAACGAGTTGCCATGATTTTGTTGGGGGGAGGAGCGGCAATCCTCCCGTCCCCCTTGTGATTGCGATAGCGGGTGGTAAACAGAATAGGCGATGACCCCAAAACCAAAAGCGGCATGCAGCCCGAACTATCGAAAATCCACTATAAGCGAGACGGGGCAAGAACATCGGCATCCTTTCTCCCCTTGCCGGCCTGCAAATCTATCTTTAACTGCTTGTGGCTTACTCTGCCGAGAACGAGTCCCTATACGGATAACGTCTATCCATTCTGGGTGCGTGCAAGAGAGGCAGCGGTCCCAGATCAAGCTAGACAAAGCGACCGAATGAGGAAAAGATCCAACATGTAGAAAGGATGCCGATATTGGCCCGATGGACCAGAGCTAGGATCCGCCAAGTAGACGTTCGTATAGCGACGACGATGGCTGGACCGTCTCCCTCACTCAAGCAACCGGTTTTTCCACGACGCAGGGTTGAAAAAGAAAAGTGAGCAGAAGGGAGGATCCGCGACGCTCTGGGTCCGTTACCAACTTAATCTTGCTTGTTGCATTTTCGTGCGGCTGCTGCGTGCTTGATTTGCCCCCGACGCGCTTCCCTGCTGCTGCTGCGGTCAGCATGCTCGCATGCGCCAAACCTTACATATTTTACCCAGGCCTCGGCAGGCGCAGCCTCCCGACGGGCGATCTCACATGCATGGTTGTGCCCTCTTTCGCTTCCAAACATCGAAAAGTTGCGCTTTATCTCTCGTCTCCGCCCGGCCTCTTGTTAGGCCGTCGACCCCTGCGTTTCGGACGACGAGCCTATTGGGTAACACTAGTTGGTTGGTCCGGCGTGTTCTAGGCAATCGAGTTAAGAAGTGACATACATACAGCGACGGCTATGGCGCGGCTAAGGTCTTGCTTTTCCTGCTTCTCTCCACAGCCCATTGGCCAAATTAAAGGGAAAAAAAGAAAGCAAACCGAGTGATCTCCGCACAATCAAAAGGAAATACAAAAAAAATGCCACGTTAATGCCAGGGATGGTGTGTTGATTGGTTCGGTTTGCGATGACGCACCCGAAAAGCAAAGAGGCAATCAGATTCCATGAACCAAGCGGCCGGAGCGTCGAGGCTGACGGGCGATGATGGGGATGACGGGGCGATGAGACACGAAACGACGAATGAGCCTTTTTCTTGCTGTCGTTCTCGACGCTTATCCTTGGCCTGCATTCCTGCCGCTGGACCCTGGCTGCCGGCCTCTCTCTCCTGTTTCGGCGACGTGCGGTAATGCGTGATCGCGGGATATGCGAGACGCGGAACGACGCGGGAACGCGCAGCCTGAGACCCCAGCTTTTGCACCTCGCAGCAGCACGCGGACAGAGGGTTGAAGGGAGAGTGAGGGTAGACAAAGTGACGATGGACCAGGGGGAGCTGATCGACGGCGTTCGATGACTGATGATGAGACAAGCCGGCAACCTGCTTTTCACCTCGAAACCGAGTCCAAGGGAAAAAGCAAATAAACTTGAGCCACAACGCCGGGCCCCTTGCTCGTGGGCTCTCGTCGCTCTCGCGGCAAGTAGCACAGGTCACGAGAGTCCGTCTGGCTGCCCGCTCGGCAGCTTCCCCGTCTATCGTCATCATGTCAGCGTCTAGGCCATGGACTTGGGAATAAACGGGGCGCAAGGAACCGTTTCTTCATGAGGCACCATCGCCGCTTCCCCGTCTCTTTTCTCACGGACCGCGGAGGAGTAGCAGTATTGAGGAAACGCCACTCAGGACGGATGGACGCCGTCCGACGCAGGTCTCCGGAGTTTAGACTCTGCCTTGCTGCCTGCTCGCTTTCCCAGGTTCTTCGGGCACATATTTGGTGCTAAGCTCAGATCAGCACTAGAAGCGAGAGGCAGGAGTGGAGCGGAAGTGCAGCGTAGCGGCCCGAGCTGCTCTTACAGTTACGACGGTGCAATCCAACCGTTGCGACCATGGCCGTGCAATGTTCCTGTTGCAACGCAGCATTCTCTGAACGGGATGCCTGCGAGATGAAACAAGAGGCGCCCGGGGCAGTGAGCAAAGCAGGGCCAGTCGTTGTACATGTTGGCCAGAATCGGAGTCAGAGATGCAACCCTGGCCGCCGCCACATAATCACCACCTGATATCGGCGGCCCTGGAGGCCAGAAACATGTAGAAACTTGCAGCAACGCACGCATCAAGCAGTAGCAGGCTGCTGCCGCGCGGGAAGAAGCTGCAGGAACCGAGACGGGGTCGCGCGCCCGCACGACGACCACGTGCCGGCTGTGCATACAGGCATCCAGCAGTAGCCCAATTTACCCTTGCCGCCCAGGAGCCAACCAAACGTTGCTCAATCAACGATTAGAGAGGATAAATAGACATGGGGAAATGAGAGAAAAGTGGTCCGGTGACGCTGAGGTCGAGCTCCAGACCGGCAATGTACTGAGGCGGTGCCGGATGATGGGCGTTGCTGCTCGCTCAGTAAGCAAGCCATTGATCACCGCCGTTATCGTAGTCGTCATCACATCCTCGCTCGTCCCCTCCTCGCGTCCTGCTCCGTGATGTAAGCAGAGAGACAAGACTGAAGACAATAATGCCGAGATTACATAGCCAATTTGTACGACGACCGGGGTCACGTCGTCAATTGCAGTATACGCAACGCATTGAATATGCCTCCGCCGCGGAGAGAAGCGGATCATGCAAGCACGCAGGAAAGAAAAAAAAGCAGTGGTCAAGCAGGCGGCGGGAAGAAGAAAATGCGCATGACGAAAGACGCCGCTTCTTCTGACCTTCGAGTCTTTTCTTCTCACCTTCTCAGACCCCGGAGCCCTCGTCGTCTTCCCCGCTGCAAGCCGCAGCCGCCGCCGCCGCCACCATGGTCGCTTGATCTCCTGGCTCCGCTCGAATCACGGACCACGCCGGCGTAGCGCGCAAAGCGCGAAGGCAAAAATTCCCGGCCCGCGGAAGAAGCCTCGCGGGCTTGAACGAGGCTGCCATCAGCTCGTCATCTTCGTTCGAGGCCGAAGGAGTGGCCGGCCGACCGAGGCAAGCAAGAGGGAAGGAAGCACCGTCGACGACGCTATCGGATAAGGCGCCCTTGCCCTAGCCTTCCCGCGCATTCCCCAATCAGCACCGGCAGCAAGAGAGCTGAAAAAGAAAAAGAGATAGAGAGAAAGAGTCGTCGTTCCCGCGCCCGTCGAAGGAGTGTGACGAGATTTTTAGCATTGCATAAGGCTTAGGCCCCGCCCTGCACGCTGACCTTTCAAAGCGCCAACGTGCGCGTGCAACCGCTTTCAATAGTCGTCTGTAATGCCGCACTTAGGCGAAGCCCAAGCAACTGCTGCTGCCTTTTGGGCTGCAGGGGAAAGACGAAGCAGCAGGTAGCGGAAGGATGCGCGAGCCTCGGCTTGGCGCACGGCGTCAGATAATAGATAATGGATGATGCTGTAATCGTACGATTAGCCTTTCAGGCTTTCCAAAACTGGCCCATCTTCTCAGCATCAGATGCGAGCAGGGAACAGGGGGCGCCGGCCCATGGCTGGCAAAACACGAACTGCGGAGAGGCGACGTCGCTCCCCTCCAGTGGCGGCAATATTGCGTGGCGCCCCAAGCTAAATCGAACGAGCTTGCGCGCAACGAGTAAAACCATTCATGGTCCCGTGGACATGGACATGGGATCCGCATGGATGATCTTCACCAAAATCCATCCGCCGGCCCGCGGACGCAATGGCGCAGCAAGGCGACCACTTCGCGCAAGCGAGCCTGCCTATCGATCCAGAGCCGCTACCAAATCTGCTAGTTACTGTCTTAATTGATTCATTTGATACGACTTCGTCATCTCGATTTCCATGGCCCGAAAGTGTCAGCTGCCGTTGCTCCACTGCCGAACAACCCAACCTCCTCCCTCTCTCCCTCCACCGCTCCCATAGAATCTTTCATCAGAAAAGGCCCGAAATGAGAAAGCCTGCTGTGCGAAGCGAAGACATAACGAATGAGCAACAGAGGCCGTGGTCCAGCCGAGACTCACGCCATAAGCCGCCCCGGAGAGTATTAGTGCCATTAAACAATTGTACCGAGAATCGAAGTCGGGAAGTTGTGCGGAGGCGTCGAGAAGCGAACAATGTGTATCCCTATGGTTTCGCCGTGCGTGAAGGGGGCCTGTTGATCCTCCCTGTCCAAGGAAAAAGAAGAATAGAGGGAGAATTTCCGCCAGCATTATGCATGATGATGATGATGATGCGCAGCACTGCAAGCCTCCGACCTCTCCTCTCCCCTTTCTCTGTGCTTTGCGTAGTATACAGGGTATGAGAAGGAAAGAAAAGGGGAATGTAACATCAAGTTGCGAAGAGAAGGCAAGACGAGAGAAAGCCAACGGTCGATTTCAACGCGCGAAAACAAGATACCCAAACATGCCCGAAAGAATTTCTTCTTAACCTCCGAAGAGACATCATAGCTGGTGGAAAACGCCTTGTTGTATCCCCCCTAACCCCAATACTTCGATAAGCCAAGCCAAGCCTGATAATGCTGCGTGTTGCCGAACCCGTATCAATTTGCGTGAAGCCTGCAATCGACATGTTTGCTCGGCCGTGAAATTATCGCCGCAGAACCGCGCCCGTTCGTATTGTGAAGGAGCATGACCGCGACATCGAACGTCCAGGGAGAAGCCGTTAGAAGCCCTGCCAATTCTGCGCCTGCTGAGGGGGTCCTTGTGACCAGCCCTGCATGCCCGGCTGTGGCGCGGCAGTACTCTGATGCACATTGAAGTGCTGGGGACTAGGGCTTGCCTGGTATGGATTGCCACCCATGT
Source organism: Lasiodiplodia gonubiensis (assembly GCA_009829795.1). Taxonomy (NCBI): domain Eukaryota; kingdom Fungi; phylum Ascomycota; class Dothideomycetes; order Botryosphaeriales; family Botryosphaeriaceae; genus Lasiodiplodia; species Lasiodiplodia gonubiensis. The sequence goes on along the minus strand of RHKH01000036.1, from coordinate 146,907 downwards.
TCCTGTACGCAGGGTTCATGCCGCCCATTGTCGAATAGCCCATCGGGCCCCCGTGCATTGACGCACTGCCTTGAGGATGATGCATTTGAGGTGGCGCGTGCAGAGGCGATGGCTGCGGATGAGGCGATTGTTGCTGACCAAATTGTTGCATGCTATGCTGCTGCGACAACGGCGATGGCTGTGGCTGTGGTGGGGGCCACATTTGGTTCTGCGGATAACCGTACGGGCCTGGCTGCCCGCCCCCAGGTCCCATGTTCATACTCGGTGAGCGGTGTTGCAGATGAGGCGGCTGATGCATAGGCCGCATCGGCGTCTGAACCATCGTGTTTGGTGCGTGTGAAGCCTGTGTGTATGGCTGCTGAGGCGTCATCATTTGCGACGGTCCTTGTTGAGCGTGCGATGGCAAGGTTTGTTGTTGTCCTGGCATCATTGGGTTCGCGTTCGGCCTGGGAGATGGGAGTCCTTGCTGAGTGCTCGGAACACCTTCACCCTCGACCGTGGGCTGGCGCTGGTGGTTTGCGAGCACGGGTTCGTGCGGTCTCTTCCAGTACTCGTCCATGTAGTTGCTGCGAACCGTTCGCTGCCCACCGAGATTCTTGTTGTACTCTGCAGCGTGCGCTGCCTGATTCAAAATCTCGCTGGCAGTGCTTGGTATCATCCGACCCTCGTAGGCAGGGCCAGAGATCTCATGCCTCGGCCTCTGAAGGCCACCAAAGTCTCTCGCACGCAGCTCATCTGCGGGAGCTAGATTGATCATAGGCAGAGGTCCCAGGGTACCCGGGTGTACGCCTGGCGGAACGTCCAATTGGCCGGGTCCGTTGCTGTAGATGATCTCTCCGTGTGGCAACGCGGTCAATGCGTGGCTGTTGGCCTCTGCTGCGGCGGCTTCTCTCTGTCTTGCTGCACCCGGCCGCTTCTCGCCAGCGGGGTCATCTTCGGTGAAGCCTTGCTTTCTGGCCTTGCTCTCCCAGTAGTCGTCTCTCACACGTCTGCCGTTGACGATGAGCCTGCTGCCAAATTGGCGGAACATGGACCGGGCCGTAACGATGGCTATTTGCCGAGAGCGGTAAGAATACGGCAGGATCTCCTGGTGGATGAGATCGTCCTTTTCGGCTTGGGTGGCGATGATTTTGTACAGCGACCTGTTCTTGTTGAAGAGCAGATACGAGTCACGGTAACCCAACACTCGTGCGCATTCTGTGGCAAGCATGAAAAGCTTGTCGCCTCTATTAGGAACGAAGAACGTGCGGCATCGGTATTCTCTGCCGTCTAACGGATGTCCGGTGGTGGTGACCTTCTTCTCTCCGGCCTCGTCGAATTCACGCGGTATATACTCATCGCCTTCGGGATTCAGCTGATCGGTCGTGTGGTCTCTAACTGTCGGCAGTGCCTTTAGTACCGTGCTTTTCGTGGGAGTGGACTTCGGAGGGGATGATTGAGGTGGTGATGTTTGCGGCAGGGACTGGGACTTGAGCTGCGGCGTCTGAACCGGACCAGGAGCGGGCAGCGTTCCCTGGGGCTGGACTGAGAGAGGACTTTCAGACACCCTTGACTTTGGCGGCCTCCCGCGTTTCCTTGGCTTGGAGTCGTCTGATGGTTCACGAAGGCGTTAGCGAACTTTAGGCCCCAAACGCGCACAGTGGAGCAAAGGAAAAATCAACCCACCTTCATCTCCGCGCTCAGTCGCGTAGACGTCTTCCGCATGCTCCGGCGAGCGGCTTCGTTTTATGCCGCGAGGACTTGGCTGAGGGGCGATGCTGGAGGTGGAGCCTGACAACACTGCGCAAGGCGACACGCACGTTAGCAACACTGAACTGGAAGCAGAGCGCGACGACAGGCACGGCGAGCGTAAGCAACCGCGCGGGGCAGCGCGGGTTGATGGAGGTGAAAACGCGCCTGACGCGCTCGCGGAGTGGGCCGCGCAAACGGCGAGGGCGATGGGGAAGTACGCACTACCTGCTGAGTTGAGAGCAGCGGGGTTTATTGTACCGGACGGATCCATTATGCTTCCTCCAATGCCGCCGTTCAAGGACGCCGAGACAGGGAGATGCGAGGTGGTCGAGTACATGGACGGACGTCGGAAGCGCAATTACTTGGCGGCGGCGGCGGCGTTTCAAGCGGCGCTATAGCAGCGTGCGGACGTGCGCAGTCGGAGCGCGGCTTCGCACGAGCGTGGTCAACTTGGTCGAACGGGCGGCGCGCGCAGGCGTCGCATTCGAGACGACGGGCAGTGGTGTGGGCGGCGGGAAGCGCGACGGTAGCTGAGAGGCTACGACACAGTGCAGGCGGATTTGGGGTGCGCTGCACGATCCCGGAGCATCGAGATATCGATCTCTCTGGTGCTAACCCTGCTGGACCCACGGACCCTGAAGCTCGGGAGCGGCAAGAATGGGGAGGCGGCGGTGTGCGGGCCTTGGACGCTGCGAGGTGGGCGTTGGCTGGTCGAGGGATGCAAGGTTCGCCGAAGGAGTTTGCGAAGTGCCACAGAGGCGAAGCGAACGGCTGCTCCGCGCGCGGGCGATGATGCAACGCGCCTGCCAAGCCCCGTGTGAGTCGGCAGCGACACTTGACTTGCGGGTGCGCTGCTTGTGGCTCTGCGCTCCGGGGGGGCCTGCAGAGGGCTGAGGGCGTGTGAGGGCGTGTGTGCGGGCGCGGCACCTGCAGCGCGCCCGTGGCCGGCCGGGATGCTGGCCTGTCTGCACGCTGGCTGACGGGTGCTGCGTTTGCCCACGCGGAGCAATCTCCGAGGCTTTGCGGGGCGGGAGGGCGCCGGGCGCGCGATGGCCGAAGCGGACGAGTGCTGCTGGAGGGCAGAGATTCCTGGGCTCTGGCGCGCTCAAATGGAGCTTGGGCGGCGGGCGGCTCTATTGCGCGGCGGCACCACGGGTGCGGGAGCGAAGGTGGCAGCGAGCTTGGCCGGGAGGCAATATGTAGCAGCCAGCCAGCATCCGCCTGCCTGCGCTGCGGCTAATGGCGCCCTGCTGAAGAGCGAACAGCCGGCGCCGCGGGCCCTGGTACGGGAGTGCGGCGGCCGGCTCCAGAGTTGTGTCGCAAGGGCGGGCGGCGCGTAGCGGGGATGCTGCGGCGAGAGCGTCTGCGGGCGTTCCGACGACACGCGGCGACGGGCCCAAACGGCGTGGGCGGGCGGAAGCAAGCGAGGCCAGTGGCAGCGCCCGTGATCTGAGGCCAAGCACAGCGCCTCGTTCCAGAGCTGGGGGCTCAGTTGTGTCGGCGCGAGGGTGTGTCGAGCCGACGCGGGCAGCAGGCGGGTGTGCGAGTGCTTAAGTGGAATCCGCGCCCTCAGCTGCCCGGGGAATGCAGCAATCAAGCCGCAGGATTCGTCAAGACCGCGACGCCAGATGACCTGCAGCGCGGTATGATGGGCGAGGCTGCAGGCGCGCCGGCCAGCCGTATCGGAATCGCTGCACTCGCAAGCACCTGCGCCAAGCGGCATGCTTTGGGGGCGTGCAGCATCATGGCGCCCGGCGCCATGAGGGGTTCAGCGCCGCCGCCAAATCAGCGCGGCGCCTAGCGACAGGATTCACGGTTTGGGTCTCTTCGGCCTCGCAGTCGCCCGACCCGCTTGCCTGATGCTCCGCTCGACGCGCCCAAAGCAGCATCGCGACCGCTCAGCCAGGCGGGATGTGCTCCGTTTGTAAGCAGCTAAGGGCAAGCCATGCGCGCCCCGGCGGGAGCATGGATCGGTCGTCGACACGAGAGATCGGCCGCGCCGTCCGTACCCTCAGGCGGGCGCGTGCAAAGCGCGCTGCACGGCGGTGATCTACCGTCCGCGGCCGGCGGGCGAGTCGTGCTGCGATCTTGCATCTGCTCCCGCCCGCGCCTAAGCCACACACAGCCATCGCCGCCACCTGCTCCGGCCGGCACTGCTCTGCCACTGACGCTGCTGCTGCGGCGCGTCGCGAGAGAGCGAGAGGACGCGCGCGCGGGCCTGCTCCTCGCGGGGCCCGCGCATTCTGGAGACTTGCGGTCAGTGGCGCCGACGCCCAGGGCGGCGGGGCGCGGAGTCTGCCTTGCATATTTCGACGTCGAGGTTAGGATGTTCAAAGAGCACGCACGCTAGGAGGCGGGCCAGGCAAAAAGGCGGCCCAGGCCTGTGCGACGCTGGGAGTGTGGGAGTCATCTGGTGTCCGCGTCTGCAGGGTCTTGGCCGGCGGGCCAATCATCACGCACTATGCGCCACACCGGCGGCCGTCGCAGAAGTCCTGATGTCGATGACGGCGGCGAATCAGCTCTGCCGTCCTTGTGACTCCTCCAAGCGGGCAATAAATGGAGCATTGCGGATACGGCCGCGCTGGTCATTCTGATAAGAGCATGCGAGCAGCATCGCCCCCCGGCGCGCCCGCTTCTTCATGCTCGTCGCCCTCGCTGCTCATGCTACCCACGCGCCCATACGGTCTCCGCCCCAGCGCTGGCCGGCCGTGGCAGCATGCTTGAACCGCCGGCACCGGCACCGGCGCCGCGTGCATGGGTGCGAGCAGACGACGGCCAGAGTCAGTCGCCGCGCGCTAAACCGCCAGCCCAAAGGGGAAGGAATGTCGAGCGGCAGTCATCTGACCCGCGTCGCCATGCTGTCGGATCCGGACTCCGCCAGCAGCCTTCGACGACAGTGAGAAGACTGCTGTCGAGGGGAAGCAAACGGCGTCATGGTGCGGAAAGCCGTCCCGAGTTCATCTCCAAACGCGCACAAGGCCGGGGCCCGCATACCTCGCAGCCGCCAGACGTCAACCTTGCGCCCAGAAACCTACCGACGACCCGGAATGCTTCACACCGTTGGGAGCGCAGCTCGCACAGAAACCGGTCCCTCGTGAGGCCCGCAGCCACTCATCGTCGCCGACGCTGTCAAGCTCTGGCTGTCTCAGGGCCTGTTGCACAAGTTTGGCGGTGTGTTTGCATCCTTTGACCGCCGTGGCCCTCGACGCGCAGTAGTCGCTGCAGCTGCTGGGCAGGGAAAGACACCGCCAGGCTTTCTCCGGCCCTTGCCCAACAGTCTGCGTCTGCACGCCTATCGCTGGCCGCTGCGCCCCCCGGATGTCTGAGCGGATGCCTGGGCAGATCTTCGTCGCGCCTGGTTGCAATTCTGCAAGCGCCTCGCTGCAAGACCCACGCCGCGCAGCCTCGCTATAGGACATTCTTCGCCAAAAGGAAACATCGGCGTACCACTGAAACTGGCCTGCCTTGGCGTTAGGGATGTGACACCGGCTTTTAGTTGAGACTCAGCAAAGCATATAGGCCCAATATCCTCTAGCGCCGTGTCAGCGGCAGTGCCTTGCAAGCGCGCTTTAGTTGCGGGTGCCCTGCATACTAAGTCAGCAGCAGCGCCGCCGATGACCTAGGTCCACGGCGCGCGCCGCACGATCCGATTAGTGTTGCGGGCACCCGCCTGGCCTGGCCTCCAGAGAGGACCGCTGTCCGCTCCGGTAGACCGGCGAAGAGGCCGGGGGCCCATCTTGGCCCGTGGGCATCTCTACCGCGCCGTTAGCGGGATTCAGGCTCACACATTTGTGCGACAAGAGTCGCACCGAGCGCTCTGACCACAGCCAATAGCAACCTTTGCCCACGGCCGAGGGTATAGGTAAACGCGTGCCAAGGTCGGCTTGTTGATCGCGGATACCAAGAGATGACACCGCTTCATACTGCGGCCGGACTCCAGAAGACGGTGGGTCCGGAGCGGGCCCCTCGCTCGTATGACGGGTGGACGGGGAGCATCCGCGGGAGCGGCCTGGTCCAAGCGGATCTTCGTTGCCGCCGCCGAACTAACTAGCTCATGACGATGATGATGAGAACGGCGGGCTGGAATATGGACCACGGGACGAGGTTACACTGGGTGCGGCCCGAAACCGCGCCACTAACAACTCATGTCCGATGCACACTGTCAGTGGATGTGGGAATACGGATGCGGGTAGACCTTCTGATTGATGAATTTTTCATGTCAAAAATCTGCGGACAAAGTGGCGCTTGTACGGTAGAGATGCCCAGGCCCAAGATCCTGGGAGGCCGGTCAGAGCCCAGCTTCAGGGTGTATGGTCGATTCTGATCGCGTGAAGCCCCCCGGTCCGCAGGTCTGTCCTACGCCCATCTACGGTGCCTGTCATGGTGCGCATCCCCCCATCGCGCTCTAGAACTTGGCTAGATAGGTGTGTTGAACAAACCGGCGGAGTCGATGCGCAGTGTCACTGCTACGGCCGTTGATCTTACCTGCGGTAGGACGCATGCAGAGACGTTGAGAGGTGATTGCTCACGGAGTACTCTGTGGGGCTAGAGACAAGCCAGCCCAGGACTGTGCGTCGCGCCCCCAATATGGCAGTCGTGGTCAGGTGGAGGCTCGCTTCATCAGACATGTTAGCAGCGATTTTACGATGCGATGAAAATGGCCAACGTTACACTCGTATGATGGATCATCGTGCATGCGTATGACGTACGATGCAGCTGTCGAAACGACAGGCGGCGATTTGCATTGCATGTCTGGCGATGTGCGGAAAGGATTGTATCACCCTTAGCAAATTAATCATGCTAGTAGCAAACAACAAACGGCACTGTAACATGTCATGTGCTGGGTGGACGACGAAAGACGAGCCTTAGCAGATTGCAATCCGCACGTGTATAAGGTATCTATGCTTACAATGACCATTGCTGCTGCCTTGCAGCCTGACGCTTTCCTGATCCCCTGAACGCCGACCATGCCAATAAACACCCGATTTGCAGGGATGAGAAAAAAGACTTATCGCCTTGGTCCGTTGGAAGGTGCAAGGCCTGGAACCCCGCTGTAACGCTCTTCACGCTCCGTCTTGAATAGAATCTGAATCCAGAACTCCTTCTGGTCCTCGTCGTACCAGGTCCAGTAGCGGTTCTCACGACGATCAATCTCGCGGGCCTGCAGCTTGAAACCGCAAGTCTCGTATGGTTCGGCGGCAACCAGCAGATACTGGAATGACTTGTCTGGCTCCTCAATCTTCTGCTCGAAGGCACTCATGAAACGGACCCGGGGAACGACATTGTGGTTGATCTCGGGATACAGCAGCTGGAAAAGGAGACCCTGCTGACGGGTAAGAGGATCGCGAATCTTGGTGATCTTGTAACCCGGGCGTCCGATCTTGATGACATTCTTCTTGACCTGCACTCCGCTGGCGCCCATGCCGGCCATCAACTGATCCTTGTCCTTGCCCTCCTTCTGTTCGCGCGCGGCACGGCGAGCCAGGTTTGTCTGATGCTTACGGCCCTGGGTATGCGCAAGGTAGGAGCCATCGTTCTGGTGAACGGTCAAACAGAGGCGACACTCAAAGCTGCCCACATGGTTCTTGAAGAAGTAAGGGTCCTTGTCGAGGTCGATGGTCTCGAGCGCAAGCTTGCGGAGACGCTCGCGGCGGTCAGCGTTGGTGGCAGACTGCGAGGCTACACCACCGCCGCCAAATTTGGAGCCTGCACGGTTCTGTAACATGGTCAGCGAATTGCGCTCGTGTTTCAAGTTACGAAATGAGAGCTTGCCTGGTAGTCCATGATGGCCTCTTTGTGTTGGCAGAATTATCGATTGGTGAGAGTTCGAACAAGTGCGGCCTACTCAGTCGACTTGAGCGCAAAGTATGCGCAACGGAGATGCAGAGAATTGGCGGCCGTTGCAAAGACGGTGGCGCTGGTTGTCGATGTAGAGGTGCAGTCCAGAGGCGACAGGCCAAAGGCGAAAGTGACGCCGCAGAGCCCGCGTCGGCGCTGGCGTCCGTGCGTTCTTGGCGCGCAAACGGATGCAAACACCCGCGCGCTTCCAGAAAAGTTCAGCCTCGACTTGCGACAGGCACCTCCGCTTGCCCTGCACCATTGCCGAGCTCACCGACTGCGCCGTCTTCTCCGCAGAGCCTGCAGCTCGGTTCACACCATGACGAGTCTCAAGAGGTCTTTTGGGGCCGATCCGACGGCCCCCAACCTTGCCAGCAAGGTCTACGTACGGTCTACCAGAAGTGGCAAGGTCCAGAAGATCGTGAGGGAGCTTTACTTGCGGCAAGACATCCCATGCTCGTCCCGACTCTGCTCAGCATGCTTGGATGCCGCCCCCAAAGACTACAACGGCAAGGGTATGTGTACCAGTGCTGCCCTTTCCCTTGCTGAATACTAATGATCCTGCAGTGGCACCGTTTGTGCTTTCAGAAAAGCCGGCCGGGACAAAGACTTTCCCTAGCGGCCACTACCTCATTCCTGACACCAATGCTTTTCTCACTGGAATGGACCTTTTTGAGGTTGAAACTGCGTTTCACGACGTGATTGTTCTTCAGACTGTCTTAGAGGAGGTCAAAAATCAATCTGCCCCTCTTTACAACCGTCTTATTAGCCTGACCAAGAATGAGGGCAAGCATTTTTACGTCTTCTTCAACGATTTCAGGTTAGAGACATACATCACCCGGGGCGAGGGTGAAACCATCAACGACAGGAATGACCGTGCCGTCCGCAAAGCCGTGCAATGGTACAGCGAGCATCTACAGCAGGCGACCAAGTCACGGGCAGCCAAGTGCCCCTCTGTTGTTATGCTGAGCGACGACAGGGAGAATCTTCGCAAGGCAAAGGCCGAGGGACTCCAGGCCCTCTCGTGTACGTTTTCCGAGCTCGGCTTTCACTGGCGCGGCATGCTGACGAGGGACAGTGTCCGACTACGTTGCTGGTCTTCCTAACGCAGAGCAGCTGTTAGACATGGTTGCTTCTGGTCAAGAGCAACGCGAAACCAAAGCAACCCAGGGCCAGTGGCTTTACCCAGAGGTAGGCTATCTCAATGATGTCACGGCAGTGCGCTAACATGGTTTAGTACTACACTTTGTCGAAAATGATGACTGGCGTGAAGAATGGGACATTGCACCAGGGCATTTTCAACGTGTCGCCTTACAACTATCTCGAAGGCTCGGTGCATGTACCGGCCTTCGAGAAGTCATTATTGGTCCTGGGAAGAGAAAACAGCAACCGTGCGGTTTCAGGAGATGTTGTGGTAGTGGAGGTATTGCCGAAGGACCAGTGGAAGGCTCCATCTTCGAAGATTATCGAGGAGGAGACTTTCAACAAGAACGAGAACGCAGATGTCGAGGAAGGCGAGGCGGTCATCACCGAGCGGGAGAGAAAAGCCCTGCAAGAGGAAGTCAAACGCGTGCAAGGAAAGAGTATCGAGGGCCGACCGCAACCAACAGCACGCGTGGTGGGCGTCATCAAAAGGAACTGGAGACAGTATGTCGGTCACGTCGACAGGGATTCTGTCAATTCTACGGCAAAGCAAAACCGCGCGCAGCAAACCGTCTTCCTCATCCCCATGGACAAACGTATCCCAAAGATCAGGGTCCGAACACGTCAGGCGAGCGAAATGCTGGGCAAGCGTGTACTTGTTACGATTGATGCCTGGAACAGAGAGTCGAGGTATCCCATGGGTCACTTTGTCCGATCACTGGGTGAACTCGAATCCAAGGGGGCGGAGACCGAGGCACTACTTCTGGAATACGACGTACAGTATAGGCCTTTCCCGAAGACAGTGCTTGATTGTCTTCCACCTGAGGGTCATGATTGGCGGGTCCCAGCCAGCAAGGACGACCCTGGTTGGAAAGGCCGACGCGATCTTCGGGATTTGCTGGTCTGCAGTATTGATCCACCAGGGTGTGTGGATATCGACGATGCTCTGCATGCTCATCCTCTCCCGAACGGCAATTTCCAGGTTGGCGTACACATTGCCGATGTCTCACACTTTGTCAAGCCGAACAACGCCATGGACAAGGAAGCGAGCATGAGAGGCACAACTGTGTACCTTGTGGACAAGCGTATCGACATGCTTCCCATGCTCCTAGGTACGGACCTCTGCTCGCTCAAGCCATACGTTGAGCGTTACGCCTTTTCGGTTCTCTGGGAAATCACACCGGATGCCGAAATCGTCTCGGCTGACTTCTCGAAGTCTGTCATTCGTTCCCGCGAGGCTTTCAGTTATGAGCAGGCCCAACTTCGTATTGACGACCAGTCACAAAAGGACGATTTGACCCAGGGCATGAGAACGCTGCTGATGCTGTCCAAGAAGTTGAAACAGAAACGTTATGATGCTGGCGCGCTGAATCTGGCGAGTCCTGAGGTCAAGGTCCAAACAGAGTCCGAGACATCGGATCCGGTGGACGTTCAGACGAAGCGACTCTTGGATACCAATTCGCTTGTCGAAGAGTTCATGCTGCTCGCCAACATTACTGTTGCCCAGAAGAACTACGAAGCATTTCCGCAAACCGCGCTCTTGCGTCGCCACGCGGCTCCTCCCAAGAATAATTTCGAGGAGCTGGCGAACCAGCTCAAGGTCAAAAAGAGTCTGGAGCTTCGCGTCGAGAGTTCGAAGGCTCTTGCAGACTCTCTCGACACATGCGTGGATTCTAGTGAGCCTTTCTTCAACACCCTCGTGCGTATCATGGCTACGAGATGCATGATGTCTGCCGAGTACTTCTGTGCTGGTACACAAGCCTACCCTGAGTTCCGCCACTACGGTCTTGCCAGCGAGATTTACACCCATTTCACCAGTCCTATCCGCCGTTACGCAGATCTGGAAGCACACAGACAGCTTGCCGCAGCTATCGAGTACGAGCCGCTGGACTCGAGTCTGCACAGCAAGGCGAAACTGGAGGGGATCTGCAAGAACATCAACGTGCGCCACCGCAACGCGCAATTCGCAGGACGCGCAAGTATCGAGTACTATGTGGGCCAGGCGCTAAAGGGACGAGTGGTCGACGAGGAGGGGTTCGTCATGAGGATCTTCACCAACGGCATCGTAGTCTTCGTGCCGCGCTTCGGCATTGAGAGCCTGATTAGGCTACGGGACCTTGCGACGCCAGAGCCCGACGCCGAGTTCGACGCCGAGAATTACGTCCTCACTGTTTCGGGCAGCAGAAACGTGAAGCTCGAGTTGTTCCAAAAGGTCATGGTCAGGATCAGCGACGAGCAGGAAGAAAGTACTGGTAAGCGCAAGATCAAGCTTGGCTTACTCTAGATTAGGGAATTCAATAGGACAGTGGAGATGCAATGGCCAGATGTTTACCGCGCGGCATAGAAAATGATACCTCGAGCACTTCAAATGAGAACATTATGACGGCAACACTACTTCGTGCTTACGAGTTCTCAATATTTATCCTTGTCTTCTCGCTATCTGAAGATGTTCGGACGTTATCTCAAAACGAAACTCTGGCAACAAACGAGTAGCTCCGGGCACGAGGGTGCTACGCGAGCTTTCAGATTAATCAACAGCAGCTTCGCGACAAGCACTGTGTCGCAGTCAGTTGTTCAGGCATCCGAGGGGAAGCCCAAGCCTCGTAGACATGCAGACGACGAGTCAGAAGTTGGGTTAGCCTGGTGCGGAAACGTACGGGACGGCTCGGAGCATGCGCGGTTTCGCGCAATGATATGCCTCATCTTATGCATCGGATTCAAGACCGTCGGGCTGGCGCTTGGTGGGGTGGGCACGAGAAGGCCCCAAAGGAGATCAGGTGGGATCCTCTTGCGAGGCATGACGGAATATCGTTCGCCTTACATGAAGGTGCACGCGCCATTCGAGCGAAGAGAAAAGAAGAATTGCTGCACATGGTCTGCTCTCCCAGGAGGCGTGATGATGATCAACGGGATTCGAGGGGATATGCGATCTGTCGCGCCGCCCACCGCTGCTCGCTCGCAGAGATCCTCAAAAGCTTCTCCTCGTCGACTCATTGCCGGTTGCGGGAAAGCTGGCAGCGTGGAGCAATGGCGCACGAGCGCTCATGCGGCTCTCTCCGCGAAGCAAAGAGGGAAAAGGGAGGTGCACGCACACACAACGCTCGGCCAGATAGCCTGAGCTCCGGTGTGGACGAGCGGTGACCCGGCAAAAAGGCTCCTGGAAGCGAGCGCACGCAGAAACAAACGGGCTCGCAGGTGTCGCAAGTCTTACGACGATACGGTATGTGGGGGCGGGGTTCAGGAGCGAGCTCAAAAAAGAAGAAACGCGAGTGCAAACAACTTAGCCGAACGAGCCCCAATACGCGGCCCGCCACGCTTCGGGCAATATCGCCTTGCAGAATCCTTGGCGGGTCGCTCCAGAGTCACGACGAGTTTCAACGCGGAGACGGCGGCGAATGGCGGAAACCGTATTGATTGATGAGGGTCTGGGAGGGGCCGTCCCTAGTCGCGCGCCGGCGTCGCAACCGTCGTAAGACAGCAGTGGAGGCACACGAGGGGATTTATTCTGCAGCCGGAAGGCATCGGGTGTTGCGGTCTGCGTCTGGCGTATATAGCGGTCGGACTTACGGCGGACTTCGAGAAGGGTGGTGGTAGCGTGCCTGACTGCGGCTACTGCGTTGACGATGGATTGCATCTGACGTTAGGTCGCGGACAAAAGACGGCAGAGGGTGGAGCCGCGGTGGGATTATGATGTTCGGCCGGCGGTGCCTTCCCAAAGCGTGGATCGGCACGTGGGTGCGCGGGGCTCGCGAGTCGTGCGCAGTCGAGCTTGCCGACATCATGACAGCTGGTGGAAGTACCCGCGTGGCGGCGCATCCTCTCCGTGGATGAGTCGCATCTCACGAAGTCTGGCCTCACTTGTCAGGCGCGCCTCGCGCCGGGCAGAAATCCGCTACCACCAAGCCTCAACGCCTCGATGTCGGGCGCTCCGGGTGCTGGACGCGTCGCCCTCAGCCGGCTGACATTGAGTTGGCGAGCGAGAGTATCATCAACCCCGCGCTGCGGTAGCTTCGCGTGCGGTAACGCTGGGGCGCTGCTCGACCCAACCCTGGTAATAGATGGACTGATCTGCTAACGTGAGTTGCACCGCGTCTGTGAGCAGCAGTCGTCATTGCTGCTGCTGCGGTGCCGGTGTCACGTCTGGTTGGAGCGATCGTGATACGCCATGCTTTGCACTACCGTCGCACACGATGCGCCGGCCTTTCTCGAGGCAGCTTGCCACAGCTGGGCGGACCGAACAGCGTCGTCGCATCCACGGCTCAGCTAGCAGAGCCAAGCGCGGGTTATTCAAATGTTGCCGGCTGCCGACAGCGATGCGAGCGAGGGGAGTCCATGATGATGTGCATGTCAGCCACGACGTCCTAGGCGGCACTGGGTTAGGCTTCTGACATACGAGCTGCAGGCACGTCGTTAGTCGCGCGGTGGGCGTGTGACCACGGCTCGATTCCATTAGATTGCAAGCCATACACCGCATCCCATATCTGCACGACACGGATGTGGAGCATGCTGCTGATGGGAGCAGTCAAAAAGGCGGCTATCTCCCAGGAACTGCCCGGCTGGGCCTGCAGCTGCTGTGCGACGGGGCCCACTGCCGGCACGCGCGGGGCGTAGGGCCAGTGGGTGCACCTCAATCTCGCGTGGGCGTCCAACGGCCCTTTTACCTCTCCCGCCGCGTCCGCTCAACCACGGCGCAGGCGCGCGCCGCGCCAGAGAGGCGCATCGAGCTGCGAGACGAGAGATCACCCGCCAAAACACTCCTCTGCCGGGGGCCGCCAGCTCATCAGCACGCCGCGGCAGGGTGGTCAGCAGCCATCCAGCCGGCGGGGAGCAGAGTGGAGGTTGTGCCCCTGAGATGCAGGTCCCTGCACGGGCAGGCATCACGGCCAGGAACAGGCGACGATTGGGCCGGCCAGGCGGCGCCACAGCTGTGGCTGACTGCCGCGGGTTTCATCAGACCCGACGCACGCACTCCCGCCGTTCGGCAGGTTTTCCTCGCAGGGCGCCAGGCACGGCTCTACCTTGGGGCCCCTGCTCACACCCTCCGCCCGCCCTCCATCCGGCCAAGCCAAGCACTAACGCCCTCACCGCACATTCGCAGCCTCTCCAGCGTCCAGCTTGCGTTATCGTGCTAGCCGCCGTTTGGGCTAATGTGCGCGCGAGCTGCCGATCGGATCGCCCTGAAGTACCCTCGCGTCCCACCACCCTGCCATACTAAATCTGCTGTGTCTCCCGTCCTCTCCGCCTGCCTGGAGTCCGCGCCCCGTCCACGTCCTCGCCAACCTCCGTGGAACGAACGCCATGCAGCAGCTCTGCGCATGACTATCCCAACCATCGCCAATTGGCCTCGATGCTGACTACCTGCGACGCCTGACCTCTCCTTCCCGCTGCTCTCCTGCCCGCCCGGCACCGTCGGGCTGAGCATCGTCGAGAGTTGAGTCTCACTGGATTGTCCGGACTGGGTCTCTCCTTGCGGCCCTCTAATCCACGGCCAATACCATTCATTATCGCCCATCCAACCACAACCCTTTCCCTGACCGGCTCCACCTCATCAGCGTCTCGCCTGCCTACCTAGAGGAAGCCGAACCACTCACTCTGTCTCTCCATTCTTCCCACCTTCGGTCTGCAGTGCCCGCTGGAGTTCCCGCTGCGCGACCACCATGCAGGATAGTCTGCGTATGCAACAGAGGTCCACCGGCGATCAGCAGGACTCTGCCGTTTCCGAGCACACCCGTAACCTCGCCATCATCCTTGGATCTGTTCTCGGCGGATGCGCTGCGCTCCTCATTGTCGGCATCGTGCTCTACGTTTTGCGGAGGAGGAGAACGCAGGGTTCTTCCATCATCTCCAGAGCGGTCACGCCATTGGACGACGCCGAGTTTGAATCATGGCGCAGGCCGAGCAAACAGCTTCAATGGCGCGAGAAGTACAACGTCCTTCCCGAACCACCAGCGCCTGCTCTTACGCGCATGCCGTCATCCTCGCGCCGGAATCGCCACAGCCGACAGATTAGTCGACTGAGCCAGCTGACCGAGAAGGAGCTTGAGGACGACACCCCGATGTACTCGTACCGGCCAAGCCGCACTCCCGAACCCGGCATGAGGGCCCCGGAACACGTCCGAAACAAATCCAGTCTCTCGCTGCAAGACCGACCGCCGACACCCTACTCGCCGACCTCGAGCAAGGAATCACCCAAGTTTCCGACGCAACCAACACACACAAGGCCGAAGTCGGTGTCGCAGCGCACCCATCACGTACATTACCCCTCCATGTCTGAAGCCTCGGATTTTGACTTTGGCTTCCAACAGAACAACATCAACCAATATGTCGACAAGATCTAAGGACAGCTGAAATCTGAACATGAAATTTGCGCGCCCGCGGAGCCGACCTTTGACAGGCCGTCAGCTACTCGTGGCGCTGTGGTTTGTATTGTTCTCGCTGTTCATAAATTTCACACGGCCGTTATGTCTTTTAATGTACATACTTCAGCTTATACCACGGGCTTATGGGATGACCATATTCATTTTTTCCTTTATTTTATGGCGTTTGTACGAGCGAAATGAGAAGATACCACAACAAGGAAGTTGGACCGATATTTCTCTTCAGGGGAGACTCGAGGGCGGCATACACAGCGAAAGAGGAAGACGCGCAAGCTCTACTGATCGTCAATTTCGTCGTCACAACCTGCAACACATTTTCAAATAACCGAACAGCATCTCGGCTCCTTCTTTTACATTTGATCCTACGTTCTATTGGCAAGTAGAAGGGAAGTGTCGATCGGCTCCTCTCCTTTGTTCTTGTTCATTACGGAACAGAGAAATCATTAGTACGGAACAAGACGGACAGTAGTAGTAAGACCGGCCACAGCGGCAACAGAATTTGTTCATCTGTAATTATTGCCAACCAAACAAAATTTAACCTCATACCACTCGCACATGCTGAGCACCGTGTTTCGCGTTTGGAAACGGGAGGCCAGGCACGCCGTTTCCCCACAATAAAAAAGGTACCCGCTCCACGCGGTTTGCCGGGGCAAACCCGCCCAGGGCACCTTGACACACGAGCAGAAGCAGCCTTGGACAGATGCGGTACATTGCTCCGAACCTGAGGGAGATGGGCGAAATCTCACCCGGCGCTCGTGACCCGCCTTGAGTTTTCTGCCAAGTGGTTACACGTACCATCGTTAAAATGCGACTCTCCCCTCTCCCCTATCCGGATGCCTGGAGCACGGGACGGGCGTGGCGCTCTCTCGTCGAGTCGATTGCCGATCGCATCCTTGCACCTCAGCCGCACACCTTCTTATTCCATCGTCAGCTCACCAGCAGCAGCCGTCTCATTTTGCTGTGGCCCCGGGGCCGATGGGGAACGGGTAGATCAAGCGAGCGAGTGCAGCTGTGGCAGAGCAGGAGTGGGTTCGGCGACGGGATTGGAGCGCATCAGCGGTCCTTGGTTCATTTCGCTATGCATCATCGCCCGCTACCGAGCGATGCTGCATCTGATGAGAGATGCAGAAAACAATGGAGATCACCAGCGGGACTTAGTAAGCACCAACGCTGCTCTCTCACTGTTATTTCGGAAACAAGCCTATCGCAAGGCGCGGCTTGTTTAACGGTGCAATTTAGCTGAAACGCAATCGATAAAAGCAGAGTAGCCAATCTTGCATGTTGTTGATTGGCGTTCTTGCGGCGCA
>RHKH01000036.1:92305-116668 GCA_009829795.1 Lasiodiplodia gonubiensis | reverse complement strand
TTTTTTTTTTTTTTTTTTTTTTTTTTGCAGGTGGTTTTCTGCTACTTCATAATACACAGCGTCGTACTACTTTTGCTTCGGATCGCCGAATGTGACACCAGACCAGACCAGACCCGCAGGCAAACTTGACTCATGCAGGTTGCAGGCATCGACTGCGCAATGACGGAGCCGGGACTGGGGTTGAGAACATGGGGGTGGGATATATCATCCCGATACTTTTGTGCTTAGCACAAACACTAATCGCCCGGGGGGGTGTGTGCGCGCGTGTGTGCCCATGAGCGTCGAAGGCGGAGCCGCTCCCCTACCCTGGCCGAGAGGCAACCTAGCGAGAGACGTGCTTTGACACATGTCGCGTCAGGAGGCAGGAGCTTAGTGATGATGAATATGACGGGTGTGTGAGGCGGCAGAGGAAAATAGGTGGACAGGCAAGGGGCACGTGGAGTCCGCCACTACCACCGTCACCATCACTAACCATCCCGTCGCGGCCGTTAGTGGTGAGAAAGTGGATTAGAAAGCCTCATGTTCCTACACAGCCTTGCTTTATTGCTATTTGACTCAATAATCAGTTCGGGTTCGTTTAGCGTAGGATCCTTTTTATTTTTGTTTTTTTCTTTTCTGTATGCGGCGGCGCTTGCTCACTGCTGCTGTTTGTTCCCCTTTTCTTTGCTATTGCCCGTCAGCCTGGAAAGTGCTGACTGTGCTGTGCGTGAGAGTGTGGAGTGAGGATCCCTACATTGCTTTTTGGGTTGGCTTGTTTTTGCTTTCTCGATGACGGCAGCCGCGCGCGGCGCCTCAAGCGCCGCCGCCGCCGCCGCTCACGATGTGAGGGGTCCAGAGTCAGCACCCTAAGCTGTGTGTACGTTCTGTTACCTGGGGTGAATCAGGACCCGGGGGGAGAGAACTCCGGTGGACGCTCAGCTGAGGGTGTGGGTGGGTAACGGTCATTTACGGTGGTCGAGCGAAGACGCGCCGACGCGCCGGGCGCGACTTTTTTTCTTTGTGCGCGCGTGTGTCGTTGTGTAAGTGTGTAGTGAGAGTGTATGTGCGCGGGTGCGTCGCGCTCAAGCCGCGGTCAGCCCATGCGCGCGGATTGCGGATGCGGGGAACATGGGGTGTGGGTGCTGGGCCGGACAAGGGCAGCAATACGCGAGGCGCAGCGCCCCCTGGTCGCAAGAGCGAGCGAGCGAGCAGAATGCGCCCGGCCCAGCCAGATGTCGAGCAAAGGTGTTCTCGTGTGGTATGTAGATTGCTGCCGGCTACCGCCGCTGCTGCCGGCGCCCTGGAGGTGGGGAGCGCGTAGGGATTGGTCCGGAGGGGTAGGGGAGGGGTGTGCGCATGAGAGCTGCTGGCGTGGGCGGACCTGGGATTGGGTGGATTGCCGGGCGGGTCGACGGGGATTGGATGGGTGCGTGCATGCACCGAACACCCCCTGTCTGGCTTCTTTTGGCCTTGGCTGGGTGTGTGTGGGCGCTGTCTATCACAGCCTGTTTGAGGAGCAGCGAGGCGAGCCACCATGGGGTCGGCGGTTGCTGAGAGGCCCGTGTCGATGTATGTGTCTCCTGTCTTAGGCGGCACGCCGGGCGCTAGGTGAGTCTCGAGATCAGATCAAAGGGCCCGCCGACGCGACGGCGCTGATCGCGACTGTCGCGTTTGCTCTATACGGGCGTTTCTTCGGGCCCTCTTCAGGCGTTGTTGAAGATCCACGATGCCTTCCTTCTTGGGCTACCTTGCTCTGTGGAAACGCTAGAACAGACCTGACAAGGATATCCGCTTGTTTCTTCATGTGCCCCTCCGCGGCCCGACCGACAGCGCCGCAGGGATATGCTCTTCGCGAGAGCGCCCGTCCAGTGGGCGCGGCTCGGCAGGGAAGTGGCTTCTCTGCTCCACCGAGCGGCAGGGTTCAGCCGTGGCAAGGGTCTAGGCTTGAAGGGGGGGATGGCCATGTGTGAGCGTGAGCCATGGTGGTAGAGGATGGGTGCTATATCGAAGTATCATGGAGAGTGCATCGTACCACGCTCGAGCCGGTGCCCTCCGAGCTGACAAGGCTGAGATGATACTTTATCACTTCTTATTGGCAACGTGCTCGACATCGAATGCGAGAGGCGCAAGCCCACAAGCCCTGTCACAGCCCTCTATTGCAAGCCATGGCACAGGATACAGGCTTTTCTGCCTTCTCGTAATGTAGTCAGTGTGCATAATATTGAGAGGATTGAGTTTCCATCGAATAGTAGAATCGGCATTTCCTCGTATGCGCAGGCATCCGCCAAGTCTATGCGGATCAAGGCTTCGACTCCGAGTGGGCGTGTCGTTACAGTGCCTTGCGAGTGACCCAGCTCTAGCCTTTGATCGAGCCGGAACGAGTTTGAAACGACGTCCAAGCGACGCCGCCGGGATTACTACGCTGGCCACAAGGACACGACCCTAGGGTGTATCGCTAATCGTGCAAACGATACTGGTTGGCCCGGTTTGCGAGGGCCGCCGAAGTGTAGCATCCGCAACGCAGGTCGCTGTTGTTTGCATTAGTATATGTAGGAACTCGTGCTGGATGATTGGCCGTGGGTGAGACTAGAGCGTGGGTGAGTAAGCAACAAAGGCGCATATGATAAATTCCCTAAGCAACCTAGGCTGCTTTGAACAGTGGTGGCAGGCTCCGGGCAACGGAGGTAACAAGTGGCTTCCTCAGCCAAAATCTTACACTGCAAAATCCGGACCTGATGACCCGGATGTAGCGTCGCGGCTCGTTCGGAAGGCGTTAAGTGCATGGCATTTGGGCCCCTCCGCGTATGCGGCTGCGCGGTGGCACACCAGGAGACGCGTATATACGCGTCATGTCTATGTAGGTAAACAAGTAGCAATACGAAGCGGCAAATTAATCGTTCATCCATGCAGCAACTCGGTTGCCGCCAAACCGAGCGGCGAAGCGCAAGCCGGACGATCCCATCGGAAAATAAGAGACGAGATACCACAGCAGGCAAACCAGCTGCACGATCGACGAGATGAGCGTGAGGATGGTGGAGTGTAGCTGTATCAGTCAATCACGCGCTCCGGAACTTAACACGAGCAATCGCATGTGGCGGCTAGCGTGGGGGAGGGGGGTGGTGGTGGTGGTGGAGGTGGAGGCTGCAGAGGTTGTGACAGGGGTCGACGGGTAGGAAAGCAGGTTTATCGATTGCAGGGATGGCGGGACAAGGAATCTGACTTACCCCAAGCGAAAAGTACAGCGTCAGTGCGATGCTGCCAAAGTAGGTGGCAGTGAAGGGCAAGCGAGGCCCGGAGGTAAGATGTTGCACTGGGAGCTTTTGGTCAGCGCCTGATAAAATGGCGGCCCAAAGAGGCAGAGGCTGGCTTACCATACTGCATTGGGCCCATCATGACCGCCCAGGAAGCTAAGAAGAGCACGGAGCCCATGGTCCACCTGAGGAAAGAAGATCGAGCGTTAGCTGCTGCGGAACCCTGCAGGACTGCCAGCTGATATGATTGGAACAGGGCTCGAGGGAAGTTGAGATTAGGTAGCGACATCTGCAGTGCACCGCAGGTCGCACCCGCATGATCGCTGGTTGGGTGGGACGATGTCTCGGAAAGGGAACGTGGCTCACGACGGCCCTGATGTAAGAGACGTCGCCATGCCTGTCAAAATGCATGAAAGCGGGCCCTCGATACGAACTTACAGGATAGCAAACTTCCTAGGCTTCAGCAGGAAGACGCCGGTGGGCATCAGGGCGAAGCAGACGACAAACATAGCAGCGGCGGCCAGGTTCAGGCCGCCAAAGATGAGCATTCGATCCCACCGGCTCACTGTGGCCAGAACGCGTCAGCCAGTCCCTGAAGACTCGTTTCTCGCGCGCTTTTTCTTGCAGAGGTCGCACCCGCTCATGCAACCCTGACGCATGCATACAAGTGCAATACGCAGGAACTGCACCTCTCACACAGATCTGCCCGGCGCAGGGTGCAGCGCCGTCAAGCGGGCTGCTGATTCCCGGACAGCTGGATGGAGGACGGGGCAACACAGGCAGCAGGGCGGACTAGACTTACGGGCAAGCCATCCCTCCTCCTCCTCGCGACGCGTCGGGGCGGGCAGCGGCGCTCCCGGACCCTCGTGGGTCGGCAGCCTCACGTAGCCACCGCCGCCAAAAGGGTTGAGGCGAGACCAGAGCGGTGTCTGCGCAGTGCTCACGGGCAGGTCAGGATCGCGCCGGCTCCACCCGAGCGAGTTCATGGAGTCGCGAAAGTTCTGTGACGCCATGGTTGCGGTGTGCAGAATCAAGCCGCTGGAGCCGTTGGATCGAGCACCAGAACGGCAGCGGCGGGAGCTTGGCTGGGAGCAGCTTCCTCAAGCGTGCAACCCGATCGGCGGGACTCGTATAGAAGAGGGCCGACGAGCCTGCGGGTGTGTCTCGCGGCGGGCTGGTCGTGGCGAAGAGGGCTAGCGCGGGCGGGAGGCGGCGAATATCGCGCTGATTGCGTGCAGATGATCTCCGCGATTGCGCTTGGGAGGGCGAGAGGTTGAGTATCCAGTGACCAGGGTGTCTGGCAGGGTCTCAGACAGCGAGGAGACTTGTGATTCGATCGGGGTGCAACTCGGCTGGGGCAGCAACGGGCTGTCAAGGACGACGGCGGCGGGGCGGCGTGGGCGCTGGCGGGAGCGTGGCGCGGGCGCTGATTGGGCGGCGGGCGGCGGTGAGAGAGGCTGCGGGAGGGTGTGGTGGGAAGGGAGAGAGGGAGCTCTTTGAAGCTGCGCTCGCGATGTCTGCGGCTTGGGCCGATCGGCGCAGGTTTGGGCTTAGGCGCGTGTCTCACTCTGTGGCTGCGACGCGCTGGGGGGCGCGCACTGCCGCGATAGCAGCCCGCCGCGCCGGGCGGCAGCTTGCGCGCGCCGTGAGTCACTTGCGCGGTGCCTTCATCATAGCATCATCCGCGGCGGTGATCTGAGACTGCCCGCTCCGTGACCATCCACCAGCACAGGAGGGGGTGTGGCTGCGGGCGGCGGGCAGCAGCGCGAAGCCATATAACTGCCGCGCGCCCCTCGGGCCAATCCTCGCGCCTGTAGTCGTACCCCAGTGCCTCGATCTCGGTGAACGCTGCTTTCCTGTTGCGCATTCCTCGCCGCCGCGACCAGCATCCCCCACCGCCAAATCTGGTAGCCTAAGCCCCCCGCGGCCAGTCGCTGCGCGAGCCTCATCCCACCACGCCTGACCGCCTCGACGTCGGCCGCCCAACTCGAATTCCGGCGCTCTCGGCGGGCGACGTGAATTTACTCCTGTCAGCAAGACTGCACGCCCGAAGCCGGCCGTCCGTGTGCCCGCTCGGAAAGGCGACCCGTCAGCTTAATAAAGACCGCCTAGCACCCTCGCACCAGCGAGGCCCGGTTGGAGATCCTCAACTGAGCAGCGCCCGGGGACCCCGCCATCGTCACTTTTCACGTCCCACAGGCACCGCGCCGAACGGCCTATCCACCGCCACCCGAGGCGACGGCAGCAAAGGGCATTGAGCCGCTGTCCGCCCGCCCACGACGCGCTTGCCCGCACGAGCAAGCGCTGCACCCGCGCCTCCAAGCCGCACGCTTCCGACGGCTTCGACACCGCTCCTCTTCTCCCCTCCTCTCCCTCGACTCGCTCCAAGGCTCGACGCCGCGTCGCAGGTGAGTTCTCCCTCTCCCCTCCAGGTGGCGCCATCCGCAGCCCTCAGCCTTAGCACTCCAGCGCATGAAGGTTCCCACCTTGTGCGACTGCCTCTTCTGCTGTTGTGCCCGCTTTGGGACGGTCCAGACGGTGGCCCCCGCCGCTGTCGCTGCTTTTCTGCCCTGCTGAGCCATTGTCTCATTGTGCGGCGCGCGCCACCGCCCATGCGCGTTCCTCTCTCAATGCAAGCAGGCGAGCTAACACGTACTCGCAGCCTCCTCTCCTCCGATCAGCGACACCGCACCCCGGATCTCGCTGGCTGCAGGCACAGTGTCCTTAGCACCCCTCCTTCGTCCTAGCTCTCCGCAGGCGCCTGTCCCCATCAACACTGAAACGGGCTCCGCGAACTTCTGGCCTCCTCGCGCAGTCAGCAACAGCGACAGGTGCGTCGACCACATCCCACGGCATCTAGGCGTGCAGGCCGAGGCCTCTCTCGGCCGCCAGGTGCCGCAAAAACGGCTGGAGCAATGCAAAGCTAATGCTCTCATGCAGAACGTTTGACGCAAGCTTGACAGATTCGTGACGGTACATGCAAGCTTTGCCAGTTTCTCCCATGTCCGCCTAGCTTGCCTTGCTGCTCTCTCACCAAACGGCAAACCCACTCATCCATTTAAGCTACGCCCGCAACGGTCCCGTGCTTCCTACCACCACCGTTCGCATAGCACCCTCCTGCATACCTGCGTTCGCAAGACCCAGGCTCGCTGCAGATATCGCAAACCAAAGCGTCAAGGGACCGACACGGAACCTTCCATCTAAAGAAGTCAGACCCGACCAATCCAGTGATGATCATAGGTGAGCAGCCCCCGAAGCATTGCTTGCTTTTGCCCCGGAAGCCTCGGCGGTGCGTGTTGGTTGCCTGGTATCTGCCGTCATTTGAGGCAGGAACCCCGGTGATGTGCGGTTGCCGCTAGAGGTATTCAGCTATTGTTGTGGCGGTGATCTTCGCCTATTGTGCATTGGGCGATCGCTCAGGCTTCCACCCTATAAGAGCCCCCGCTGACCACCCCTCCAGCCGACACCAAGATTACCCACTTCCCACCTTTCAGCGGCTACAACAAGCAACCCACTTGCAAATCAGACCTGCGACTCGACTCTCCGGTCCACGGCATCGATCCTGCCATGGCGCACCCCGGTTCGCCGGCTCCTTACATCAAGGAGGATCCCGATCAGTTCAACCCTAACTTCCACGGTGACTTTGACATGTCGCAACATTTCAGCAACAGCCAACAGCAGTACGGCGTCAACCCCAACGACCTGACCATGGGTAACAACTTCATCATGAACAACCAATACGGCTCAAACAACATGTCCTCGAGCTTCCTCGGCAACTCGAATATCGCCGATGATGAGCTTCGTGACCTTGTCGACGAGCCCGGCCACAACAATCACAATGCGGGCTACCAGAACTACGGCGATGGTCACAATGAACAGCAGCACCAGCAGGGCTACTACCAAAGTCAAATGAACAATGGTTCCATGCCCGTGAACGCACAGCCCAACATGAATATGTACTCCAACACGCCCGACGGCGCGCCCATTCAGTCCCCGTTCATGAACAGCAACAACAACTTCAACTACGAACACTTCCAGAGCATGCAGCAAGGTCACCGCGTCGGAAGCATGCCCAACGGCTCCTTCGCCATGAATGCTAGGCAGCACTCTAGGATGGGCCTCGAAAGGCAACTGTCCGATTCACGGAGTCCGATGACGCCGAAGACGCCTGCCATGGCTGGCCTTCACCTGAGCACTCCGGATTCGGGCAGTTTTCCGGCTGCGCAGCCTATCCATGCCAGCCGCCCAAGCCACGGCCACCAGAAGAGCATGTCGGGCCAGTGGGACAACACCCCCAACAGCGGCGGGTCTTGGATCGATTCACCGATTGTGTCACCTCAACAGGCCGGCATGCACCATGCTCAGATCGCTGACGTCCTCGCCTCGGGAAAGCATGCTTCGCTGCCCACCAAGGTTGAGAACAACGGCAACCCAGGTTTCCAGTCCCAGGAGGCCAAGCGCCGGAGGCGCCGTGAGAGCCATAACATGGTCGAGCGTCGTCGGAGAGACAACATCAATGAGCGTATCCAGGATCTCTCCAAGCTGGTGCCCCAGCATCGCCTTGAGGATGAGAAGGTCCGCAAGCACATCCACAACAACGGCCCTCTGTCGCCCTCCATGACTGCCACTGGCATCTCGCCCCCGCAAGCAACGTCGCTCCTTGCTGGTCCTAACGGCAGACGTGCTGCTGGCAACATCACCACCGGTCTTCCCCTCGATGAGAAGGACAAGGGCCCCAACAAGGGCGACATTCTCAATGGCTCCGTCAGCTGGACCCGTGACCTCATGTGGATGCTTTATCTGAAGCTGAGGCAGGAGGAGCAGCTGTTCGAGCAGATCCGCAGCCTCGGCGGCGAGACAAACTACGAATACTCGGAGGACGAGCTCCGCATGAAGTCGGAGCTTATCGAGGCGGTCGAGAAGAACAACTGGGAATCCTTCCGTTACTC
The DNA here is from genome assembly GCA_009829795.1 of Lasiodiplodia gonubiensis. Classification (NCBI taxonomy): domain Eukaryota; kingdom Fungi; phylum Ascomycota; class Dothideomycetes; order Botryosphaeriales; family Botryosphaeriaceae; genus Lasiodiplodia; species Lasiodiplodia gonubiensis. The sequence goes on along the minus strand of RHKH01000036.1, from coordinate 108,489 downwards.
GCGCGGTCCTGGTAGTGGTCTTCGCGTTCCCAAGCACACCAACATTGCCGGCGAGCCTCTCCAGAACCCCATCTCACCACAGAGCCTGAGCCCGGCCATTCAGTCTGGTGGTAGCGGCGCTAACTCTGGCGGTGCCGGTCAGCCGAGCTTTTGGGCCAACCAACAGCCAACGTTCAAGGAAGAAGAGGAGTTTGGCATGGAGCTCTGATCTCCTTCATTTGAGCTTTACACAAGGTGCACCATCAGATCTAGAGTACGTCAGATTTCGGCAGAATTTGAGATACCCCGATCGCAGCGGCGTCGAATCGAACGGTCTTCTTGTCCACACCAGCGGCATCGGCGACCGAAGGTTCGAATATCATTGCGAGATGCACCAGCCTTTCCTCCATTGAGATTTGTCGGATGGCGTTTGTTCGGTTCTTGATGGATCTTTCATTAGCCTTCGGCTTTCCATCTTCCATCTTCTGCTTCTTGTTACAACATCATCTTCCACGGAGTTTTTACGGGCATCGTGCGAGGCATTCTACGGATCATAGGAGTTTTTCTACGATTGAACAGCAGCTTCTTCCAGCCAAGCATTTCTTGGTGTGGAGCCTTTTTCCCTTTTTACAAGGTCGATGAGATGATATCCTGTGGCTTCATTCGCGTTGTTTCCTGCTTCAGTTTCATACATACCCCGGCAACAATTGCAACACTACAACCTCTGAGCACTTTTGCACATGATGACGACGCGGACCAGCAAACAGGCATTAGACCTTCGGGATGATGGCTACATTTCTGCATGGCCGCAGGGAATGATTTCTTTTTTTCAGGACCATCCATGCATTTATTGGACTGGGCCGTTTTCTTGAGTTCGAGCATACAGGTCTCGGCTTGCTGTATCTCTTTGATCTTGGTTTTTCTGGTTTTCATCTGCCCAGCTACGGCTGTTGGCTGCGCTAGCTAATATCCCCTCACATGCGATTTCAATACCATTCATACGAAGTCTGCCGTGCCTCTGCAAGTGATGAAGTGCAAGACGTGGATGCGACAATGCAAACCCCATGAAGGTGCTAACCAAGAATTCCCACGGGCCTCGCTTGACAGGCCCGAATTCAGGGTCAAACGGTGGGCATCTCGCCCCTGCGCTTTCCTGCCCTTCCCTTCGGAAACGATGCCGAGTGGAGCCAAGAAGGAAGTGACCAGGCTTTCCCGTCCGTCAGCGTGGGGAACACCCCCGGCGGCCACCACGAGCTGCATATCCACATATTTTGTTGATAACAGATATACAGGACCAGACGGTCGGTAATTGCTCACCGCTGCCTTTTCCAACGTTTAAATCCTCGATGCACTCAATCGTCACTCATCCACACGCTTTCTCTCTCCCTGTCAAAGCAAAAAGTTGGATTTTGCATGCAGGCATGTCCGCCCTCGCGGAGCGCCTGACTGCCCTACCACCAGCAGAAATGTAAAATACTATTCCGTGGCCTCAACTTTTGTCAACACAAGCATTCCGCTTGACTTTTCATGCGTCCTGGTATTCGGTTTTTTCCTTGCCCTTTTTTTCCCCTCTCGGGGCCCATCCCTTTTCCGGACCCCGGCGGCGAAGCAAGCAAAGATCGTCTCCGTCAAGCGAGAACAGATGCGCGGGCGACTTCCCAAAGGATTGCACGATGTCGCACAAAGAAACGGGAAACACAGGGGTACGTTTTTTGCTACCTATCTTTTCTTCGCTACCGAGTGTTTGGAAATAAGCTTTTAGGTCAAGTGCAACCCTTTTTCTAACCTCGGCCTGGGCCGAAGAATGCACTCTTTTGGCCATGTATACGTCGCGGGCGGGGGGGCTGGTGATGGTGGGGGTGGGGTGCTGGTGCTGATGGTGTGGTGGTCGTGGTGGTGCGTCCCCGTAACACGGCCCCAAACCTTTGGATGACTTTGATTACTTGTCCTTTCGCGCTCTCTCTCCCCGGCCCCGCGCTCCTGATCCCTTTTTCTTGGCAATAATGTTTCTGACTGACAGGTCTCCTGTCAGACAGAAAAAGAAGTTCGGTTGACGGTTGAGGGGGGTTCCCCGAGAAGGGAAACATGATGATGAGATAGGTGGCGCAAATCGGCAGCATCCGCCCTCCATCCCTTGCTTCGGTGACTCTTTTCTTTTTTCTCTCTATAGTATGATCGGCTATGGGCATGCTTCTTCCCCTGCAGGGAGATCCTTCGTCCCATGATTTTCCGTGTTGGGTTGGTGTCGGTGTTGGTACTTGTTGCCTAGGATTTTATTCTTAGAAATATCACTATTTTCTGACACGGATGACGAAGAGGGGCTGAGCGGATCGGACGGGCCGGCGGAGGTGCCTTGCGCTAGCTTTGCCACTACCATCATGGGAGGGGGGGGGCTATCGACGGAATCATTCATGCGTGATGTTTGCCGGCGTCACTAAATGGGTTGGCGTTGGCTTGAGGGGGAAGGAAACGCGGCGCGGCGCGGCGCAAGGCAGTGGCACATGTTCATGCGGCTTTCGGCTCGTTCCGCACGGACAATGCTTGATTGGGGAAGGGAACGCGGGCGTAATGTACGACGTGTTCATTCGGTTATGCGCGGTTGCGGCGGTTCGGTAGCGGAGGGATGAAGATGGGGAGGGAGCAGAAAGATGCGCTTGCGGTTCATGCAGGGGCGTTATCGTACGTCTGTGGCGGTGATGTGTTCCAAAGGCGTTCATGTCGTGTTTCGTGTGTCTGCTGCTATGCGCGGGTCTGGGGTGCGTTTCTTTGGCTCTATTGTGCGGGTCCCTTGCTTTGTGGCTCGGGCGTAGGCTTGGAGTCGTCATGGAATCCGAGGTTCTTCATCTCATCGGGCGCCATGAGGTTCCTGCGAGGGTAGAATATTAGCGCGGGACTAGGTGGAGTGCGGCTGGCTGAGGTTGCGGATTGGGCGTAGTAGGGAGTCTCAGTCAGCCATGGTGTATAATGGCTGATATATGCAATAGCGCGGCGCACATATGGGCAGAAACACGTACCGCTCCATCCGACACTGCAGATAGGCCTTGGAGATCTGACGGCACTCGTCGTCGTTGGTTCCCTTGTGGGCGCGTATGCACCGCAGGTATTGGGTCATGACGGACTTGCATTCGCCTGCAGCCCATGCATCAGCGCACATTCCATAGCTTCCGATGTGGGTGTTCTGGGCGGTCGCATGATCGCGCGGGGGCATTGGACGCAAGAGACAGAGGGCAATGGCGGTTTCAAGGAGGCATACCGAAATGGTCGAGAGGGAAGGATCCGCGTTCGGGTCTGTAGGCGTGGTGTGAGCATTGCGGCGGAGGGCGCGGGGAATCAGAGTCGACTCACGGGATGGGCTTCTGGACCTGAGTCCTACCGCCGGGGCTGCCAAAGGTGCTCATGGTGGGGACGATGCGAAGCGGCGATTGGAGGTGGCTGTCGTGCTCGTGGTGTTGCGTTGCAGCTGCGGGCAAAAAGTGGTACGAACAGAGTTCGGGTGATTGACGGCCAGTTCAGCCACACGAGCCACCCGATGACGTGCAGCGGCTAACCCCAGATTTTCCACTCTTTCTGCCTGACAACAAAGCAGAAGCTTCAGGGGTCCAACCGGCCATTGCGCCGTGCACCTCGGATTGGCTCGTTTGATGCACAAATCACCGTCGGCAAAATAACACTGGCGTGAACGACCGTTATGAAAGACAATTCTACAAACAGCGAAGATGAACGCCTAGAGCCTCACTTCGCTCAATCGCAGCTTCTCCAAGAGGAAACTTCCCAGTCAGTGTCACTGGCTGCTCCAAGCACCGACATCCTTTGTGTGTTCGGCGCAACAGGGCAGGCAGCAGGTGAGAGAACGAAGCGGTGCTAAGGCCGAGGACCCATGGACGCTGCGCGATACAACATACATTGAATGTCGTAGAAGCGATACCCAACAGGCGCATCCGGGTCTCAGGGCCATGGCGTGTGCGACATGGATCGCTTCATATAGGATGCAAAGTTCCGGCCGGTTCTCTATGGCGGAGCCACGGAGCTAGCTCAAGGTGAGGTTGCGACACTTGAGTGAGATAACACGGCCGTTTGAGGCACAAACAAGCCGTTGGTCCCCAGCGGGGCATATCAACCCGTGTCTTCAAGCAAGGTATGGATGCCGCGCAACAGCGACAGATTGTTGACGGAGCTGCCAACACGTCTGAGCCGAAGCTCGCCATGGTGAGAAAGCATTAGGTCTAAGCAAGCGTGCGGAAGCAATCACCGCGTGGCGCAAGGCCACTACCACTCCCCCAAGGCAGCTCCTCAACTTTCCTTCCTCGAAGACCGGAGCAAGTCCAGTGGTTCAACGAAGGGGGCTCCTCCAAACTTAATAATAAAGTTCTTCATTGTCACCCTAGAGGAAGAAAACTCAGCACTTTTGTGCCCAGAGAAACCCCTTGCATGGATCGGTACGTGGGCCTTCGTTTTTTCTCCATGCCTTTGTTACAAACTCAATCTAAGCCAAAGGCAAAGAGAGTGGCTCTGAAGAAGAAGAGGGCAAAAGGGTAAGGCCGGGCCATATTTATAGATATCGGGGTGGTGCTGGATCACCTCGATCACCTGGAACATTTGGCGGGGCAACGACGCTAAACCTCATCTGGGCGGGTGATATGGAGAGCGCGAAGGCAACCACTGCCCAATTTGGTAATATCGCTGCGCGGAAAGAAACCATGGAACCGGGTAGAACTACAGGCGGCCCTACAGAGCAAGAAGGAAGTTCGCGAGAAACTCTCGTAGCTGAATGGCACGGTGGAACAGTGCTTCAACCGGCTCCTGGTGGAAAATATTTCATTTGTCTTATGGCTATGAGGAAAAAGACACCACAGCGTAAGCATGAGCCGCATCCAGAGCACACCGTCCCTGCCAAATGCATGCCCAAAATACCAATGCATGAACAGAGGCTCAAACGGTCCACTAGGAAAACAGAGAAAACAACATTATATGCGCCGGTGCTATCCGAGACACCTCATCCACCAGCCCAAGCCTACCCATACCGACCAAGCCCATACCCGTTGCCATAACCGTTCGTCCCGGTGCCCAGACTATCAAAACTCCTCATCTAATACCTCATTAACAATATCCCTCAACACCGGCTTGTTGCTCAGCAGCACCTTCTGTCCCACCCTTCCCCTCTTCTCCGGAAGCTTCAACTTCCCTCCTCCACCACCACGACCATTCCCACAGCTCTCCCCCAGAACCCTCTTCTTGACCGGACTCCCAGCCATCGGCCTAGCAGCCGCATTCGCGTCCCTCGGTCTCAACGGGCCAGTCTTCTTCGGACTCTTCGCCACTTTCCTCGGACTTGCCACCTTCCTCACCGGGCTCTCCCTCATGGACGCCGAAGGAACGCCACCATCGTCGCCGCCGCTCACGTTCGTCCGCTGCGTCTGCGTACCCCACTCCTCAAAGACGTGCGCCTCAACCTCGCCGGACTCGAAGCTCCTCACCCAGCCCTTCTCCGCGCAAATGTCGACGAGCCCCTTGAGCGTCGGCTCGCCGCTGCCTCTCAAGGTGCGCGCGCTGCCGACAACGACGAGCTTGCTCCGCGCGCGCGTCACGGCGACGTTGACCCGGCGCCAGTCGCGCAGCAGGTCGCCAACGTTGCACGCCTCGTTGCTGCGCACGCACGACACGACGACGACCTCTTTGTCGCGGCCCTGGAACTTGTCCGCCGTGTGGAGCTCGAGTGCCGGGGCGCGGTGGCGCAGGCGGTGGCGGAGGAGGGCGAGCTGCGAGCGGTAGAAGGTTATGACGCCGATTTCCGAGGCCGGGATGCCCGCCGTTAGGAGCGACTCGACTACCTGGAAGGTGATGGTGCATTCGAGCGAATTGACAATGCGGCTCCCGGAGAGCGTTTCTTGCGATGCGGGTGAAAGGGCGTCCGTGTCGAGAAAGACGACTTTGTTGGAGGGGGAGACGGTATGAGTGAGCCAGCAGCCGCTGGAATCGTGACCAGCGCAAGCGACAGCCGGATCACGCGGCGTCATGAATGGGTTACTGGAGCGGCCGCGCTGAGGCTGAAGAGAGGAATGGTGGCGCTGGAGGGCGTCGAAATTCGGCACAGGGAGTGCACGACTAGCGACTGAGTCGTTGCCGCATTTGAGGCGGCCGTCGTAGATGAGCGTGTTGGAGAGCAACATGATGTCGGCGCACATGCGATACTGATGCTCCAAGCTAACGACTGCGTCAGGCTGGCCTTCTGACAATAGTTTGAACAAGCTGACGTCAAGTCCGCCTTCCTGGGCTTCTTTGTTTTGGACAAGCGGAGGCAGCTGATAATGGTCCCCAACTAAGATGAACCGCTTAGCCATTCGAATGGGTCCCAAGCAAACAGGCAGGGTGATTTGAGACGCCTCATCGACTATGCAGTAATCGAACAAGCGGCGACGGAAGATTGGATGATTGATAGTCAGGCAAGTCGTCGCTACGACCGGAGGATCCTTCCATGTACGTTCCAGCTCCTCCAACGAGTTTGAAGGATGCGCGGCCACAGTTGCAAACTCGTGGACATCTGGGTGGATCTTAGCTGCAGCGCCAAGGCGCAAGATATTAATGCCATCATTGCGGATCTTAAGCAGGATGTTGTCCACAGCGGTGTGCGTGTAAGACGTCAAGAGAACACTCTTGCCTTTTGCGACTAGAGACCGGATGATATGTGCGATGGTTGTTGTCTTGCCCGTTCCAGGCATGCCCAAAACGAGAGCGTAGTCTTCTGCGGAGAAGACTTTATCCACCGCAGCCTCTTGGTCCGAATTCATGGCCATATGCTGCGACTGTGCCCGAATTGAGTATCCACTTGAACTTGGTCTGAAAGCCGGGGCTTTTCCGTCGACAATAAGCGCGCGTAGAGCGGTCGATCTGAAATCGCCATCGTTCATCAACTGAATGAGATTGTTTCGGACCAGAGCCATGCCGTTACTGAACTCGTCTTTGTCGAGGCGGTAGAGAATTGGTTCGTCCTCGTATCTAGCATGCTTCGACGATGCAACCATCCCAGTGGTGACATCCATAAGACCTGCAAACGCTTGGTTGGTTTCCGGGTGGAAACCTGGCTCCCTGGTGCGGGCGTTGTGGAGGCGCCTGTCTACGGCCACCGTGATCGATAACCTTCGAACCGAGATGACATAGCCGTTAGCTAAGGCGAAGTGACCCTTCTCATCTGAGATGACAATAGGTTCGCCGACAGCGATCTGAGACTCTGTGAAAGAGAATCCAGCGAGAGCGTTGTGCTTAACGAGGTTGTACTGGAAGCGATTAATCTTCTGCCCCTCTGGCAACTCTTTGAAAGAACCGGGTTCAACCACGACATTCGCGAAACATCTGCCCAGCTTCTCACGTTCATCGCTTAGCATTGTCCAGAGTTCACGATGGAATCTTTTCATCTCCGACTCTTCCCTGGTCAGGAGATAGTCCCACTTCCGGAAGAAATCTTGGTGCGGGACTTTAAGGTTGCGGACCAGCTCTTCAAATTTTTTCTTCGCTGGCGGCCCGAGTGACTCACCTGCACCATCTTCTGCGAGTCTGTGGTACAGGAAACACGTGTCTTGAGCATAACACCTGTTACACTGATGAGAGTCCGCTGTCATAGGTGGAAGCTGCAATCGCTCCCGAACGTAGCACGCGAGTTCGTTCCTTTGAATGATCATCTGGCGGATCTCGCGACGGATGGCAGGAATGCGACTGGTGTCGGAGCTTTCTAGGTAATACAGTACGCCATAGGTGACGTCCACGTCTACTTTGGTTAGTTCGATTTCTCGAGAGGCATCCTTATTCAAGAGACATACCGTATCGATCGGACATCAGTAGTGTATACAATGCTGTTTGCGCCTGGTGTGAGATGTTCACAGCCCTTCCTGTCTTCAACTCAAGCGGCACAGTGAGAGTCCTCTCTCCAGACTCGTCCTGCATGAAGACTTGGACAGAAGCATCGACGTTGCCCTTGAGTCCGTACATTGGTGACCAAATGTGCTCCTCGACCTCAAGAAGCTTGTTGACGCTCATACACGCCGTCTTCCCGTTTCGATCTCTGATAACGGCATCGGACTACGCAATGTTAGCTGAGCAACAGAAGTTGGAGGGACTGAAAGGGGCTTACGCCTGGACGAGCTTTGACGAACACCTTAGCCCAAGCCTGGATATGCGGGATCTTGCTGACCAAACGATCAATGACGTGCTCGAGTGTGAGGCCAATCTCTAAAATAGTTTCAAACTTTCTGGGAATGATATGTTGGACCAGATTGAGAAGCCATTCATGATCCCATCGATTCGCTTTCAATGCCTCCTGGAATACTTCATGTAGGATAGTGCCAATCATCGCAGACTCGTTTGCATCGCTGGTAGCTTTGACGCGATCTTGCAGTACAGCTTTCCGTATGCAGCTGAATGAGTCTCCGACTGTCGTAGCTGAGATGAGATGATCTGGATGGAGGATGATCATGTTGTGCTCGTCATCTATTGTGCACTGACCGTCGGTCGTGAACGCGCCAATGACATGGACGTAGGAGCCTTTGGTGCAGGGAGTATCGCACCATGCCTCCCGAAGAGTAATCGCCTTGATCTTCTTCGTTTTGTCATCCTCAACCACCAAAACCTGTGTATTGTTAGCTGATGTCTGCGATGAAAGTGTTGCAGAATGAAGACCTTTTCTGGTAGCATGATGTTCCTTTCGCTTTTATACTGGCCTTCCACGACGTCCACAACAAGATAGCGCTGAATCGTACCAATGCATCTGTTGTGCTCACTCTCCAATAATTCAGTCAATGCTACTCTGATAGATAGGGTATTATGTACGCACAGATATCCCGCTAACGCCTCCTGCCTGTGTGGCTGCTTTTTCAGCTTCTTCGAAGTCTTCGTCATCAAAATCATCGCCATCAAACAGGTCTTTGTCGTCGTCATCATCTGGGATAACATGGACTTCTTGCACAGCTTGCCTCTCCTGGTCATGCGGCGGTGGCTCGGATGCGTGGGCTGTCGTTGGCCGAGATAGCTGAGAGTCCACATCCTTGATCGCATCTTCGAAGTCGTCGTCGTCGAGATCTTCGAACCCAAAGTCGTCAGAATCTTTGATGTGAGGATTGCTCTCCGTGACATCGGGTTGTGGAAGTGGCGCTGTATCGGCATGCGGCGCAGATGGTTCGTGTTGAGAAGCGCTGGGCGTCGAATCTGGCATCTTCTGGGTACTACAAGTTGCAGCAACGGCAGCTTCGATAAAATCATCGTCGAAATCTGAACTGCCAAACTCATCCCCCGAGTCATTATGCATCAGGGTGTCAGTGTCCGATAAGCCCACATTCTCCTGGTGCAGGCCTTCATCACCGGGTTCTCTCGAATTGCCTCGACCATTTAAGGGTGATGGGGGAGGCGCTGAGGATTGCAAAGCAGGCAGCTCTGGAATAGGCTCGGAGCTGGAAGGGGCATTGTTCCTCGTAGGTTCTTCCAGGATCTGGCTGATTTCCTGGAGACTCCTTTGCCAGTTACTGCGCGGCCTGGGTTTAGCACCAGCTGCATTGGTGTTCCTACTGTCATTTGCATTTGAGTGTGCGCGGAAGATCCCACTCGTCCTTGATCTCTTCCTTCGGGCATTCGTGGTAGACCATTCAACACAGCTGTAGTATCTCCTCAATCCACTCACGGAGCCATCACGGGGTGACGACTCTCCTATGAGATCGGCAGTCCTAGACATGCTAGGAGTTTCCGTGTTGAATGAATTCCTGTATCTAGCCAGTAAAGCTTGGCCAGGTTCTGCTTGTGGAGTCTCGGTCGTCATCTTCGCAGCAGGCGGCTCCATGGTGTCACGCTGGGAAGAAATCGGCGAAGAATTCCTCCGCTTTCTCTTGGGGTTCCTCTGGATCGGCGTGTGCTGAGTCTGAGTCGGAGCACCCCATCCTATCTCGTCTGGTGAATGTGTCCGTTTGATCGTCGAACCTGAAGGCTCGTCTCTATCACCCAACGGGTGTCTGGGAGCGGCAGGAGTCGCAGGACAGGCCTTGGGCTGTAGGAAAGATGGTGCGGCAGGAGCAGAGGCATCTTCACCAGTCTCGGAATCCTTGGGAGGGTCAACCTCGGGCATGTTCTCTTTCTCGGCAACGTATTCGGGAGCACCCTCAATGAACTGGAACCCCTTCAACTTCTTCCTTGACTGGGAAGACGCCTTGATTGGGGGACGAGTCATGGCAGGTTCGCGTTTGTCAAGGTTGGGTCTTTTGAACGTATCATTGGCGCTGCGGGCACGGTGCCATTGGGGACGCGATTTCTGGAGCACGCCGTCAGTGTGCTGCAGAACAAGGGCGCAAAGGAAGCGTTACCCGAGCACCGTGTTCTTGGTCGAAGAAAGACTTCTGGCGGCTCGCCATGGAGCGACGACGGCAGTCAAGGGCGGGGGAGCGCAGGGGAGAAATGCGCGTCGGCAGCAAGGAAGACGCGTCGGGGTTTGTTGCTGCTGGGGTGATGACGCGCGCACGTGCAGCGAGCCAATCAGCGAACGCGCCTTTCTGCAGCTGCCGTTGCGCCGGACATCGGCTGCCAAGCATCGGGGCTCCGCTTGATCTTTCGAGCGCACGCACCAAACCCGCGCTCAGGCCCTCAAGATCCAGCGTCGGCGCCGCCATTTGCAATTGCGCGCTGTGTCTGCTTTCTGCCGCTCTGCCCTTGCCCAGTCCGGTTTCGCTCGCGTACATTTGGGGAAAAGGCATCATCCGTTCTCCACTCTAGCCGCCATCCGCCTTATCTTCCGCTTCCGCTCTTGCGCGCCGGTGCCGCATCTCCTCCACAACTTCCGCTGAACCCTTCTTTTGACTCCTCCACCTGCTACACCTCACCACACCGACGCCATGGCAACCGACAAGCCCCTCCCCTTCATGTACCAGTTCGCCGCCGGTAAGCTACGTTCTTCGCGCCCTGCGGCAACAATGGACTAATTTTCCGCGCAGGTGCGGTGGCTGGTGTTTCCGAGGTGAGTCGTCGCACACGTTGATCGCATGATCCCAGTGCTAATGCGCGCTCTTGCGATAGATTCTCGTCATGTAAGGCTCTTCCTCAGTCTTCCCAGTGACATTGGCTGACGCAGACCCCAGGTACCCGCTTGACGTGGTCAAGACCAGAGTGTAAGCACGGAGCTTCCGGCCGACCGACGCGCAGACTTACTGAGACAATATAGGCAGCTTCAGACTGGCAAGGGCGCTGGTGAGGAGGCCTACAATGGCATGCTGGACTGCTTCAGGAAGATCATCAAGAACGAGGGGTATGGGAATAATTTCAAGCCGGAGAGAAGACCGCAGCGTTGACGTGTGCCTAGTTTCTCGCGCCTCTACCGTGGTATCAGCGCGCCCATCATGATGGAGGCTCCCAAGAGGTATGCTACATTTTCTCCGGCCAAAGTGTGAGGATTGACCTATTCCAGGGCTACCAAGTTCGCTGCCAACGATGAGTGGGGCAAGTTCTACCGCAACCTGTTTGGCCAGGCGCAGATGAACCAGAGTCTCTCCATTCTGACCGGCGCCTCCGCTGGTGCAACTGAGTCCTTTGTCGTCGTCCCCTTCGAGCTTGTCAAGATTCGTCTGCAGGACAAGGCCCAGGCCGGCAAGTACAATGGCATGCTCGACTGCGTCTCCAAGATTATCAAGCACGAGGGTCCCCTCACTCTGTACCAGGGTCTCGAGAGTACCATGTGGAGGCACATCCTGTGGAACGCCGGTTACTTCGGATGCATTTTCCAGGTCCGCGCGCTTCTGCCCAAGGCAGCGGATAAGACTTCTCAGGTCAGGAACGACCTGATCTCCGGTGCCATTGGTGGCACGGTTGGTACTATCGTGAACACGCCTATGGACGTTGTCAAGTCGCGCATTCAGAACACTCCCAAGGTTCCCGGTGTTGTGCCCAAGTACAACTGGGCGTGGCCGGCTCTTGGCACGGTCATGAAGGAGGAGGGTTTCGCCGCATTGTACAAGGGCTTCCTGCCCAAGGTGCTGCGTCTTGGACCGGGTGGTGGTATTCTTCTCGTCGTCTACACCGGCGTTTGTGACTTCTTCAGGAAGATGAGGAGCGAATAGAGGCCTGCACATTCCGGCAATTGGTTGAGGGGCGTATGAGCGAAGATATCGGTAGATCTCTGCCTTCACGTAGACTGTACGACCATTGCGAGAGGTCCAGCGAATCCCGCGCCAAAATAGAAGAAGAAAAGCAAATACTCAATCACAGCACTCTTTTGGAATTGTTGGAACTATAATCAAGTGCATACAATGGCCATTGTCAGTACGTAAAGAAAATACCGAGCTGCCGGTTGATCAACGTTAAGCGTCATACCCAAGGAGCTCGGTCCCCGCCATGCGCGCTCGCGTGGGTACCGCTCCGCATTCCACCTCACCACCAAGCGCACCTTCCACAGCAATGACCAAAACTTAAAATCTCCGGGCAGTGCCTCAGCGGTACAACTGCAACGCCCACGACCCGATACCCTGACCACAACCGACACGTCCCGCCGCAAAACACGACGTACGGAACGCGCGCGAACGCAACGAAAACACGAGAAAAGCGGACATGCCGTCGCCGAACATCCTCCCGCCGAACCCATCGCTCGTTGCCATCCTCCTCGTGATCAAGTCGCTCTCGGGCCCGCGCCTGGTCTTCCACTATCCGCCGCATCCCGTAGGGCCTGCCAACGCGACGCCGCAACACCCGCAATGGTACGGCACGTCCGGCTCGACGCTGACCGACGATGACGACGATTCGACGACCAGCACGACCAGCAGCGGCTGGAGCTCCGAGGGCGGCGATAGCGACGCCGCTGGGTCCGACGAGGCGTCCGAGGCTGAGGGTGCAAGCAGGGCGGGCAGCAGGGGCACGAGCAAGGGTACGAGCAGAGGGACAGGCCTGAGGGACGGGAGAAGCAGAGGGCAGAGGAGCATGAGGTCGGCGAGTGAAGATGTCACGGAAGAGGTTGGCGACGATGATGATACAGGTTTGAGGGACGAGGAAGGCAGAGGAGGTGCTGGAGGGTCGGGTCCGCCGGGCAAAAAAGGTGGCATTGGTGCGCAAGAAGATGGAGGTCCCGAATGGGAGAGCGTGATGGGGTTCAAGACGGAAGGACTGGAGAAATTGCTGTGTCCTGGCAAATCGTTCAACAAGAGAAAGTTCGAGGTGGGGATGGAGGGACTCAGCTTCTTAGGCCATCCTATGTTTGCGAAGGGCAACGGTGCGTGGAGGAAAAGGAGAAGGAGCGAAAAAAAGCGCGAGGCTACCAATCAAGAGGAACTGCGGAACAACAGCAATGGCCAGGACTCGGATGGCCATGAAAGTGCACTGGCCGACGATGAAGACGAAGGTGTCGACGTGAATGGCCTTGAAGACGGTATGCCCACCATTGAACTTCCACCGGGTTTCGAGCCGGGATACGGACATAGAATGTCTGACGAAGCTTCCGATGCCGGTTCAGATGCAAAAAGTGCTTCCACTGCTGGTGGAGATACTGAGATGACCATGTTCAATGTTGTGTTTGTACTAAACCCTCCAGCATTGGAGTATCAGCTCCGCACCGGCGAGATGTATGATAATGTCATTCGCAAGTTTGCGAAGGACCTTAAGTTTGAGCAGGCTAAGACGAATTATGTATGGAGAGAATCCAAGATCATTCTCAACCTAAAGAATAAGGCGAAGGAAAACAGTGAGTGTTGAGAACAGTATCATACCGGCGATTGACGGTTAATCATCTGGCTAGGAGAACCTATGTCCATGCTTTGGCACAGCATTATCTCAGCATCACCCTTGGCAAAGGCCATCGCCATCATTTACGATGCCATCTCCAATAACAAGATTGCACACATTAATCTTGCTACCTTGGCTGACGCCTCATATCAAATACCTCAGGCCCCTTCTACTCCTTATATACCTCGACCAACAGAACCACAGATGCCAGGACTATGGCTGACGACTGCAAACCTCTCAGATGAGAATTCCGAAGCGGACACTGGGTTTACTGTTGCACTCACCCCGCATTCTGCTCTTCTGCTGCTGGAAGACAAAGAGACCCTTCTCAAGGAGATCGAAGGGGATGCTAAAGAACACTCTGCTCAACTAGCCTTCTACATCAGCAACCTGGAACCCACAAGGTCACTTCACAAACTCGCGCTTCAGAACAAGATTCCCGTAGCTGATCTAGAGTTTATTGCGGCACACCTCATCTACTGGCGTCGGGCGCGAGCCATCCCGCCTCTTCACCACAGGGACATCTACATCGTTTCTCCTAACGCTGACATGCGGAAACTACCCCAGGCCATTCCAGCATATGCGGCACGCTTCCCCACGCTGCCTTCGCTTCCCAAGATGCTCAGCTTCCTTTCGAATCAGTCACCACGAACCTACGGCACCATAATACCCAGTAAAGACCACCGTATTGCGTACATGGATATCCTTGCGTGGCTGATGCGCGGTGGTTGGGTGACCCAACTCCGTACCTTTGCTTGGATCCGTGTCTCTCCCGAAGTCCAAGCTGAAGTTGCAACCATCATGGAGCGCGAAGCCAAGGAAGCCGCGCGAGCCGCTATGCAAGCAGCACGGGAGAGGCATGCTGCACTTGAGCTGCACTCGGACGACGGCTCCGACCGCGCCACCATAGCCAGCGACGATGTGCCTTCAACACCGATACACAGCTACCGCCGCGAAGAGCGCTCTCCGCGCTCGGAAACAGCGTCGGACGGCGGGCGCAGCTCACGGACTCAATTACGCGCGTCGTCGACGACCAGCAACCCGGGAGGCGGCTCCTCCAGCCTGACGACCAGCCCGACGGCACACCGCAACTCACCGCTGCACGTCTCGCAGCTGCACGTCTCTCACTCAGCCACGTCGCTGACAGGGCTCAGCACCGTCTCGTCCAACGCGTCGTCGGGCATGCCGCACGGCACCCCCAACACGCCCCAGCGCACGGCCAACTCGCTCCGCCACCACCTGCACCACCCGCACCACCTGAACGGCGGCGGTGGCGCCGGCGGCGCCGGCGCTAGCGCCTCCCAGCTCCATCACCATCACGGCGGGCACGGTGGGTCGCACATGCACCACCACGGCGGACATGGCCACGCGGCGTCAAAGGACCCGGCTGACTACGCGCCGCGCATGATATACAGCCCCCAACGCGCGAATGCGCTAGAGGCTCGGTGGATCGAGCACATCCGGAGCAGCTTCGTTGGCGACGAGGGCGTTGAGAAGGAGGTCAGGGACTTGTGGCCGGCGTTGCTGAAGTATTTCGATGGGAGGCATGCACTCGATGATATTGCGGGGAGAGAAGGGATAAAGAGGAAGAGGGTGTGGAGCGTGCTGGGCGTGTTGAGGGAGAGAAACGTGCTGTATTTCGTGAGGCATTGGTAGTTGGTGCTGTGGATACCCTGGTAAGCGCGGATAGTGGGGGTTGGTTTACATAAAGGTACCGAGGAAGAAAGATGGAATGATTCATACTTGAGGGCTCGTATCAGGATGTAATTGAGTTTGACAACTTTGAAGGCTTGTTTGCATCTTCAGGTCTCGCGGGATCACGAATTACAACAACTCAGGTTCCGGCTGGGGCAAACCGGCGCCAATGTACTCATGTGTTGTTGCAATCGAAGCGTATTCGTCTTGGAAATTTTATGCTACTTCCAGAGCAATAGCTAAATTGGTGAACAGCGGATAGAAAGGTATATCCAGACGCTCCTAGATTGAATATTACTTCTCTATTAAAATTAAAAAACTCTTAATAGAAGCGATATTGCCCAATATAAATTTATATGTAATATTAGTGGTTGATCGACATACGAGAATTGAGTCCTGTTATACAGCACAATTTACAGAGGGGTATTACAGCCGAAGCCTAGCGTGAATTTGTTTTTCACTCATGCTATAGATAGTTGGAGCTATCGACCGGATCTAAAGGTTGAATTGAGAATGTGCATACAGCTTCAACTGCTCATATAAGTCGAATAACTCCTTGCAAATCATAGCAACCCAACTATTCTGGGAGGCTGTAATTACCCCTATTTTAAGGCCCTGCTGTCCTTCGCGCTAGCCTTCGGCTGCAATCCTCTATATAACTATCGATAAGTGTGATGTACAGTTCTAGTACTACTATAAAAGATGTTTGTAATTAAAAAAAAAAGTATGATGATTAGCTCTCAATTATTGTTCCTACTTTACTCTCCTTTTCTCGGTTGCAG
>RHKH01000036.1:44978-92144 GCA_009829795.1 Lasiodiplodia gonubiensis | reverse complement strand
GTTTTTTTTTTTTTTTTTTCAGGATAGGGCTGCACAGAAAACAGCCTGCATGCTGGTTAGCTTTCTACCTTTGTCATCACTCGTGTTGAGATGATCGCTGTAGCTTTGCCTATACGGTGGGACTCTTTGTAACTTTTGAATAGAAACAAAGCTGCGGGTGCTGGGACGCAGAAGGAAGATACAACATCAGAATACCATTCGTCAAGTTGAGTAAGGAATTTCTCAATCGATAGGGTTATATGTACCATCGGCGCTATAAACATGCCGATTTCCATGGCCGTTCACGTCCCGATCCATGACTATCTGAAGCCGTCCGTCCCTCTAAACGCCTTTGATATGCACCGCTCAAATACCCAAGTAGAATTTCCCGCGCTCATACACAAAGAAACTCGTCGCAGCCATGGGTATAACCTTGACGTAGCCAATCGTCAAACCGACAAAGAAGCCTCTCCACCCCCTCTCCAGCAAGATTCTCCGCGCCACCTCGGTCATGCCAAGCCTGTGCCCGTCACCCACCACGCCGCCGACCTGCATTCTCCGGCGGACGATTTCGAAAGGGTATGAAACCGTTTGGCTGAAGAAGCCGGCCAAACCGCCGCTCGTCAATTCAGCCCACGACCTCAATTGTGCCGGTCTATGCCCGCCGCGCGTGTCCTCGGCGCGCTCGGTGTCCGGAATCGTCGTGTGTGCGGCAATGGAAGGATGGCGTAGCAAATCGGAGATGGTGTCGTGCGTCAGGAACGAGCAGCCGGCATACGGTAGCATGCCCCACAAGGTGGGGGTGAAGCCGCGGAAGAAGTTGGCGAGGCCGCTTCGCGGTTTAATCTTTTCGACGGTGGTGGCGGCGACCGCTACGGGCGCTCCGACAACGCGAGCGACGGTCGAGCCGCCTGTTTGAGGACTTGCAGGATGTACTGTGGACGATGTCTCGCGATAAATCATTTTGCAGATGCCCGAGAGTGTTGATCGTGCGTCCTGGCGTGTTTCGAAGGCAAGGCGGACGCGTATGACTTCTAAAGGATAGGTGAAGAATACGGAGACGGTCCCTGCCATGGATCCGCTAATGAATCTTCTGAACGGCGTCTCTTGCTCTCTGTTCTTTATGACCTTGTTTCTTATTTGCTCGTACGCGAGGAACTTGATGCCAGCATAAGGAAATATTCGTAGCAATGTGGCGGAGTGGCCTTTGAACAAGCCTCGCACGCCATTCTGGTGGTATATGTCTCTTAATGCAATGGCTACGCCGCTCCAGGAGCCGGTGTATTTTTGAAATTGGGGGTTCGAGGCTTGAAAGAGGATCTTCACGCGATCCAGGGGTCCAACGACTGTTTTAGCCTGCAGCCACCGTCAGTCCTGATATGCGCTTGCGAGAGTGGAAAGGGGCGCATACCGCGCATCCGGCAACGCCTCCAGCAACGCCGCTCTTGACGATGTATTCCCAACTCCTTTTGTCGAGGGTTTTGGCGCCGGCCTGGGCGGCGGGCTTCCGGGGGACAATAGCATCGTCGTCGGTAGGACAGATGGCCGGACCGCGGCCAGGGCGGTGGGATTCGGCGTGGGCGGCGGTCATCGCTGGCCGTTGGGAATGGACGGTGTGGGCGAAGTCAAACTGGTTGGATTGGATAGATTTGTTCTGCTCTTCATGGCCGCGCAAGATGCGCTCTGGCATCCGATCAGAGTCTCCGCGCACACTTTGCGAATGCGGGGGAAGGGGTGTGGAGCGGTTGAGGGTGCGGAATGGCGGGCGACTTTGTTCGAGGCAATGTCGTGGGCTGGCAGGTCAGCGGTATTGCAGCGTTCGTCATTAGACCTCGGTCTGCGGAGCCCAGATCCGCCCCCGACCCGACTCCGGGTGCCCCTCCAGCCGCCCCTAGCCGCCCCCTGCAGCGTCCAAGCTTGCGCGCGTGCCGAAAACCTCAACACTACATGCACCTCACGTGCGACTTGAGCCTGATCAACTTTTCTGCGGCCTCCAACGCCGCGGCTTAGCTTGTGCGCGGAGCGCTGTGCGTAGCCGGCTGCGAGACGTCCAGCGGGCGAACCGTGCAGCCCATTGGCGTATAAATACGTCTTGCTGCGCTTTGCTGCAGCGAAGCTTGACCAGGGGGATTTTTTCCCTTTCTCTTTTTAGCAAGCCGGTGTGCTTCTGGCAACCGCTGCTTGCACTGAGGCGATCGGGGTTCGGAGCATGGATGCTTTCTGCTGCGCGCGTTGTACTGCTAAGGCTGCGGTGCCATGACAACGCGTCTTCCACGAGACAGACCCTTTCACAACTCCCCAAGATCTTCGTTACCACACCTCTTTCTTTTTTGTCTGTGCCCCCAAACTCCTCTTTCTCTCAACAACGTCGTCGGACAGGAAGCGCTGGCTTCCGTAGCTACTGCGTCGACGCTCGCAGTTCATCCTTACTCTAGACTGCTCTTCTTCCCCACCTCACACCCCACCGCGTCGCGTTCGCGCGACTCCAGTCATCCAGAGACGGTCGCGCTCAGCACTACAATCCACTCTCGTTGCCGTCAAGGTAGATTCGCCCGCCGATCGTGAACGCCAAGATCTTGCTCCGGAACCATGTACGGCATCATCTGGAAAAACACGGACCTCACGGTCTTCCTGATCGACATTCCGGGATCGATTGCGGCTGCGCAGGTCCTGAAACTTCAGCGTGTTACTTCACATCTGATATCAGAAATACCAAAGCTCAAGGTCTACGACAACCAACCAGTGGGCAAGACTAACAAGGCCAAAGAGAATATGAAGAATCAGACAAACCCAAGGCTGAGGTTGGTTTACGACGAGATTCAACCCTACGTCTCGGATGCTCTCAGCCAGATCAAGACCGCTTTAAACACCAAGCTCTGGTGCGAGGACCGCTACTACACTACAGAACCATTCTTTAAGCAACGCAAGAAGCAGCGGGAGCATGACCCCAATGGTGATGAAGGCCATGTGGTACGCGACCCTGTACATGGTTCTGACACAGATGCTACTGATCGAGTCACAACGCTCAAGATCCCATGGCAGTTGATGAGGTTGCTGGTGCAAGACTACCCTCACATCCGTACCGCCGAGAGCCAAGATCCTCATGATGAGAAGCCGTCATTCCCTGAAAACTTCAGCCGCTTCTTCCACAATCCCAACGATAACATGCTGACGCTATCATACGTGCCCGACAACGAGACGGCGGACGAGACGATGGCCATGGGCGAAACAACTGCTTATGGAGCGCAAAGGCCAGAGTACGCCACGAACCAGAATTTCCGCATCCCACCCGACGCAAGCTTCATCATTGGAAACTGCGAACGGGGCAACGACCTCAACAATGCTGTGCGCTACATGCATGCAGAGTACGACCACCCGAAGCAGTTCGACTTCATTGTCATGGACCCGCCGTGGCCCAACTCCTCTGCGCAATCTTCTGTTCACTACAGCGTGTTTGAAAGGGTCCACCACATGGACGACATGTTCAATAAGATGGACCTCGATGCCCGAATTGCCCCTGGAGGATTTATCGGAGTGTGGGTTACCAACAACCAGAAAGTCCGCGACTATGTCCTCGGTCCCGGCGGCCTCTTTTCCAGATGGGGTGTTGCTTTTGTCGAGGAATGGATCTGGGTCAAGACAACCGTAGATGGAACGCCAGTGATGGAGTTGGATAGCACCTGGCGCAAGCCGTGGGAGTGCTTCTTGATTGGTCAGGCTGCATACAAGCGTGACACCTACTGGCCGCCAGTTGGGAACTGGCACGTCAACAAGCGCGTGATTGCCGCTGTACCGGACGTTCACTCGAGGAAACCATGCCTCAAGCCGATCATTGAGAAGATCTGGCGGAAGACCGAAGGCCAGTACACTGCTCTTGAGGTGTTTGGCAGGGTCTGTATCTCAGGATGGCTTGTCTGGGGTAATGAAGCCACGAAGCTTAACTATTCCAGGTATTGGGTGTCAGAGGGGGAGAACATGGAAGGTGTGGAGAAGTGGTCCGCAGAGGAGTACTTGAGGGAGAACAAGAGCGAGGAGGAGATGGCGGCGATTGCAGAGGTGGCTGGCCAGAAACGGAAGTTCTCGTCCCTGCATTAGTCGTCGTCTCCTCCCAGCTCTTGTTCTCCCTTGGTATATAGGGCACACACAAATAAAGGAGAAAGAAACATGTTCCAAACATTGTTCATGCAGAGCAAACACGGTGCTAGTGAACGTGCAGCCGCGCATGATGGGGCGTGCTTTACGCATAAGTAAGGGGCCGTCGCATGTTGTCCATCGCACGATACGCTTACCGGTCTGTTTTCGGTAAATGAAAGCGGGAAACAACGGCAAAACAGGTGGGTACAGGCGACCGTTTCGAAAACTACGCGAGTAATGAGACTCGCATGTGAAAACGGTGATGGCGTCAGGATTGCTTCTCTGACCGCCACAGCGTCCTGGCTTATTCTACAATAATAGGTCGTTGACCTGGATACCACGTTCTTCTGCAACCTCGTCGAGACGAAGCCCCTCGAGAAACGACAGAAATAGACAGCATGCTTACGTTTTGAGACAAATTCGAACGTCTAAAATGTGAATCTGGCTTGAAAATTCACGAGAGATTGCTCGCGGACCGTGGCAGATGGAACAGAGGATGACGTGAACTTTTGAGTTTTGTCTGACGCGTGGTGGCCGCAGTGAAGCCACGGTTCCAAGTGCGAAAAGAGAAGGTGGCGATAGGATGCACTCGTGAAAAAAGCTGGTCAGAATGATGGTGCGGGGTTGATGAAGAGCGTCAGACAAAAAGCATGTTTTTACCTGAGATTAGGGTCCCTCTCTTGCTTGGCCCTTCTCCTGCGAGCCATGCGAGGAGGTTGGCTCGGTTAATGTCGCAACACGGTCGGAGAGGAGTTGAGGTTCGAAATTTTCGTCTCTGCCAACACTTCATTCGTCATTCTTCGGCCACCCCGGACGTATCTATCCACATTGTGGAGAGCAGTCCAGCCGCCGGAAGCGCCTCCTCGGCCACAAGGAAGGCATCAACTGGTTATCTGGCAGGCGGACCAGGCGCGCATCCCCCGGAAAATGCGGTAGTTTTTGCAAGTGTCTCCACGCAAGGGAGGTTGATGACAACGGGAATGCCAGTTGGGGAGTGATATCCCCGACGAGAACAGCGCTATATGACATCACACTGGGAGAAAAGAGCGGGCCACACAGCGTCTCGGGAAGTGTGGCTGGAGCGTGTCACGGCCCCCGACTCCACTGCAACGTCGGACTATCGCTTAATCCGAAGTACGTGTCAGCTTAGTGGCAGGGCGGCATTCTGACAGCTTGGGAGGACCCTGATCAGCCCTAGGTAAAGGAAGAAAGGGAGGCGCACAGGAGGTTGACCGGCGCGGTAGATCTGCGTTATTTATACTCCTTTCGATCTACACACTGCAGAAAGCATTGGTGTTGCAGAACGCGATTCGCGGGGGTTTAAGACTGCAGGGGGAATTGCTCTGCGCAGGGGCCCACACGTCCAGGCAAGAGAGGCGAGGGTGGACTTAAGATGACGGCATGTGGATACTTTCATCTCCGCCAACGTGTGCCGTTCCGAGGGAGATGGTGGATACTTTGCAGACGAACTTCTCGAAGGTGTCGGTTAGGGGCGACTACCTAGCCGACCGCCTTGCTGATCCGTTGTTGATCAGTGAACGTGCGTCCAAGGATGCGTAGAAGGGGACATCCTGCTGCAACTTCGCAAGTGCGCCTTTTGCGGTCCTAGGCGCGGTATGCGATGCGCCACACCGCCGCACGATGATAGGCGACGGATGCAGCAGACCCTTCGGCAGGCGCGCCAGCTGGAATAAGGTTCTTCTGGAATGATTTGGTGTGAAGAGACCGAGGCGGACAGAAGAGCGGCCGCGTGGTCGCCACGTTGTTTGAAACTCACCAGCGGCATTCTCTGCATCAACACGGAGCTAGGGCGCCGACGGTTAGAAAGGACCGACGGCGGTTTGGGCGGTGCGTCGTCCAACCAGGGTCTGTGTGCCCGCCGGGCTGGGCGGCGGTCATCCGCCGGCATGGATCTCCCCGTGCGGCACCGCTCGCTCCTCGGGAGAGAAGTGCGGTAGCAGCGTCGTCGTTTGGGAAATATTCGACGAGAGGGGTGCCTCATATGGTGCATTCACGGGAACACTTGCGCAACACCAATACGCGGCTGATCGCAGCGATCAAACGCGCGCGCCGCCTGTCAGAAGGCAGCAAGCACCACCGTATCCATATTTTCTCCGCAGCCCGTCGTGCTTGTAACGCGCAACAGTTGCCATCGACGGGCCCGGCGTGCGACCAACACCCGCGCTGCTGCAGGGTGCGATGGACCGAGCGCCGTTCAGGGTCTGTCTCGGGGACATTTGCCCTGGGGGCTGACAGGCAGCCGACGGACGGATGGCAAATGGGATGTCGGTAGATTCGCCGTCCCTTTCAGCCTGCTAGGTGGGTGCCGCGATACGACGCCGCAGCTCCGCATCCCGCGGGGTGGATTCCGTCTTCTACGTGCGCAACGCCCTGCAAAACTTCCCACCCGGCCGTGCCCGAGATGAGATCTTTGTAACAGCGTCATCGTCAACGGACCCCCACCCACAATAGCGCCGGGATCCACTGGTGCTTGGTCGCCTTGCTGGGCGCATGTGCAAGTCGGCAGGAAACTAGCAGGAAACCAGCAGCCGCTGTGACGGCAGTGCCAGCGCGCGAAGCCTGCTTGCTGATGCTGAGTGATGGTGAGACGTGTCAAGGCAGCAGAGGAGTCATTCCGAGGGCCAACTGGAGTCATCTGGGAGGCTCAGCTGGAGCGGTGAAGCTTTGGCCACGCGCGAAGGCCTGGCGGTGAAGCAACTAACGCAAGCGGAAACTGCGCAATTCGCTCCTAGCGGCGGAAGGGTTTAATTTTGCTTTTCAGCGCCACAACACGGACCCCGGGCAAAGCAACAGGGCAAGGGTGGGTTGCTCCGTCGTGTTTGTTGCTCGTTGATATAATAGATGCACGCGCCTCTTCCCCATGATTTGATTCACACCCAGACGCCAGTCGATATCACATTCACGCGGCCTTTGACCACTCGTCCACGCGGGCACCTACCACGCTACTATATTGGTCGCTTGCGCCCACCACCCGCCTGCTTGCTCCAACACAGCCTTGCTTCCATCACCGCCGCTTTACGACATTATGAATATCACGCCCAGCAGCTCCGCATCCTCTTCTCCTCGCTCAAGCTTCTCCATGGCTTCCACATCCAGCTCCTCGTTCTCGAGCTCGCCTCGGGACATCTCGGGCTCGTCTCCGTCCGGCTACTCGTGCGCCTATCCCAGTTGGCCGACCGGCAACAGTTTCGGCTCGGGTGTGTATCGCAACAACACCCCCAGCTCCTACATCAGCGATGAGGATCTCTTCGGCGACGACCTGCTTGGTGGCTCTCCCTTCCTCGAGGAGGCCCCCGCGCCGCCCCGGATTCCGCAGATGCCGCAGGTCGCACAGCCCCTCCTGCCGCTCTACGCCACCCCCAAGAAGCCCAGGCAGCCGAGCTCCAAGAAGCAAAGGCGCCCATCTAAGCCGATGAGCCCCATCAGCGAGTCGCCTGAAAAGCCGGTCGAGTGAACGGACGGCATTCTCACATCATCGATATTTAAGGTAAGCGACTCATTTCCCGATCCGGGTCGCCGGCCCTAGGGCCCACGATCCGAGGACATCAAAACCCGAGCAAGGCTGACTCAGTTACCCAGGATGATTCTTTATCCCACAATCTCGCCTTGATTTTTCCGGAGCGTTTTCCGATTATTTACGATACCCCATCCGATACCCCGTTCTTCATTTCGCAACATGCAGTACCACGAATCTAGCTGCCGCCACGCCCGCCGTGTCGGAGGGTTGCACGCTCCTAGACGAAAGCGTGCAACTCGCGACACGATTGTGATCAGCACAGGCGCGGACGTCACTTGCACGGCGGCAGCACCACACACCGACACATGGCGCGCTGCGCGCGCTGCCTCATCCATCCTCCCATCCAGCGACACGATGCGCGCACACGGCGAGACGCGCATCGCTCCACGCGCCACGCACACAGGCAGCACTGCATAAGACGAGGCTGCCGCTGTGATACGGCCAGCCCTCGTCGCAGCCATCCCGGCCCGGGACGCGGCTCCCGGGCTTTAGCTGACGATCTGGATCGCTCCGCCAGCGTCAGCCCTTTTCTATTTCTTTTTTAGTTCATAAGCATCGCCCAAAGTGGCAGTATCAAGGGATGAACCCTGGACGGGAGGAACCAAGGAAGCTCCGCCGCCGGAGCTGAATTTCGGAGCGACATGTCTATCTTTATCATCTGCAATAGCGTGGAGAGAGTTCCAGAAGCATGAGGGAAGCCGCCTACACAGACTCAGAGGGGAAGCGGGAAGAGAGCGAGGCGTGGCGGCAGGGTAGTTGTTAGCCCGGGCGCTTAACGCCCTGTGAAATGCGAAGCAGATGAAATCACACACAATGTTCGCAACAGCTCCTTCGTGATAATGGCCTCGGACGGAGGATGATGCGATAGGGATGACGGCCCCCATGTCCCGACCGACTCATTCGTGGCCGACTACGACAGAATCCGTCGCTCCTTTCCCCTTCCCCGCGGCGCGGCGCTTGCCCAACCGCAGCGCGACGCTTTGGCCTCGCTGCAAGTCACACAACACGCAGGATCCACAAGGTTGAGCCGGTTCGTGCCCGTGAATGAGTCGTTCGGAGCGGCTGCGCTCTATCCCAAACGAAGCTCTGATGAGGCGATCGGAGGGCCGGGTTCCTGATTACCTGCTGCTGGCGGTGCTGCAACCAATATGAGGGGCCAGTTGGCAGTGCAGCGGACATGGCACGGATTGGAACAAGTCGATTGGTACGATCCCGGCTCGCATAAAAGCGTGTTGGCGGCCCAGTCACCTCGCCTGCCTCCATTCACAGGACGATGGCTGGCTGGGCGCGAGATGTCGGGCGGCTCTGGCGCACGTCTTTCTCACCGCAAAATGGCGAGGCTCCATTATTCCATCTCGCTCGTGGGCGTTTACGTTGGGCGCCGGGCAGCAGCAGCACACGTCATGCAGCATGTGGCCGGCAAGAAAACGGTTTAATGTGGGCAACGGACATGGAGAAGCGAGAAAGGACAGATCATGGTGCAAGCGAAGCCTGTTCGCCGGGCTCGCGCAGCCCGTGGGCTTGGGAAGAGAGTGGTGGAGCTGCACGAGGGAAAAACCCAACGCGAGAGGTTGGGATTGTTATTACGGAGACGTGCGGCGCAGGCACGATCGACCGCTGTGCGACTCACCGCGCATCTTTCTCCTAGCGAAAACGGGGCCGCGGCGGATGAGGTGGTTATGTTGTCTTGCTTGCGTGTGAGCGGCTGCGCCACGGCGCGCGAGGCGCGAGAGGCGCGAAGCCTCGCCGGAGCTTTCGCGTGCGGCGTCGGGATTATTATAACAATCACCATCTGTCGAGCCTCACGCCGGGGGCCAGGGCGTGACGGAGGGTGAACGGCAGGCTCTCTGGTCCTCATGGCTTGATGTGCCTGCATATGGCTGCCAATTAGCGGTAAGCAACCGGGATGTGGGGGGCCCAAGCTCCAAAAAGGCAGCACCTAGCGTGGACGGCCAGCGGGAGGACGTGTTTGGAAACGCTGATAGGCTGTGTAGCCGCCGACAATCACAGGCTTGGCGTCTTCGCAGCACACACGACCCAGGATTGAATGGGATTACTGGAGGCACGGCGCGTGGAACACGTCCGGATCACCGTGTTACCGCCTCTCATGCGGCCCAGTGGGAGGCCCGGGAGCAACGCTACGCCCCGTTGCCGCTCGCCCCAGCGCATCCGTCGACCGCTAGATGGTGTTGGTTGCAGAGTTTGCAGGCGATTATTAGACGCCTTGCCTTCTCTTTAAAGAAGACCCCTGGTGTCGTGCGGTCACGAGAGAGTGGCTGCCAGATAGGCGCCGGCGATTGATTCGACTTCCGTTCATTGCAGGCCTGCCACCCCGGTGCTGCTTCTCCCTCTTATTCTGTCCCAAGCTAGCTGCAAGCCGCACTCTGCCGTACCTGCCCGCACCAAGCGGGCTCATGCAAGTCCGTCCACACACAGCACAGTCACAGACGCGTGCGAGCCACAGGGTACGTGCTGGAATTCCCCGACCATGGTATACAAGGCCTCGCCGCCGCCCTCGAGCCCCAAGACTTGTTCTATTTCTGGCATTTCGCTCCCTCCTCTCCACCACCGCGCTGCTAGATGGTCCTCGGCCTCGACCTGCTAACCCACCGCAGCAGCAGTCATGTCCGCCGGCCAGCTGCGACGACACCGCTCGACGTCGCGCAGCAGCTCGCGGCGTGACGAGCAGTCGTCCTTCGCGCCGCCTGCGCCGAGCATAACACCCAAGGCCCAAGAATTCGAGCCCTGCGCCGCTACCGCCGCCTTTTTCCTGTACGCCCAGCGGAACGTCATCCTCTGCCTGCACCATGACACATTGGCCATCGAGCGCCGTCTGGCCCTGCACCGCGAGGACGTGTCGTGGATTGCCGTCGACAATGTGAGCGAGAGGGGGGCGGGGCGGCTGGTGGTGAGCTACGATGTTGGCAACACGGCCATTGTCTGGGACCTCCTCACCGGCGACGAGGTTGCGCGCTTCGCCGCCTACGAGCAGATCAACGCTGCAACCTTCATGCGCAATGGCAACGTCGCGTTCGGTAAACACCACCCTGTGACGCGCCGAGCCATGCCAGCTAGGTAGCTAACGCGCAACAGGCAACTCGCAGGGCAACGTGATCCTCTTCGAGCCGTCGACCTCCGAACACATTTCCGCGCGCACAATCTTCGACCCCATCACTGCGTTGGCGCCTGCGGCCGACTGCCGCACCTTTGCCATTGGGTATGAACGGGAGCTCTGACCTGCGGGTCGGTCCCCACGGGAGGATTAGTTCGCTAACCGCGGCTACAGCTACCAGAATGGCTCCATCCTCATTGTCACGCTGCAACCGACCTTTACTATCCTGCACACCCTCACTACCCCGAAGCAGCCGTCGCCCATCATCAACTTGGCCTGGCATGGCTCGTCGTCGAAACAAAAGTCGGAGATGCTCGCCACCCAGACGTGCGACGGCGATCTTCGCGTCTGGAGCGTGCCCAAAGCTCCGAGTAGCGACCCGCCCTGCGTGATTCGGATTCTCAATCGGTCCGAGAACAGGGAATCTGGCCCGTGCTGGTTCGGCTGGTCCAAAAACGGACGCATCGTGCAGTACTCTGAAGGGTAAGACTTGTCTCGCTAACATGCAAATCTTATGAAGCTTGGTGCTGATGCTTATTCTTTCTGACAGCGCCACCTACGCCTGGGATGTGAGAACTAAGAAGGTCACGTACGACATCATTCCGACCATAGAAGGCGTCACCGCCATCGCCAACTTTGGTCCAGGTGCTGTTTTGTTCACCCTGGGCCGCAATCACACTGTTCAGCAGTACGACATCAACCCGAACCAGTCCCCTTTAATAGTCGCCAACGTCCAGCACGTGCCGGCGAATGCACCCCCCTCGCCGCCGAACTCGATCGAAGAGAAGGAGCAGCAGACGCACCACTATCACGATGAGGAGGAAATTGAGCACGACCATCACGAGCATCACGAGCCTGCTCCAGCTTTGCCCGTCTATCTCGATGAGAGCAGCGAAGGCGAAGGGGCGGCCACCATGTCGCCCCTGCAGAAGATTGCGCAAGAGATGGATCAGCTGGAGGAGGAAAGGCGGGATCGCGTTGGACCCCTCAGCCCTGTGTCGAGCCGCGGTTCTACGAGCTCTCGCTCGTCCGGGGGATCGCGAAGAAACCTCTACCGATACGACAAGCCGTCTTCTCGAGCTTCTGAGAGCTCCGATGGAACCGTCTTCTCGTCTGGTTCCTCCATGCGGTCCGGCTCGTCATACAAGGCTCGTGAAAGCATGTCCATCCGCTCCGGCTCCTCTCTCGCATCTTCAAGACACCGTTCCAGGGGTTCATCCTCGCTACGCAAGGAAATGCTCCGGAGCCCAGAAGAGAACATGAATACCTCGGAACTGGATCTATTCCCCTTCACAAAAGCTAGGCTCAGCGATGTTCCGTTCAGGATGCCGCAGCCAGGTGCGGCGAAGAGCCCCGATGAGCTCAGGCAGCAAATGCTCAGCGTGGTTTTTGGCTGGGAAGATGACATTGAAATGCTAATTCGTGATGAGCGTAAGTTTAGTTACCCCATGATTGTCGAGCTGCGGCTAATTTGTTCAGTGAGTCGTCATTCATCTGGTTCAGCCAGCAGTGTCCTACTTTCTAAGTGGCTTGGTGATAACGGGGCCGATTTGATGGCTTCAATGATTGGCTCCGAGTCAATGACCTCTTCCGACTGGATGTTGCTTGCTCTGTGTTCAATGGGCCAGAACTCGCAAAGAAAGGTCGGAGAGGCGTTTGTGCAAAGGCTGCTGGAGAAGGGCGACATCCATCCTGCAGTTGCAATCCTTCTCGGCCTTGGTGAGTTGAACGAAGCAGTCGAGGTGTATGTTGCTCGCAAATACTACCTCGAGGCTGTCCTCCTCACCTGTCTTCTTTTCCCCCACGACTGGCAGCGACAATCCTTCCTAGTCCGGAAATGGGGTGAGGTCGCAGTTACTACTCGTCAGCCTGAGCTTGCAGTCCGATGCTTCTATTGTACCAGCATGGAATCCACCGAACCCTGGTCATCCCCCAAGGCACAAGACGACGTCTACCGCGCCCAACAAAGCCAAGCTGAGTCTCAGCTTAGTCCTCCCCTCTCTCCGCCTTCTGCCGGCCCGAACCGTGTCAAGCAGTCTGGTCTTAAGCTTTTCACCAGCTTCAACGACCATAGTAGCAATGCCCTTTCTGCAGGTGGCGACCGCACGGCGCAAGGAGTTACCCCCATCGCGCAGTCTGCGCTTTCTCCTGGTGGCGGAAACAACTGGCTGCACCCCGGTAGGAGCGCTAGGGAGCCATCTTCCGCCAGGACTGCGACTCCAGGTGGTTACGGTCGAAAGCGCTTCCCATCCAAGCCTGATTACACGAGGGGAACTCCCATCCAAGAAACGCCAATCATTGGTGGCGGGGACACACCTTTCCCGACAACTGCGGTCAAGGAGCCTGAGTCTATCGAAATTAATTTCGGAGTCGATCAGGATTCCGTCCACTCTCGCCAGCCCAGCATTGAGATCTCGCACGACGAGCCAAAGGAGGCGCCGAAGGATGAAGAACCGATGTTGCTCAGTGCCGTTGCATACACCCCAAGCGAAGCCAAGAAGAAGGCGTCTGATGCACTACCATCCCCTGCCCACGCCGTTTTCGAACACCTGAAGCAGGAATCACGCCAGCGAAACGGATCCAGAGACAGGAAACCAGACGGTCTTTATCTGGATGTGGTGGACACCGTTGAAACCAGCGATGCGCCTTCAACCACATCGCAGTCTGGGTTCCTCACCGGTCGCAACGCCGAACTTAGTCCCCCACTGACCAGCAACAGCGTCAAGAGCTCCAAGGTCAGAAGCATCGACCAGTACATCAGCAGCTTGGATGAGGCCAACTACCACGCACGTAAGGCCAGCCGTTCTCGTGCTGGCAGCAAGGATCGTGCGGGAAGGAGCAGTAGACAAGGTGCCCGCGACGGGTCCCAGACCCGGGGACGCTCTGGCACACGCTACATAAAGCCCGCTAAGCGCTCCCCCTCCTCACCGGTTCCCATGTCTCCAGAGGAAGCCGCCATGTATAGCAGTGGCAACAACAGTGGAAACAACGACAGCTACGATGACGAGCGGTATTACAAGGTTGCCTCGCCTGTAGTGGTTTCCAGGCGCGGGCGCAGCCGCAGTGGCACCCGGGGTACGTCCAAGGTTAGGTCGTCCTCAAAGCTCGGCCGGCGCCACGAGTCCACCGAGCGCAGGTCTCGCAGCAGGAACGGACACCTGGGCAGCAGGGTGGCTAGCCGTCAAGCAAGCCGGGATGGTCGCTCCAGCGGGGAGGAAAGAGGGCGCCTTTCTCCCACTTCTCCTGTTCCCATGTCCTCGGACCCACACTTTTACAAGAGTGATGGCGATGATGATAGCGCCTTCGAAATCGTGAAGTCGCCTGTTAGGACCCGGCAGCGGAGCTCGAGCCGCCGGCCAAGTGGACGATCCAGACAATCCTCGCCTGACCGACATGGTCGGGAGCGGTCGCAAAGCCGTAGACCCAGCCAGCAGGACATCACGAACATTCGTCCTGAGTCTCCAGAGATGACCAACGGCCGCCAAGCCTCTCGCCAGCGGATGCCGAAACTGCAGACTGACTTCTCGTCCGGATCTGCCGCCGTTGCGCAGAAGATTCTCTCGCAGAAGGAACGGGCTGCCCGCGAGCTCGAGGAGCGTCGTCTGTCTCTGGCCAGAAGGCCCTCCGCTCCAGTGATCCCGCACCCGCAGGAACTGTCCCGTCCCCCGATCAGTGGTCGCTCCTTGACCGACCTTGGAAACTCGCCTAATTCTTTCATGCCACCCATGTCCTCGCACAGCGATAAGGGCTTGCCTCGCAGCCAGACAGTCGATCCTGAGATGATGCGCTACAACCCTAGACACACCACCGGGACCTCCACCAGGTCAACGCCGATCGGACTTCCAGCTACGCCACGGGCTCTGCGCCATCCTCGATACATGAGCTCTGACCCCGGCGACCGTGACGAGGTGCCTGCCGTGCCTCAAATCCCTGAGCATATCATCGAGGTGAACATCGACAACCGTGCCGAAGTTCAGGACGACGTAGCTCCCCTGCTTCCGGCAACGACGTTTGGTCAGGCAGGACCGCAGAGCCCACAACGCTCTGCTTCTGCGCCTCCGGAGCACATAAACACCGGCAGGCGCGAGTCAGCCAGTAGCCGTGGCAGTGGCAACAAACGCATCAGTCCCCCGCCAATCACAGCCAGCATTGATGAGACGTTGCACGGAGAACAGATCATCATCGTTGGCGAGCCCGAACCGAAGGAGAACCCTCCCCTTCTCGCCGAGCTGCAGCATTTGGCCGCTCCTCCGCCGCCTCCGCCTCCACCCATGTTCCATGGACACAGTCGTACGGGCAGCGGTGTCATCAACATTGCCATCGATGAGAATCCCAGCGCCCGCACGACCACTCCTGCTATGCCCCCACCGATAGACTACCCGATCAATGATATGCCGCCGCCGCGCCCGCATACTGGCTCGCCTTCCATGCACCGTCGGGGACGTGGTTCCGTCAGTGAGAGCATCGGTAGTAGGCTTCGTGGTGTGACCGAGCGCATGCGCAGCACGTCCCGCTCGCGGGCGAAGTCGCCGCCAAATGACTACAACCATGCGCCTTCGCCCTATGAGACGGTCATCCCGGGGATTGACTTTGGCCACAGTCGCTCCAACAGCTCGTACCAGCAGCAGCGCGCCAAATCGCCGCTCAGCGAGAGTCAGAACTTCCTCGACCAGATCCCGCCTCCTCCACCGCCGGCTCCTTCGGTTGGAAGCCCGATGATGGAGCAGGTCATCCCTCCCGACTCGAACGCGCCGAGCCGCCAGAACGACCGCGGCTACATGCGCCACCCGCGGGAGATCAGGGCCAATATGCCGCCCGAGCAGATTCAGGCGGGCGTTGTGCCTATGGAGAGTCCCACCGGCATGATCTGAGCGTTTGAGTGACCGTCTTTAGCGCGCGGATGGCCGCATGAGTCGAGGCCTCAGCTGAAGTGCTGCAGTGTCACACGCCACCGCCTTCTCTCAGCTGAGACGAGCATCGTCCACCACTTCTTAATGGTCTCAGCTTTCATCTCGCTTCTCCCACTTGTCCCACCTTTGGTGAAAGGGAAATGTCCCTGGTACACAAAATCCACGAAAACCCAAAAAAGAATCCACGCTCGATTTTGACACATTATACCACTGAGATGACCTTTAACGACCATTTCTGTCAATCATCTATTGCAACTTTTTCTCGGTTCATCCCTTCAGGTCTTTGCCGAAGGAAAAGCATTACATAATCCAGGCATAACCCCCACCTGCTCATTCGTGTTTGTACGCCTCCTACGAAAGGCAAAACACAATCCGATATATACCACCATCTCCACACACGCGCAAACCTCTATTCTCTGTTTTGGATGCGGAAAGGGAACAAAAATCTGGCACTTTCCGTCCTACCATTCATCATCATTGATACCTGATACCCTTCTTCGGAAACTTCTCTTCGAAGCATTCATGGTTTGTTCGCTTCGCGACTAGTTTGGACTTCTTCTTGCACTTGGCGGATTCTCTTTCTGTACTTTTTCTTTTTTGATGTTGTAGCGGCTGGTACGAAACTTCTCTTCACATTTCTTTTTTCCCAAATTTGACTTGCAGTGCGTATTCCATAACTTTCCTTGAATATACTATTGAACTTTGTGTTCGAACAGCTTCACTTCTTCCGAACTCTTTTGTGAGGGTTCTTGTACTGGACTAGCGAAAAGAAGGTATTTCATCGGACTACTTGACACGGAAAAGGGATTGAGAAGCGACGGGAAACGGGAAAAAAGAACAGCTTTCCTTGAATCTCTTGCCAACTGTAACATGCTCCCCTTTCCCTTCCGTCTCTCCTCTTATTGTAGTTCTATAGCCCTCTTTTTGCTTGCCTGTTTAGCGAGCTTCTTTGGCTGAGGCTGATTGATTTGGATTTGGATTACCCCTTTCTGTTCTTCGACCTTTTCTTTCCTGATTACACGATTTTCTTTACCTTCAATCCTAGCATAGCTATCCGACCGATATTGATCCGTGATTATGAGCACGACTGAGCGTAAAGGCGAAATGGAGTGTGAAGGAAGCATAGCTTCGCTTGATTTCCTCTTTTTCCCCCCTCCAATCTTGTCTCGCTGTTCGTCCCACCCCTGAGAGTACTTTTGATACGTGTTGCTCAACAAGTTCTCATGCTTAGCACGCTCAAAGTATTTCGTTGGGAAAAAAGAGCTATCCTGGTGGTTGAGCAACAGATACGTGCGTCGGAAACGGCTTGCCATGCATGCAGGCATGCATGCGCATGTGCACGCACGTAGCATGCTTGTTTTCTTGCTAATTTGTACGCCCGTCATACCGCCTTTTCGCACGTTTCTCCCTCTTTTCCTTTTGCCCTCACATCTCAGTTCTGCCTTCTCTTTTTTTGTTAGTTGCTGAAAAGTCGTGGCAAGTAGGCATGATGGACGTGAATGGAGGGAAAGATTTCAGATTGCATTCTCGGAAGCAGTGCCTGTCCGGAGCAAGTCTTACAAGGGGACGAATGTGTCTAACATCTTCCCCTCACACTTTTCATATTTCTGTCCACTTCTTTCGAATTTGAGCACAAGAAGATACAGGATATTGCCTCGCGGCTAGACATTGAAGTCGAATGCATCCGCTCTTATGGAGCCGTTTGGAATACAAGGAAAGAAAGAGTGGCATCTTCTTATGCCTTCCTCTCTCGTTCGAACCAGCTTTTCTCTTTTTTTTTCGTGTTTGGGGTTGTTCGCTAATCTCTTCTTCGGCTATCTTTCGTCCCTTCCTCGCCCAGCATATCGCACTCTTCGTCCTACGAGAATGAAAAATCGGCATCTGATCTTCGTGAGATTGTCTTGCGGTGATATGACTGCTCGGTGAAAAGAAAACCGTTTTCTCCTTTCTCATTAAGAGCGCATACCATGAGGAACCACCCTTCCTACCTCTCCTCGAAACCCTCTACAATCAGCTCCCGCTTCCTTCGATTGCTAGAACCCCTTGATGCAAAAAGACTAAAAGGACAGAGCTAGTTGTTGGCCTAGCGGTAATGCCGACTGGAGTCGCTATCACAGCACGAGACCCGGCAAACAAGATGTCACAGGGTTGTTGCGCTTCCCTATCCTTTCCCCCTTCTTGCTACCAGCGCGTCCCAAGGTCACTGATGTTCAGAGCCTTTTTTGGGGAAGCTTGAGTCGGGAGGAACGAGTTGCTAAGACTTTTTGGCGCGGCAATCGCAACTGCAGTTGACCAGTAGTGGGTCCGCGAACCTCATGACAAACTAGCTGCACGCTCCTGTCTGAAGAAACAAATCACTGCCTCGAAAGTGCAGAAAATTATGTTGACCTTTTAGGACGGCGTATCGGCAGCCGCAGCGGCCTGGGCCTTGGGCGCAGCAGCAGCGGGGGCGGCAGCGTTAGCGGTAGACGCGTTCGCGCCGCCGCCACCACCACCTCCTCCACCACCGCGGCCACGACCGCCGCGACCACCCCTGAAACCGGCCCGACCACCACCCGCTCCTCCTGCTCCTCCACCTCCCACCATTGGGCCGCCAGCGGCGGCGGGACCGGCGGGTGGCTGCACTCTCGACGCACGCTGAGCAGGCGGCTTGTCCTTCCGCTCGAGCACCTGGACGGCGCCTTCTGCGACCTTGACGGGGCTGGCCTGGATGGCCTTCTGCAGGCCTTCGGGCTCCTTGAAGTCGACGTACGCGAAGCCCTTGCGCTTGTCGATTTCGACCTTGTCGACGACGCCAAAGACGGAGAGCGCGGCTTCGATGAGGGGCTCCGTGATTCCCTGCGAGGGGTTGGCGTGCTTGAGGAAGGCTTGGCGAGCGGTGCTAGCGGTGAGTGCGGCAGCGGTTGGCGCGGTGGAAGCGCTGTTGTTGTTATTGGCTTTGCGGGAGGAGTTGGGGCGCGAAGTTGCTGGTGAGTTCTGCTGGGCGGCGGGGCCGGTGGGCGCTTTGGGCGGGGGTACGTTGGCCGAACCGTCGTTGATGGGTGTGGTCGCTGCAGGTGTGGCCTGTTGCTGTGCATTTTGAGGCTTCTTGAGTATTTTGGGCCCTGTGGGCGGCATGGGAGCTGCAGTGGGCTTGGCCTGGTCAGTAGCGGCGGCCTCAGCGTTGGCTTTTGCTGCCTTTTGAGCACGACGTTCCGCACGCGTAGGGCGAGAATCCTTCTTGCCAGAGCGGGGTTCCGAGCCTGCTTTGCTAGGGTTGGAAGGAGGGGTAGCATTGTTGGTAGCAGGTGAAGGTGAAGCCGGTGATGAAGCGGCTTCCTTAGGTGTCGCACACTCAGCAGCTTTTGCGGGCTCTTGCGCAGTGTCTCGACGGCCGCGACGACTTCCAGCAGCAGGACCGATACCCAGGTCTCGTTGAAGCATCTGCTTGGCAATACTAGTGCTGCCGCGTTCACGCTTGCGCTCTGAAGCTGGCGCACTAGGAGCAGCAGGCTTGTTCTCGTCCGTCTTTTCAGCATCCGTGTTCTTGTTCGCTGATCCCTTGTTCAGAATCTTGACCTCCTTCGGCGTAGACTCCTTTGCGGCCTTCTCAGATTTAGACTGCTTGCTGCTCTTCTCTTCCTTGGCACTCTTGCGGCTCTTCTTGTCAGACTTGGAAGTTGCCTTTTCATCCTTGGACTCGCCCCTTGCGTGCTTGCCCTTGGCAGGTTGTGGCTTCTCTTTTGCAGCCTTCTTCTCCCTCAGATGCTCGATCAGCGGGGTCGTCTTGACTTCCTCCTTCTTCACAGTCGCATCATCAACCACATTGTCAACTGGCGCAGGCTTCGGGGGCGGGTTGGTGAGGCTTTCGAGAAAGTCCTTGAACTCTGGGTCCTGGTCGATGAGGCCCTGGCGAGCATCGTTGCGGCGACGGCCTCCGGGAGTGCGGCTGAAGGGGGCGAATTCGACAGTTGGGGGACCGATCAGGACGGGGTCTCTCGTGGAGTTCTTCGCGTCGTTGAAAGCAGTCTTGCGCACCTTGTCGGCAAGAGGCACGACGTGAGCTTGATCGGTCAGGCGGAGGTAGGCGCGAGATGGCTTCGACGGCTTTGCCAGACTGATGTACGGGGAGTTAGAGCAGGGTGCATTCGGCAGCACTGGAGCTGGGAGCGCACTCTTTGGAAATCTTGCCGGCCTTGTAGGCGAACCAATCGACCTTGCCCTGGCCCAGCTTCCACTCGTCGCCCATAGCGAGTTCGAATTCCTGCTGGGTCAGGGCCGGGGCGAGGCGGCGCACGACCAGCTTGAGGCGCGGCTGGTGGGAGCGATTCGTGGCGGCGCGGGGCGCACCGTTGGCGGCGGCCGGGGTGGTGTTTTTCTGCAGAGCGGCGGCAGGCACGGGCAGCACGCCGTTGGCGCCCGGCGGCGGGGCGTTTGACGGCGGCGCCATGGGGGGCGGGCAGGGTCGGCAGTGGTGGTGTTTTTTCAGGTGGTGGTCGCAGGCGCGGGCTTATGACATCGTTTGCTTGGGCGCGCGGTGCTTGGACGGGGCCAGCGGCTCAGGCTTCGGCTGCGTCTGGGCCCTGGAAGCACGGGTCACTTGTCCCACGCCTTCACCACTTCACTCCGCCCACATCGCTGCGTCTGATCGCCGCGCTTCCATTCTGCCTACTGCGCCGCCATGCGCTGTTCTCCCCAGTCTCACGCATGATTGCCCACGATCGCCATCCCCACCGCTCTCCCCGCGCATGATCTCCCGCCCACAGCGAGCCCCCAGTCACACGACAGATACCCATTGCTAAGCCGCAGGCACCGTGCTGATAGCTTCATCTCCTCCCAATCTCGCCGACTACACCCCGCAACACCACCACCACTCCATCCCGCCTACAATGACCAAGGACTATGACGTCCCGCAGCCGGGCCCTGCCCGGTTGAGCCCCGGCGCTGGTCCTGACGAGTGGCTGGACGCCGCGAAGCGCTGCAAGTACCTGCCCGAGGCCGACATGAAGCGCCTTTGTGAGATAGTCAAGGAGTGCTTGATGGAAGGTGCGCGCCGTCGTCCATACACGGTTCAGACGACCGAACGCTAATGCGCTGCAGAGTCCAACATTCAGCCCGTCAAGACCCCGGTCACCGTCTGCGGAGATATCCACGGCCAGTTCTACGATCTGTTGGAGCTGTTCCGCGTCGCTGGCGGCATGCCCAGCGACACGGCCGTGGCTGCACCTACCGTCCCTACCAAGACCATCACCGCTGCTGATATCGAGCCGCCGAGCACCATCACCGACCCCAAGGCTAAGCGCAAGATGAAGCGCCGGTACCAACGGGATGCCAACTACACGGGCACAAGTCCAGGCTCGGGCGCTGAGATCGAAGAGGAGGAAGATGATGATGAGGAGGGTCGTGGTCGGAGCAGAAGCAGCAGCCAAAGAGGGAGCTTTGGGGATGGCTCCTCGGACGCCGACAGTAACCGCAACATCTCCGGCTCAGGTGGCAACGGCATGCAGAACTACATTTTCCTGGGTGACTTTGTGGACCGCGGCTATTTCAGCCTGGAGACGTTTACGCTGCTGATGTGCTTGAAGGCCAAGTAAGTCTACGGGTGGCCGAGTGTGCGTCCCGGCGCATCTGACAAATGCTTTGCAGATTTCCCGATCGGGTAACGCTTGTCAGAGGCAACCACGAGTCGCGGCAGATCACGCAGGTCTATGGTTTCTACGAAGAGTGCCAGACCAAGTACGGCAACGCTTCGGTGTGGAAGGCGTGCTGCCAGGTATTCGACTTCCTGGCTCTCGCTGCCATCGTAGACGGCAAGGTCCTCTGCGTGCATGGCGGTCTCAGCCCTGAGATCAGAACGCTGGACCAGATCCGGGTGGTTGCTCGCGCCCAGGAGATCCCGCACGAAGGAGCCTTCTGTGATCTTGTGTGGAGCGACCCAGAAGATGTAGATACTTGGGCTGTGTCGCCGCGCGGAGCAGGTTGGCTGTTCGGCGACAAGGTGTCGTCCGAGGTAAGGTAGTCGGAGAGCGTGTGGGAAGAAGTCAGCTGACGGAGTGGATGCAGTTCAACCACGTCAACGGACTGCAGCTCATCGCACGAGCGCACCAACTGGTCAACGAAGGCTACAAGGTCAGTGGAGTCTGGGCCGGTCGCGGCTAGGGGCTAACGATGAGACAGTATCACTTCAAGGACAAAGACGTGGTTACGGTGTGGTCGGCGCCCAACTACTGCTACCGCTGTGGCAATGTGGCGTCGATCATGAGCCTCGGCGAGGACCTGAATCCGAAGTTCACCATCTTCAGCGCGGTTCCGGACAACCGGCGGGCGGTGCCTGCTGGGCGTGGCACGCGTGGCGAATATTTCCTATAGAGTGGATGGTGTGGATACGATATACGTCTTTCTGTGCTTGATATCCGGACTTCACGAGCTTTAGGCTAGACCAGGCGGCTTGCGAGAAGGAGGGCTTTGGGATGCATGCGAAGGTAGTCCACCGCGTCTGCACCGCGGGTCTTTTCGGGAGTGATTTTGTTTCCTTAGTTGTGGGTGCCGCAGCTGCATGCTACGGGTGCGGGCGGGCGCACCAACGGGTCCTTTGGCGATACCGGGCTGTACTATATAGTTTTGACGCTTTTGCTTCTGCATGACGAGAAACGGGCATCGTGCTGTGCGTTGTGTGACGAAAGGGCGGTGCAGCCACGGGTCGGGGGGTTTGGATGGGGTATATAGGCTCGCTAGCGACGGTGAATTTTCGGCTGTAATGGTCATTCTCATCTGAGAGGTGCATTGAAACCGTAACCTCTTTCCCTTCCAATTGCCGAAGCGAGGGCCCAGTTCGAATCCGGTGGTGCCCGACCAACTCACGTGGGTAACCTGTGATGAAGGCGGGCTTAAGCAATGAAGTCGACCGTCGAGGGAAGCAATTCTGCAGACACGGCTTCACCATTGGATGGCGGTGCTGGACTACCCTCGCTTCGGTTTGGGATAGAAGTTATGGACTGATGAATCAACCAGGTATTCTTCTTTTTTTTGCTCTTTTTTGCCCTCCTTATTTTTGGTCGCCCCTTTGCTGCTACCGACATCTCGTTTGGGGTGGTGTTGCTGGCGGTTCGCGCGCCTGGGCCCGCGATCGCACGACTCCTTCCTATCGAGTGAGTGTGTGCGTGCGCAGCTCGCTTGGGCGGGCCGTCCTTTTGAGCGATCAGGCAGCTCGCTTAGGCGCATCCTGGCGGTCTGTTTCCATCAACGCCCAGCGAAACATGCCCCCGTCGGTACACCCTTGCCCTGGCGGCTTCAAGCAACTCTTGGTCGCCGCCGCCACGTGTGTCATGTATACACCCGTTGCATTGTTTCTGCTTCCTCATTCTCACAAGCGCCGCGGCTCTGTGCTCACCGTCCGTTCGTCCGCCGAGGCGCCATCCGCACGGTCTATGGCTGCATCATGAAAGTCCACCACTAGGTACCGCTCGCTTCAGTACCCCGCAAACCGTCCGCTTCCGTCGGCGCGGCGTGCCTTCTCCTAGTGACGTGACGCGTCTGAAAGGGGACAGGCCATCTCTCGAAACATACTGTTTCAGCATGCCGCAACACTCAATCTCCGAGCAGTGAAGCCACACTGCGCAACGCCCGCTCCCATTTATAGGAACCACCTGGCTCGGATCAGCGCGCACATGGCCGGGCCGATACCCTTGAGGAGCAGCAGTGTGGGCGGGATGGCCGGCCAGCGCTTCCATATTCAACGAGCACGGCTTCGGTTGTTCCCACGCCGAAACGCTAAGCGGAACATCCACCGGCCACCCCTCCAGCCAAGCCGGAACATGGGTCTGGTCCGGGGTTCCAGGCTCTTAGCTGTCTGCTTGTTATGGACCTGCACCTGGTGATAGGTGGATCTTGTTTCGAGCAGCGCCACTCCGCGTTTTGCATCCATCTCGCTGAAGCCTCGTGTATGCGCCTACCCGTTCCCCTGGGAGAAATGTCGTATATAAGCAAAATAGCCGCCTCGGCGTACAGAGGCTATCCAGTTTCTCCATTCATTCATCCCACATCCGCTCCGCTCCGCTCGGTGTGCTTTGTACCGCTCTTTCCTCTTCTCTTGACTATATTTACTTGACTGTAATCCTCGGCCTGGTGCCTTTACTCGACAACTCTACCCATTTTCCCGAGCAAACATGAAGTTCATCATCCCTTCCTCCATGCTGGCCCTGGCCACCTCTGCTGTGGCTCTGCCCGCCAGCCAGTCCGAGAAGAGGGCTACTCCTAAGATCTACCTTGCCGGTGACTCGACCATGGCCAGGGCCGGTGGTGGTTCTGGCACCGAGGGTACGTTCATCTCCACATCCATGTAGAACCATGGCTAACATGCTCTCCAGGTTGGGGTCAGTACCTTCAGTACTCGATCAAGAACGCCGAGGTCGTGAACTCGGCCATCGGTGGCCGCTCCGCCCGCTCCTACACCGATGAGGGCCGCTTCCAGACCATCATCGACGCCGTCCAGTCCGGCGACTATGTCATCATCGAGTTCGGCCACAACGTACGTCTCACCCCCTCCCTCACGTGCCAAACAAGCCACTGACTCTCCTCTCCAGGACGGCGGCTCCCTCACCACCACCGACAACGGCCGCACCGACTGCTACGGCAGCGGCGACGAGACGTGCACCACGCCCGACGGCACCATCGTGCAGACGTTCGTCACGTACGTGACCAACGCCGGCAAGGCGCTCACGGCCAAGGGCGCCAAGGTCATCGTGTCGTCGCAGACGCCCAACAACCCGTGGGAGACGGGCACCTTCACCTACTCGGCCACCCGCTTCGTCGAGTACGCCAAGATCTCGGCCCAGAACATCGGCTCCGGCGCCACCTACATCGACCACGGCGCCTACGTCGGCGACATCTTCGAGAGCCTCGGCGCCAGCGCCGTCGACGCCTTCTTCCCCAACGACCACACCCACACCAGCCCCGAGGGTGCCGACGTCGTCAGCCAGGCCTTCGTCAAGGCCGTTCTCTGCGGCAACGACGGCCTGAGCACCTACGTGTCTAACTCGACCGACAGCGTGTCCGGCAGCTGCTTGTAAGCCATCTCGGAGATGAGGAGTTAAAAGGAGATAAGGCGGGGTTTTTAGTGTCTATATTCGTTTCTCTGTCGATATGTGGAATAGTTCCATTTGGAATGCCTGTGCATAAAATTATGATACGTTAAGGCCACTTCGCACTGATGCTCCCGTGGGCCCACTTCTACTTTACCCTCCTTGGTTGCCTAGCTTTATGTGCACATGTAAAGAGAAAAGAGAAAGACATAATCTCTATTTCCTCCCGAGTTTCTGCTTAGGAAGAAGGAAGAAGATTGAGTATAGTTTGCGGGGCGAAGCCTTGTCTTTTGTTTACAAAGAGTGGATAAGCAGGGAGGGTGAGTTCACAAGTTCACAATGGCAGTGCTGCGGGTACATGTAGCTCGCGTATCTGCTATGACTGTCCCGGGCATCCGGCTTATAGGTATCGTCAGTTGGAATTACATGTTGGTCACGGTCAGAATATGGAGTAGATGTACAGAAGCACGGCAGTTAGAGGAACTATCTTCGATGATCTAAATGCAAGTGAGACCTCTGTGGTTGTGTCATACGCCAACGCCTTGGTAGCCCATGTTCGCTTTCCATCAGCCATTCCATCCATAAGTGTCGCAGAGGTCGCCGCGATGGTGGCAAAAAAGCCATCCGATCCAGGTCCAGGAGCGTCTTGTGGCTGGTGGTGCCCTTGTTGATTTGTTCAATGGTCCGATGGAGGATATCTGCTCTCGGAAACAGCTCGACCAGCCTCTCCAAGAGGACGATCCTAGCCTGCTTGTCGTCGTCCAACCATCCACTGTTGCGAAATCTCTGGAACTCGTGCAGGTAGGTCCACATGAAAGAATCAAAGATTTAAACTGGGGCAATTACCAAATGCAACTCTTTTTTACCGAAAAACCCCAAATGCAACTTTCCTTGCCGAAATGCAACTCTTTTTTCAAAGTCGATTTTTTAAAAGCGAGATAAAACCTTAACGAAACTTAGAAATAAGTAATATTATATATAAATAATAGTATTTAGATAAATTTCTATCTATTCTAACTAAGAAAAATAATATTTTATTATAAAAATCTTAAGTTTTTTAACTAAAATCTCTTTTAAAAAGCGGTTTTTTTAAGCGGTAATAGCCCCTTAGAAACTACTAATTTTAAGTTATTTTTTATAATTATAATAGTATATAGATATAAAAATATATATTATATTAAGAAAAAGTAGTTTTATTAAAGAATTCTAGCATTTTATACGAAAAATTCTAAAAGAGTTGCATCTGGGCGAGGGGAGTTGCATTTAGGGGTTTTCGGCGAAAATCGGTTGCATTTCGTAATTGCCCCATTTGAACTCTTGGGGGTTCAGCTTGTACCACAGTCGAAGTTCTTCCGCGGGATCGTCAAACCAGGGTTCACAGAACGTAGCAGCTTCGTTGTAGACTTCGTGCAGTGCGTCCCACATCTCCTTGGCGGTTCTCAGCTGGACGAGATACCGAGCTATTAGTGAGGATGACATGGCGCGCTTGCATGTCAACGACGGAGTCGTCCAGAAGATCTGGGGAGAAATGCATAGTGACGAGCGAGCGCCAGACGGGAAATTCCTCGGTGCTGGTGAGCTTGGGGATTGCGGAAGTGTTGGGAAGTGACATGCTTGTGTTGATTCTATTATTCCGCAGAAAAACGTCTCCATAAAGCTGGGTCTTCTGGATGACAAGCAGGGTGGGTCATGGTTTGAAAGATGGCCAAGGCGTATAGAATATGCCAAGACAAACTAGCACTTGCAAATATCTAGGAAGCAGAAACTGATCATTGGGAATATTGTTCTTGGAATTCTGTTTGTTTGTCCCACTTATTAGCCCCTGCATCATCTGGGCCGTCTTCTCCGCTACCAAAGGATTGGTTCGTAAAACTTCTCGCGTTGGCCAATGGAAAAAGCTCTGGCAGAACCCAGGGTTGATTCGAACAACTTCCTCCTACCCTAGGTGTGGTGGGTAGCGGGGCATTTTGTCCTACACTTCATTGGTCCAACCTTAATGCCTTTACCACTTGATGCGACTGGGAATCAATATGGGAGGCATTGCTCCAGAGCCTTTTTGGAGGGGCCGGATTCGGATTCGAAACATCTTGTGTGGCCTGCGGAGACGGAAGCATTTGTTGCCATCCAGGTGATCGGTTCTGCTGGGAAACTCGGTGAAGATGAGGATCGTAACGTGGCTGAGGAGCCTCGTCGGGGGCGTGGCGCGACATGATCCTTGGTGATGGTCATTTCTATGATTGCATCTGCCGCGGCCTCCGATTCTCGTAGTCTCCTCTCCCTCTCCGGTGTCGCCGCCTCGCACTTGCAACGAAGAATCTTCACATGGTTGTACGCGTGGAAGCGTGCCTGGCCAAGTTGGTTGAAGTGTCTGTCGCATCCTCACGTCCATTTGCATTTCTTGCTGTATGCCCGCAACATATGTCTTGGCTGAGCTTCACCGTCGTTGAATGAAACAACTGTTGCGGAAAACTCGTCCTGTCTGTAC
Organism: Lasiodiplodia gonubiensis; assembly: GCA_009829795.1. NCBI lineage: Eukaryota > Fungi > Ascomycota > Dothideomycetes > Botryosphaeriales > Botryosphaeriaceae > Lasiodiplodia > Lasiodiplodia gonubiensis. Next base: position 64,927 of record RHKH01000036.1, on the reverse strand, counting down.
TGGGCGCTTAACGTGTACGATGTCGTCTCAGAGACGTCATCTCCAGCGTAGGGGTCTGGTACCGCCGTTTCCCCGCGCCGAATGCGTTCTGCAATGACAAGAGCCTGCGTGAGAGGGAAGTTTTGGCCGTCGGTAGGGTTCGTTGGTGCATGCTTTCAGATTTGGGAAGTTGCGAGTCTGCGGCGCGACGCGCAGCTTCTGTTGCAGCAGGCAGGTCAACGGAAAGAATAGCAGCAAGCGCCTTGAAGTCCCCCACCCGCATGTTGCCGTGAGGCCCAGACGGTAAAAGAAAAGTTCAACCGGTACCTAAAGAAATCGGTGCTGGGATCGAATCAATGTCGAGTTGGTGACACCACCGTCATGCGCACACGCCGCCGACGATGGCTCCTTAACAATCACTGTATTCAATGGGCGTGATCTGGCACCCGTGCATTATCCAACAGGCGTCTCGGCAAAAACAATGGGTAGAAGGGGTGTCTACGGGCGCACGTTGCATACGACTTCGTCACTTTTATGGGGCCAAGGAATAAATGCATCTACGATGAAAATGCGCTTAGGCCCTAGGCTTCCTTCAACTGCGCTCAAAGGTAGGGAGGCAAACAGTCGCGCGCTGCATGACATGTGGTGAGGGTCGTCCCCGCACAGGAGTTCACTCCGCGGATCAACTCCGTCGCCAGCACGCGAGTGGCAAATTGAGAGAGGTAGAAACGGCACGCCAACCCTCAATCCAAACTCCTCGCTTTGGCCCGCTTTTACTTCTCTGATGAATTCGTCTGCTGCCACCTGCTACTAGCCATCAGGGCGAGTGTCATGTCACTGCGTGACGATCGGCTCACTCGCCCGGCCCAATCGGCATGAGCAGCTCTCAAGGTCGAAAGCGTCTCGCAGCCTTGCAGTCGTTGTCCGCCTCCCCGAACAAATCCTCGGGAGATGAGTTGAGTAACAATGGGGCTGATGAAGGCCACGGCACTGAGAACCGCGTCCACTAACAACCACTTTCCACTCGTCTTACTCTGAAAAGTCACTCACAAATATCCAGCAAGTCTCGGTCGAACCATCACGTGCCCTCTTTAGATCTCAAAGTTTTGAGGCCTACGCACTTCCTCCCTATGCGCCCGCCGCGCATATCGTGCAAATCCTGATGCCAGCTTTGGTGAACAATACCAATGCACGTCCTTTGCCCGCCGTTTCGTTGCAATCCTAAACCTGCCGGGTGCGTCTCCACCGCTGGCTGCCTGACATTGATGTGTACGCTCCTCGTCGCCAAAAGAAAAGAGCGTCGTCGACGCAGCACCTCCAGGCCCGGACCGTCCCCAGGCTTGCAGAAGAAGTAGACCAGTGACTAACGTCGGCGCTCTGCTTGCGTACCGACAGTAGAAAGAGCTAGAACCAAAAACAGAAGTGGACCGTGATGATTACCTGGAAAGGGCTCGCGGAGACGGACAAACACCCCGTGCCGCGCCAGAGTGAATCTGCTTCCCCTCTCCATCGCGCCCTTGGTGCTCGATATCTCCGTTATGCATCTCCACCCATCCCTCTCCTCTTTTCGTCTGCCACCATGCCCTCCCAGCAACAAATGCCACCACCCGTCGTGAACCGCGCAATACCCCACTGACCTCGCCACCCTTCTCGTACGCCATGCGATCCTACCATCGTGACGGTGACATGTACTGCCTCGTGCAACACTGGTCTTCTGCTCTTCACCGCGTAACGCCCGAAGAAGTCCAGTTCCACCTAGCCAGGCACATCTAACTGCTGATGACAGAAGCTAGTCAACCATCGAACCGCACATCTCCAGAGGTGAACGAACACCTTCCCTCTGTCTCAGGACTCAGCCGGCTCCCCGCCTCATACCAGTTCTTAGCGAAGGAACCTTGAGAAATGATGCTGGCAGTAGATCGTACACCCCGCAGGAAAGCACATAGCCCGTACGAACGGACAGTGGCATCGTGGCCAATACCGTCGCCCAGTTGCAGGATCCACCGCTTCCGATGGTGGTACCGCTGGCGTGTCGTGGATAAGCAAACCCTGACTGCATGAACAACTTCATTCATGTAGCAGAAAGTCGGATCAAAGTGCCGTTGGTGGCACCGCCAGCAATTGGCTGCGATCCACTGTGGGTACGAGCCGTGTCTGATGGATGGCTGGTGCCTGGTGTCTGCTGCCCAGTATCCACCTTCACGTCACTACCGCCTGGAGTGTACCAGCTAGCGAATCGCGTCCATCGTCTGGCCTCGCTATCGTCCCCGGAGAAGACTTTTCATTGCTCTTAGATCTGGCCTTGATAATGATGACTTTGGAACTACCACTTCCCAGCCTGGTGGGTTTATGGGGTGGACGAACGGACATCCTCTATCTAAGATCTCCGGATCAGGATTGTATACCTACGTATCTTCCCTGTAATCTTCACGATAGAATCTTGGGTGGTGGTCTGCCCCCCGGAAATCGCGCCCATGGTCGCTGAATGTAGTTGCGCCCAATGTATGCCTTGTAGTAGGAATTTGTAACTGTGACAAGCCATCACACAAAGTGTCACTTTGCAGAATCTGGTACGACAGACCCTGTCGGCACATGGGATGAAGCTGCTGCATCGGAGAACCGCCTCTACTTTTCTGGGCCCACTCCATCGCACGCCAGCTTTCCTGTGGCGATCTCATGAAACAAGACCTCGTTCGCACTGTGAGAGCACACAGAACACGCCTGCTTGCGTTACTACGTTCGGCGTAATGTGACTTTGCCTTGGTTGGTGCGAGTGCTTGGTCTACTCTGTTGTAGGCTGGATTTTGTGCATGGTTTGTAGTTGGATGAGGCTCCCGAATGGCACGCGCAAAGTGGCTTAGAATTGCTTCGCAGGTGTCGTTGGGGGACTGGCGATTCTTGTTCGGCTGGTTCGGGCTCGATGGGCACTGGCGGGTGAAGGGACGAGGTGAGTGAGGCCAGCGTCTCAACCGGCAAAGAGTGTGATGGAGCAACAAGCGCTTACTGAACAAAGCTTGCACGCTGGTAGTGGTCCCCAGCGACAGCGGTTGGGGGATGCGGAGAGGACGGACAGGTGTCGGACACTGCCGAGCTGTCAAGCGGTGCTCGGAGCTGATGGCAGGGAGACGATGGGCCCGAGCGGGGCCATGGTTGTGTTGACGGCGGAGGTGGGCGAGGGTTCCGGAGGTGCAGGGCGGGAGAGGTCATGACGAAGAAAGAAGGAGCGGGCGGGTGGTCTGTCGAGCTGGGAGGCCAACGAGGGCTCGCCAACGACGCTCTTGGAAGGAGGTAAGGTGTTGGTGAGGGACGAGACGCGGCAAAGATCGCTTGCTTCTCTACAGGAGTGGCAACGCGGAGGCGGACTGCAGCTCCGGCTGCTCGCTGTGCCCGCTGCAGCACACGGTGCATGGCCCACGGCGGCGCCGCAAGCCTCTCCGAGACGTTGCAGCCCGTCGTCTTGGCTGAGAGTCTTGGGGGCAGGAGAGGTTGCGTTGGCCACGCCGTGCCTGCTCCCGCGACGCTCCATCAACTCAACATGATATAACCAACCCCGCTAGAGACACCCCTCCGCAACCTTACTCTCTCCATCTCCGTCGTCGCCACCTTCAGCACCAGCTTGCCTGCGAAGCCCGTGGCACGCCCCCGCTGCGTCTGACGTCTGGCCAATTGCCTCCTCGCTCCAGAACACTCTTTCTTCCGCGTCATCGGCCGTCGTGCCCCATCGCAGCTTCTCATGCCCACCTTTGCACGTCCCATCGTCGAGCGCCCCAGGCCCACCATGCCATGCCCTGCTGCCCGCCGTCGACAAAGCAATGAATGACCTATTCCGGACGCCCTGCTCCTGCCTGCGCCGGATCCAGATGAGCTGACTCGATAGGCATGGTGGATTGCCAGAGCTGTCCGAAAGCCTGTTTCAGGTATTAGTTGGAAAGAGCAAGGAAACAAACGAAGACGAAAAGGCCCAAACCCCGAGGCGCCGACCAACGGCCAACGATCCTCAACCCTGGCGGCATCCGTAGCTCCAGCCATGTACTTCAAAGCCCGCGCAACCTTCAGGCCTGCTGCTTTGCCCCCTTTTTTTCTTTTACGAGACTGTGCACATGTGCCGTTTTGGGTCAGGATTGAGATTGATCCATGTGACCCACGGGGTTTGCCTTCGGACGGGAGTCTCTTACGTCCATGGGCATGCTGTCATACTCATTCCGCCCAAACTGGAGATTTTCATCAGTTGGCCAGTATGGTAGGCTCGGGTCCACGACATCCTCCGCATTCACGCTGTCCATCGTCTCCGCATCGGAAGGCGACGCCTCCAACATTGTATAATCGTACCCATCGGAATCTTGCGGTGCCATTAGCCTCCGCTGCGCCGGATGGGAATACTCCAGGATACCTTTCGGCGTCTCGTCCCTAAGTGCCTGCGCAACTGCTGCCGTGCCCCGAAAGCCCTCGTCGGCCAGCTGGCGAGCAATTGCCGTGGCCGCCTCCTTGTCGGTCGCTGAACCGATGCCTGCAACAATATCTTGAAGGTCCTCCGCATGTCTCTCCAGATCGCGGATGCGTTGCTTCAATGCCGCCGTTCGTCTCTGGTCGCCCGCGGCGTCGTATGCGCAGTCAGATCGCTTCCGGGCCACGCACTGCGAACATACGGGGCGCGCACCATCACACTGGTTGGTCGTCAGTCGCGACCTGTGTCGGGGGGAGCGGTAATACCTTGTGCTTCCGCTGCTGGCATGGTTGGCAGGCCACAAGTGTGACTTTGTTGCGCTTTGTCGGTGGTCGTGGCGGCAGCGCTGAAGCCGAGTCACGGAGCCCTCCAGGTCCCACCATCGCATCAGTCGACCCCATCACCGGGGCGCAGGCAATCGGACGAACATTCCCACCACTGGGTCCTGGTTGAGACGCCGGCTGGGCAAACTGGTTGCTTCTACTGTTGGTCGAGGTAGACATGGCGGAACACTTTATCACGCTGAAGCGCAGTCGGGTAATGCCTGTTCTTATTGCCTGGCCTCGATCTCAACTCGCTGCTAGGCCTGGACGCGAGGCGACGACATTCTGACGCAGTGAACCCATTTCGGACCACGCATTTCACCAGGAGAAAATTGCTGTCAGCATCGGAGGCGGGTACTGATACTAACTGACCTGCTGGCCCTGTTTTGCGCAAAGCGAAGATGATCGGAACACCCTTCGATGCCACCAGTTTTAAACAGCTAGGACAGATCTGGCTCCTACCAATAAGCGCTTGGCCAAGGCTTTCAACAACGCCGCCTCGATTCCACTACAACAACGCAGCACGCCTTGTCGGTGTTCATAACGACGCAAATACCCCCAGTAAAGGCGATCCTCAGAAGGAGAAGCGGGTCTAACTTCTCAATCATCCTTCTGTCCAGTTCGCTTGGTACGCGCCACTGAGATTCCTAGCCTGCGTTGCGTATACGCCGGGGAGTATCATGTAGTAAACATGGCAAAAAAAAGAGGGGAGGCGGTACGGGAAGTACTTATAATTCAGCTCCTTGGAACTGCTGTGTCGCGCTGCCATCGAGCAGGACTCGCCTTCGATGCGTTCCATACCCGCTCACCGGCAGTTGCAAACGCGAGGCCCAGCGGACCGAGTTCATGGGTCTGTCGCCACAATTATTATGGAGTGCAGGACCCTTGGATGACCTGGGCGGTTACCTAGCACCCAGCGGCTTCTACCGCATACCCCGCTTCGTCGCCCTTTGTTTGCGTACGGGTCGATTCCATCCCAGCCGTTGTCACTTCAGCGCGGCGCCACCTGAGCCTGTGCAGCAACGCGTCCGGGAAAGCTTTACGGCAAAGAAGAACGTCAGAGGCCTAGTGAATCCTGATCGAGCATGATGGTCTTGCACTCAGAAAGCCTCTGTTTTGGGGAGAGGCGAAATTTGGGGATTGCACGTCGGTCCTCACACCGTCCAATCACGATGGTCGCCACCGCTCGCGCAGTTTACTCCGTGTCACCCGTATCCCTCCCGCACCTGGAGTTACAATTGAAGCCCGCAAGCCCCGCAATACGCCAAGATGTCATCGGCACAATCGGTCTTCTCTCTTCTCAATGAATGACGACATGGGCGAAGGTGAAATACACCTGTAGGTTGATTGTGTCGCCACTTACCCACATATCTCACTGCCTCGCTACACTTTCGAGTTGCTCCCTCGGCCGCCTCCAACGATGGACTGTACGTCTCGACTCTGTTACAGGACGTGAAGCATCGCGCCCCTCACCCGCAGGATGGCCTTTTGCAGCCTCTTCCCGGCGGCGCTAATTCTCTGGTCTCTCGCACTCCTGTCTTCAACAACGCGCAGCAAAAAGCCTTCCACAACTAAACCAGCCGTTCCCGTCATTGCCTCCACACGTCCAAGGTCACCGTACCATCTTGACGCAACGATGGCGATGGCGTATGGTCAAACCCGGCTAGCGTAAGGAGATGCGGAATGAGATACAGCCTGCACCCACAGCACCGCTCGGCAAGTGGGTGCGAAACTTCGCTCCAAACGCCGCCAACTTGCGTCAGACCCTCTTACACAGCAAACGCGCTCAATAACGCAACTCCGACCTGCCGCTTCCTTTCGATCGTCTACGCTTTCACCACCTTACGTTTGCATCAATCCGCAAAAGGCATACAAAGCTCTGAGTTGGATTTCTGGCATGGACTACACGCACGCTTACCTTTCGAATCCTTACGCAAACAGTCCACCTTCACGTAGCCGGCGCGAAGCGCAGTACTTTTCTCAGCGAGTGGATGACGGGCTTCTTGATACAAGTGTTGGCGGACTGGTCATACAGATGAGAGGTGAAATGAACACTGGTTGCTCTGGTCGCCTTCGAGGAAGCAAAGCCAAGGAAACCGCCACGTCTTCAGAACGCGGACCTGGCTCGGGTCGGACCCTTTGGCTCTACCCAAGGTTCAAGTCTTCCGTACTACTCGAGCGACCGCGCGCCCAAAGTTCCTGCCGGCCACAGCCCTCATCCGATACCCTCCGATGAATAGGAGGGAAACGGTCCAGCACCTCCTGCATGCAGGCGGGGGATGGATGCATTGGTCACGTTGGACAAGTTTTGGTTGAGATACGAGAGGTGCGGGAGGAAGAGCACATGTGAGTATCTAGCAAATCCTCCGGTCTCTTTCTTCATTGAGGATTGGCTGATGCTACGCTACTGCACCGGTCCCTCTTGCTCGTGAGTGGCGGGACAGAGTTGATCGTGTGTTGGGCTGACCTTCATCCACCATCATCACCTCGCATGGCCATCACTCGATTTGTTCTTATGGTCTGCGTGTGTCGCTTAAGCTTTCAGCGAAGCAAACGAGTATATACCAAACCCAGGTAGGTAGGACGAAGGAGTGGTAAGAACGAGGTAAGTCATGTAGGGCGAGGCAGTTTGGACTGGACTTTTGCACCTGACTAGTGAAACGTGGGAATTGAATCATTGACCTGAGTCTTATCAAAGGAAAACTATTTTGAGAGTTAAGAGAATGCCTAGTAGGGCGGACACTACTCCCAACAATAAAAATTATAAACAAAATTCAAAGAAACTATGATCGAGTAGCTGTGTTTCATAATGCGGTTGTACATCAGTGGAGAAAGAGTGGTGGTCCACTCCAGCCTTCACGTACAGTTAACTGTTCGCAAAGCAGCACCAGCTGTCTTATGAAAAGGTTTAAATTGCGTGAAACCGTATAACTTAAGGGTCTACAACTCACCATAGCAACATTAACCCGAAACCTCGGGATATCTCGCTACCACAAGCCCCCCCTTCCACATCCCACTGCCCACCACCATCTTCCCTTCTACCCCTCAACCGTCATCTATCCCCGCGCTCATGCTCGTCCATTACGAATGGCACATCCTCGTCCGCCGACGTCACCTCCTCTTCCACTTCCTTCATCATCTCCTCGAGCACCTCCCGCTGCCCATCCACCGCCGCCATTCCTTCCTCCTCGCCCTCTGCCGGCGCTTCGTCCCACACGTCCCTGACCACGACGGGAGCGTCCAGCTTCTTGTACCGCACCTCCCACCGCAGGTCCCTCCAAGCGCGGGCGGCGTCGCCGACGTTGACCTTGACGCCGAAGGTCGGGACGGCGATGACGACGTCGGCGCCTTCACCACCGCCATCTGCACCTCCGTTTGTGGCCGTCTCCGGTCCTTCTCCTTCGACGTCGCCTGAGTCGAGGTCATCGGGGGTGGTGGTGGTGGCGGCGGACGCGGGGACGGATGAGGCTGGCGCGGCGATGACGGGCAGGACGAAGCGCGCCTTGCTCCTCGCGGCGTCGGTCCGCAGCGCCTCGAAGCGGGCGCGCATGGGCCCGGTGAGGGCGGCGCGCAGCGGTTTGAGGTCGGATTGGCGGAAGGGACGGATGGTGAGGGGGTGCGTCGTTGAGGGGTTGTGGACGCGGAGCCACCAGCGGCCGTCGTAGAGGGTGAAAGGGGATGCTGATGCTGCTGCTGCTGATGATGATGATGATGATGATGATGATGATGATGATGCTGTTGCTGCGTTGGGGTCGGAGTCCGGAAGTTGGGAGGAGGGAAAGGTGGAGTCAACGTCGTGGTCCTCGGAAAAGAGAATCTCGTCGGCAGGAGAAAGGGAGGAAGTGGGGGACGGTGTTGGTGGAATGACGACGGTTGGGTCCTCGCCGCGGTGGTAGGGCTGCCGGCTCAGCATCCAGGTGTAGTAGGGGAAGTAGTCGTCGGGCGTCTGAACGCGTTCAAAGAGCACGCCGGCGGCCGTGAAAGAGGCGGGGACCTGGTCGGGCACGTCGTCCAAGGGGTTGGGAATGTAGAGGCGCGGGAAGAGGTGGCGCACGGCCGTCTCGAGCGAAGAAAGGTCGACCGTCTCTCGCGGCGAAATGAGGTTGGCCAGCCGCCGGACCAGCATGGCGGCGACGATTTTGCACTCTTCGATGTCTACCCAGTCGCTGCTGGGGTTGAAGAAGTGGGTGTAGTTCCCTGGGACTTTGAGCTCGCTCAAAGTCCCACTCGTGGTATAAGTGTCGATGTAATCCCGGCGGCGCGTTATGGTGGGTGGGTAGAAGTAGCGCGCAAAGCGAATGGCGAGTTCCCCTGAGCGAAGGTCCAGTACGGCGTCGAGCTTTTGCAGGAGACTTTCGACCTCCTGGTCACGTCTTTGGATTGTGTCGGCTGTGCGCTGCGTTAGCTGCAGCAGGGCCGGCTTGCTGATGGCTGCGGGCAGTCGATAGTTCTGGTAGACATGTCTGATGGCGTTGCGCATGGTCAAGGATGGGTCCTTATTCGTTTCGTCTTCGACCCACTGAGTGCCCGAAGCTTCGCAAGTAGCCGTCAACCTGGCTTTGCTGAATGGGAGCAGCGGGCGTAGGACTTGAACGCCCCAGAATTCGACGTCGACGGCACGCTGGGGTTTAGGCAGTGGTTGAGGCTCGTCGTTTGTCATCCATTCGGCGTGGCTTTGATGGACGCCGTGCATGCCGAAACATTCTGGGATGTCGCCAGCTGCTCTCATGCCGCGCAGGCCCATACCTCTGTGGCCCTCGATGAGTCTCATCATGATGGTTTCTGCCTGATCGTCACTGTGGTGGGCAAGGAGCAAGGACTCGATGCCATGGTCGCGGCAGGCCTGGCCAAGCAGGCGGAATCTAAATCTTCTTGCAAGAGTCTCTAGGTTGGTCAGGGATTTTGGGTTTGTTCCTTCAGGCCATTGCATCTGCAGAATCTCCGAGGCTACGCCCAGCTTGTAGAGGTTTTCCTGGACTCCCAGTGCTTCCTCGCTGCTGCCTTTGCGCAGCTGATGGTCGACGATGAATGCCGTGAAGACGTCAGTGTCATCATCATCGTTGATCTCATCTGATAGGTCGGCACACAGGGTGGCGAGGGCCATGGAATCTACACCTCCACTGACGGCCAGGCCTGGGGTCGGTGGTCAGTACCGCGGGATCTCGTGACAGATGGCGCGTCATTGTGTAGAGTAAGACGGAGACAGATAGGGCAAGACGGAATTACTTCTTCATGCCTAAGCTTGCGACTCACCCAGACGCGGGCTCCGGACGCGGACGCGAGGAAGCCATGTGGAAGCTAGAGACTCGCGAAACTCAGCGACGCTGACGGGCAACGCCGCAAGCAGGCGGTTCGTTGGGGCAAACATCACATCGCGGGACGAGAGCCGGCGGTGGAGAGGGGCGGTTGGCGCTATCGGGCCGGCGGCGTATGCAATCGAGGGCGGCGGTGGTGTCGCTTTTTCCGAGGTCTGGGGCGTAGCTTCACCAGCGCGCGCACGGACTCCAGTTCTTCGAGAAGACTTTGGAACTTTTGGCTTCCTCTTCTTCACCACTCTTCCCGCCAGCTCTCCTCCTCCAAGCGCGCACTTCTCCTTCTACTCGCAGCAACTCGCTCAATCCGCCGTCCTCCGCCACAATGGTACGTCTTCCCTGCCCCGCTCCGCCGCAAGCTGCTGATCACCTCTGCGAACAGTCGACCGCGATCAAGTCCGTCAAGGCCATTGCTCCCCTCCTCGACCGCATCCTGGTCCAGCGGATAAAGGCCGAGGCCAAGACTGCCTCTGGCATCTTCCTCCCGGAGAGCTCTGTCAAGGAGCTGAACGAGGCCAAGGTCCTGGCCGTCGGCCCCGGCGCCTTCGACAAGGACGGCAAGAGGATAACCCCCAGCCTCGCCCCCGGCGACAAGGTCCTCATCCCCCAGGTACGTCTGCGATTCTCCATTGCGCATATAGAGCTGGGGACTGACGCATCGTGCAGTACGGTGGCACTCCCATCAAGGTCCAGGAGGACGACTACTCCCTCTTCAGGGAGTCTGAGTACGTATACCCCTCGCTGCATCCTCAATTCCGGCGCGATTCTAATTCGCCGTAGGATCCTGGCCAAGCTCAACGAGTAAATATGCCTCTACTGTACTTTTCCATGTAATACATAAAAATACCTCGAGACGTTCAATTGGAGGCCCGGCGTTTGGCAACCCTGCAGCATACTAAAGCGTCTGCATTCGATCCGTGTACTTTATGCTTTTACGAACTTATCTCCACTCTCCAAAATAACTTGACCTCCGCGATCGAAAACGCTCTTCAAAAGCCGTCGAGCCGGGAATCCGGCTTGCGCTATGCAATTGCTCTATATATTCATGAAACATTGCTAGTATTCTTACAAAATCTACCCCTGCTTCATGTTTACATTAGTCTGCTCCGCCAAGAGTATTGATAGTCCACTGGTAGCTTCCCAAGAATATGGCACCTCCTGTGCTGATCCAGAAGACTCGCGGGCCAATTCCAGCAAAGAAGGTCATTGGCCCGCTCTCCTTCAATATTGACGTCAGCAGAGGCACCACTCTCTGCCGCTGTGTCGACAGCATCATGCGCGTCTTGAGCACATCGAGCGGCGTCGTGACGCCGGCGGCCACAGCACCCGCCACCGAGCCGAAGGCGGCGCCCTCGAAGGCTGAGACGCTGTCCTTGCCATTGGTCCTCCTACTCCACTCCTTCATGCCCTCCCACAGCGGGAACTGGATGACGGTGAAGGGCACCTCGCGCATGATGGTGATGCCCCAGCCTCTGTAGAGTTCGCGCCAGACGTGCGCCAGGCCGTGCGCGCGGCGCTGGCGTAGGATGTGCTGCAGCGCGGCCAGCGACGACGGGTGCTGGCTCGCCTGCGCGCGCTGCTTGACGACCTCGGTGGGCACGCGCACCGCGCACGCGGCAACCTCGCCCAGGCTTGCGGCAACCATGTGGTTGAGCGGCTCGCCCCAGCCGCTCTGCACGGCGGGCGGCGTTATCTTGGTTCCATCGGCCGTGTGCTGCGTGGTGCGCTTGCGGTTGGAGAGGGCGCGCTTGACGCTGTCGTAGGTGACGAAAAAGAGGGCGGCGCCCGGCGCGGAGCCGACGACGGTCGAGCCGATGCCGCGGTAGATGCCACGAAAGCCGCCCGAGGCGATGAAGCCCTCGCTGGATTGCAGGCGAGTCTTGAGCGTGTCGAGCGGGAAGAGCGAGAGGTCGACGGTGGTGCCGGCCACGGCTCCGGCCTGGAGGATGAATCGTCAGGACGGGGTCATTGAGTCGTAGTAGGCGGTCGGAAGGCAGGGAGAGCAATTACCAGCAAGGAGCGCACGAAGGGCGACTCGACGCGCTTGGAGGAGGACATTGGACTGTGTGAAGCGCTGGCAGCGCATTTGCGCCGGCATCGCAGCTACGACATTTGCTCAACCCCGCTTATCGCGATAAGGACCCGCGCGTCATAAGCTTTCCGCCGACGCGTCCCGTGCCATCCACCACACTCCGTGGTACCTAATCCTGCGTCGCCAACCATGGCCGAGCAAGATACCGATCCGGACAGCATGCTACCCGTCATTGCCACCATGATGGCAGACAATCCCACTGACCCATCCGACGCCTCTGAGCTTCATAAAAAGGCAATTCTCCAGCGGCTCCGTGACAATGATGCAGCTTCCAATGCGACCAGACGATCCGAAGAGAGTCATACTCTCTCGCCAAGCTCAGATCATACTTTGTCCCATAAATCCGGTCATGTCTTCGAGGCCAACACCTCAAGCTCTAGCAACAACCCTCTACTGGAGGCTACTGCTTCAAGGCAGCCACAGCTCAAAGAATCTTGCCCGCCTTACCCGTTCCGCAGTGGGTCATGTCCCCGAGAATATCATGCTCAGAGCAAGGCTACATGGTCCCCCGATGGGAGGTGCGTTCTACAGCTGGGTGAAGATGGTTGCCTTAGGACACACATGATTTCCGTAAGTTTCCCGCTCACTTTTGTAAGGATGTTTCGATGATCAAATGCAACCCAGCCGCCCCCGTCCTGCCTTATCGGCATTCACGAACCACCTGAGTTCATCAGCGCTTTCGCTGCTTCTCCTTTCTTCACTTGTACCAACCAGGAGTCCATGCTGGTATTTGCCTCTGTCAGAGAAGAGCCGATTCGTCTTTTCAACATCAACAGTCCAGACTCCAAAGTACAGGCTTCGTACCCACTCCAGTCAGCGACAGATGATGTGCTGCAAATCCCGGTGGATTGCATCAAGTTCCTGCCGGACAATTATCATTTCATTGCCGCTGGTCAGAATTGCCTGGCCACCTTTGATGCTACAAGGTACAATCAAAAGCCAGTGTCACAACTCTACACCCACAGCAAGCATAGAAAGAAGGACAGGGGGAACCCCTTCGCTCTTAGCGGTAGGATCTCGACCCTCGACTACCGTGAGGACGGTTTACTCGCAGTTGGCACATGGAGCAACAAGATAGGCTTCTATGAGAGCTTTGGTGTGGGCGAGGTCCTGGCAATTGAGTTGATGGACAACATGCGCGTCTTAGGCCATGGATATGGCATCCAGACGCTACGTTGGAGTCCTGACGGCAACTACCTCTACATAGGCGAGCGGACAACCGACTTGATAACCATCTTTGATGTACGCATGTCGAATCGCAAGGTTTCTTTTCTCAGTGGCTGCAACACTAGGTCAAAACAGAGGCATGGCTTCGACTTGCTAGTCGATGGCAACGGCCATCACGTTATCGCCGGTGATAGCGACGGTTTTGTGCGCGTATGGAATAATCCCACCGCACGCTCCGAGGAATGGAACATGGGACATGATTTTGAATGGCAGGCTCATGACGGTATGTTTTCATCATCTTTCACTCAAGATCGGCCTAACTCATCTTCACATTGGTTTAGATACGATAGCGGCTGTAGCTGTCAACCCTGTCTGGCCCGATTTCTTCGTCACGACGGCCGGATCTCGCCACTTCCCAACCGAAGAGGACTACGAGACCAGCGACAGCTCGGATACAGACGAAGATCGGGTCAGACACGACGATAAGAAGAAGCCACGCTGTGAAGCTGATCCAGAGGAGCTGGACGCTCCTGTGCCCGAAGGTTGGATGAAGGTCTGGCGCTGGTAGATGCAACGAGTGCTTTCAGGGCAACACCCCGTACATGCAGGATCGTTCCGCATCAGAGAATGAAATGTGTAGCCTGCGTAGTCTTCGGGCCCTTTTCTGTAGGTGACCTCTTACTTTGGCCTACTTCGTCAGAAACTACGAGAGACTTGCCTATCAGTTCGCGAGAAGAAAGCAAACCTGTTGGCAATTAGAGACAGGTTTCTCGTAAAATACAGCCTTCTTATCTAAGATATCCGTTTGTATCATACGCGTTGTCTCACCCCACGCCCTAGTCACACTATTCGCAACAACCAAATTCACCTGCGTATTGTTTGCTACGATTTCAGTGTGCTGTGGAAACACATTCGCCTCTTACTTTTCTCCTATCCTATGAAGTATTAACGCCGCCCTCCATTAAGTTCTCTTCGTATTTTACACCATCCACCTTTGTAAAAATACCAACAATCTATCCTCATTCACCACCGTGAATAACATTAGGACTGTCTCCCCGACCAATCACTCCTCGCCCTCCTTCTACAGGGCTACCAAGATCAAGCACACCGTCGTCATGCTCGATGGGAATGACGTTACCATCGATCCAGACGAGAGGCAAGGAGATTATAGTAGCGCAAGAAGAGAAGAAAGGGGGCAAACGCTCCTCCGCCACACCCACTTTCGCGGACAATGGAACCAACACTTCACCGATTAAGAAGCAGAAGACCATGAACGAGGACAAATCCACCACGACCCTTACTTAACCATCGAAGAGTCTTATCCGCGGTCACAGCAACAACGATGGTCGTAGCGGTAACGCCAATTCTGACGCTGCTGCAGCCGAATCGAAGCTTACCGGTGCGCTCAAGCCACAACAGAAGTGGTCGTCCAGCCAAAAGCGCGGCACGGAGAGGTTGCATCAACAGAAGGCCCAGGGGGACAAGACATGGACGCGTCTGGTAAGTAGGGATGTGGGATCGAGGGGTTGAGCATTAGTAGATGGTGTGTCCTAGGTGTCTACAGTTCTGGCGAGGAATCAGGGTTCCTGAGGCCCGTCAGCCACCGTAATTTTCATAACGGACGTATAGAAATGAAAAGATAGGCTCCGGATTGGCAGGAAAGTTGTGGTAGTAAATGTGAAGTTCAATTACGCTGAGATATCTTTTTGTAACCTCCAAACGCCCCCTCAAGTTCTAATTCAGAACACCAGCAGCCAACGCCTCCAAATCCTCCAGCGTCTCCGGTTCTTCCTGGGCCTTCTTAGCCCTCTTCTTGCCCTTCTTGCTCTTCGTCTTATCTTCGGCATCCTCGTTACCACTGCTCTCATCCTCGAACCACTTCTTCGGCCGCTTCTTCGCCGGCTTGTCGTCCTCCTCATCCCTCCCTTCCTCACCGTCACTTCTATCTCCCGCGGTATCCGCCAAGAAGTTCTTGAAATCATCGAACGCATTGCGATCCACTCCACCCAGTTGCACACCGCCATCGTCATCGCTGCCGTCCACATCGTGACCCAGCCTCTCCGCTCTCTCCCTTTCCTTCTTCTTGATCTTCTTCGCCATCTTCTTCTCCCTCGCCGCCTCCCGATCCACCACATCTGCCTCCTCGACGCGCCGCTTCTCTTCCTCGAGGAAGCGCTGCCGTTGCTGCTCTGCAGTACCCTTCGCCTTGAAGGCGTCCTCGTCTTCCATCTCGTAAAGCTCGTGCGAGTTGCCCTCGTCGTCAAAGACGACTCTGTGACCTTTGTCCTTGTACTTGAGCAGCTTCTTCTTGCTCTTGAGCTCCTTCTCGCGGCGCTTGCTATCGATGAGGATAGGCTCCTTAGCGCCGGGCACATTGACTACCTTCTTTCCTTGCGCATCCAAGACTTCAGCGCCGTCCTCGGCATCGGAAATGTCCCCGCCGGCAGGAATGTGACGCTTGACAGCCATGAAGTCATCATCCGAGTCGTCGGCATTGGGAGCCTTGGCGTCTTCATCGTTCTCATCCCGGACGAGCTTCGTGTAGTGCTCGGAAAGGACGTCCTGGTTCTTACGCTCAAACATGCGGTCGTACTTCGTGCGGACCTCCTTCTCCTTCTTGGACTTCTTCTTGTCGCCTTCCTCGTCGCTGTCCTCGTCTTCGGACGACGAGAGACCGTGGCGAGGCGCATTCTTGAGCTCCTTCGCGTTGTCGCCCTTCATGAATTTGATGCGTGGTGCACCAGGCAGGCCTAGACTTGCTGCAAAATCCTCCAAGGGCAGTTTTTGAAGCTTGAAGATTTCCTTGTCCTTCTGAACGTGTATCGACTTGACATATGAAATGAAAGCCTTCTGTCCGAGGTACTTCAGCTGCGCATCCTTGAAACACATGTTCTGTAGCTGGGTCTTGACGCTCTGCTGCTTCTTAGACCGTACGTTGATGCGCTCGATAGGGATTTTCTTCGCCTCCAGGCGTTTCAACATGCCTTCCTCTTCACTAGGATCCAAGAACAGCACAGCACGTCCGTCACGCTCATAACGAGCTGTCCGACCAACACGATGGATATAAGTGTCGGCATCCTCGGGGCAGTCAACCTGGACAACCCAATCCACGGCAGGGAAATCTAGACCACGCGCTGCCACGTCGGTGGCGAAAAGGCAGGAAGACTTGGCCGCTGAGAACTTCTTCGTGATATCCAAGCGTGCTGTTTGCTTTTGACGTCCGTGAAGATGCAGCAGGGGTATACCGGGCTGCATGTGACGGAAGCCCTCGTAAACGAAGCGCACCTGTTTTCCGGACGAAAGAAAGACAATGATCTTGGACTTCTTGCTGGCCTGGATGAAGCTCCACAGGGTATCCAGCTTCTCCGACAGCGGCGTGACAACGTAATTCTGCTGCAGCGATTTGGGGGTCGCCGTCTCGGCAGCCTCGTGAACGGATACATACTCGGGATCCTGCAAGCTCAATCTCGCCAAGTCAGACACCTTCTTCGTCTGGGTTGCACTGAACAGCAGCGTCTGCCTCTGCTTTGGGAGGTAGTCGATGATGGCGTCGAGGTCTCGCTGGAAACCCATGTCCAGGATACGATCGGCCTCGTCTAGAACCAGCATCTGCAGGTTATCCACGTTGAAACCCACGGTCTGCGACAGGTGCTGCAGCATGCGGCCAGGAGTACAGACGACGATGTTCATGCGCACCAACGCATCCCTCTCCTCCTGCAAGCTCTTTCCACCAATGATCAAGCCGGCCGCAAACATATGTCCCTTCTTGCCGATTTTGTACAGCACCTCGAAAATCTGGATGGCGAGCTCGCGAGTCGGGGAGATGATCATGGCACCAAGACCAGCGTCGACGCCGATGCATTGCGAGCGGTACAAATTCTCGAGGACGGGGATCACGAAGGCGAGAGTCTTCCCACTGCCGGTTCTCGCAGCACCTAAAATGTCGGCACCCTTGAGGGCAAGAGGGATGGCGCGTGCCTGGATGTCGGTCATTGCCGCGAAATGGCATGCCTTGAGGCCTTCCTTGGTTGCCTCGGAGAGCGGAAGATCGGTGAAGCTTTTGTGTTCATTGTTCTTAAGGTCCTAGAGCCAACACATCAGGAGAGGCCGAAGCGCAGGTATAGAGGGGCGGAACTCACGAGCTCGTCGACGGCCTGCTGGAGTTTCTCGACGTCGACGTCACTGCGCTTGCGCTTCTGGGCGCGCTGCAGCTTCTTGACCTTGGTCGGCTTGGTGCGGCCGGTGAATGTGCCAGCCATGGCTGCGAAGACAGGCGAGAAAACAATCGGAGTGGAGTTGAATCGCGGGTTTGGCTGGTCGCGATGCTGCGGCGCTCAAGAACTTTTGGTGCACGGATCGCTTGGCGGCAGGCGGGTGACGGGGCGGCCCCAGATCGATAACCGCGCCAGCCCTATCATCTGCCTTGCATTGCGCCTCCGAGTTCCCCATCATCCTCCGCCTCTTGCGTGCGCCCGCTTTACTCTACATTCCCCCACATTCATACGCGTCGCGTCTCATCCCCCCACGCTCGCTCGCTCAGAAGCAACCATGGCTGACGACAAGGACGTTCTCGATTTGCTCGAGAGGGAATCTAAGGAATTCGATAAGGTGCGCTCTCCACAACCTCAGTTTGCTCCGTGAGCCACCCAGCTAATCCGCGCCCTAGGACTCCGAGATTGATCGTACGTCCCTCTCTACCGCGCCCGTCGCCCTCGCACGCGCCGTCGAGTGCTCTCGCTAACCCTGCGTTCAGGCATTTGCAATGCCTTCAAGCTCGACTCGTACGCCGTGATGGGCCTCAAGCCCGGCGTTCCCGAAACCGACATCAAAAAGATCTACCGCACCAAGTCGCTGCTGATACACCCTGACAAGACAACGAATCCCAAGGCCCCCGACGCCTTCGACCGGCTGAAGAAGGCGCAGGAGCAGCTGATGGACGAGAAGGCACGCGCCCGTCTAGACGAGGCCATCGCTGACGCGCGCATGCTGCTGATCCGCGAGAACAAGTGGACAGTTGATTCTCCCGAGCTCAAGACGGAGGAATTCGAGGCAAAATGGCAGAACAAGACCAGGGACGTGCTCATCGAAAACGAGCTGCGCCGCCGCAAGCAGATGCAGGCCGCCATGCGCGAGGAAGGTCGCCAGCAGAAGAAGGAGGAGGCCGAGATCGCCGAGCGCAAGCGTAAGCGCGAGCACGAAGAAGCTTGGGAGAGCTCGCGCGACCAGCGCATCGGCTCCTGGCGCGACTTTCAGAAGAAGGGATCTGCCGACGGCGAAAAGAAGAAAAAGAAGAAGCTTAAGCCCATCGGGTGAACGCGCGCGCGCTCTTGCGGTCGCCGATCATCGCGTGCCTTTTTTTCCCTGTACAAATTACTCTGCAGGAAGGATAGGGCTGAACGGCAGGGTCCATCTAATGGCGTAAGGTACAGGCGCAGTCTCTAGACCACCGAGCTGTCATGGCGTTTTGCAGGGCGATACCAAGACCCACATCCACTTCGACCCGATACTCGTGGGACCGGGTCCATTACAGGGAATCAGCTAGTGAGTAAAGACGAAAGGATTACTATACCAAGTAATTTTGCTCATTCAAACCAAGCTCCCCGAAATCCCCTCCAAAGTGTTGCATATCCAAGCATGCTTCCCGTGTTTGTAAGACCATGAGCTATGACATTTTATCCCGCCGTGGAGTTAACGTACCGCGTGGATGCATTGTGCATCCCCTTTATACGTATTCGGATGAGCGCTGCTGCCACTTGTCCAGCGTTCTTCCCAACACTCTATTTGCAACGCCGGTTGCGTCGAGTGAGATGAATTCCACTAGAAAAAACTATGTGTCAGACACTCAATCCTTCCACGCAGCTCTGGAAGGCTGCAGATGCAAGTACCACCACAGTTGATGCACAACGAAAGAAGCCGCATGCGAACATCAGTAGAAGATCCCAATTACCAGGTTGTCGCAAAAGGGGCAATCACCAATCGGCGACCACTCCCTCAGCCACACGCAAATGTTCTCTCACGCGCACCCTATCATCCCTTAGTGCCGGAGAAGGGCACTGAAACCACAATTTCTTGTATCGTAGTGCTTAGGGCAGCCAGACGTCGGCCCAATCCTCACCCCTTGCGTCCGCGCAACCGTTTCGCCAAACCACGTGGACAAGGTACCGTGGGCGCGACTCGCCGAGAAAAGCGGAAAGTCTAATCAAAGGATTACAGAGGCCAGACTTCGCACGGCTCGGCACGCGCATCGACGGCAACTTGCGGGGGGAAGAAAAAAGCGTTCAATGCTATATTCACAAACCTAAAATTGGCTCATGGTATAGTGAAAAAGCAACGAGCAGAGCGGAAAGAGAAGTGTACGTACCAATCGAAAGCGGTGCAAGTATTCCTACCGCCCGTCTGTGCTACACACTTACACACACGCGACTTCCTACGTTGCCCTCCCGGCCGCGACGACGGATATCCAATCACTATGACGCGCTACGGATGCAGAGGTGACGAGAGATAGAAAACACAAAAATAAAAAGTGAGGTGTGGGCGCACACATGAACCACGCGCGCGTGCCCGGCGCGTCCGCACGGGAGCACGACGTCAACCGGCAATCGAATGAAATCTCCCTCTTGGGTTACTCCCGA